>PVKA01000598.1:85703-190089 GCA_004027165.1 Ctenomys sociabilis | reverse complement strand
GACTTTACAGACCAATCACAATTATACACGTGTTTAAATGGCATTGGTAGGATCATAAAACGGCGGGCTTTTCTCTGGATAGGAGGGGCCCAGGCACAGCAACAAGAACCCGGAAGCCGGATATGGGCGCCATCTTGGCAGACACGATGGGCGGGGGAGCGAGGAGCGGTCGCCATCTTGGAATGGCTCCCGACAAACAACGACAGCATACAAATATAAGCTATGTACTTTGATAATGATTTATCTGTCACTGTAGGTTCATCGTTTTTACCTAATGTTTCGCTGCAGTGAAGAAGGGATATTGACAGCAGAGGAGAGTAAGAGTCTCTGCCTTCTACTTAATTTTTCTGTGAACCTAAAGCTATTCTGAAAAATAAAGTCCATTGAAATATGATTTTCAAAAAAGTATTTCGTGACCATATTTTATACTCAACTTACTGATTAGTTTTTTTTTTTTTTTTGAATATAAAGCTACAATTGTAATGGTTTTCTAGTTTTGGTTACTTGTTATAGTTTTTACAAGCTTTATAACTTATAGAGTAGAAATAATTCCTTTCATTTATGAGAGCATTATGGGCATCAAATTAATCATAAGCAATAAAGTGTCCTAAAAACTAAAGATCTTGTTAAGGTTTCCTTGAAAACATAGGATTGGATTTGGATTTAAGTCCTGGCTTTATGACTTACTGGCTAATTGGCTATATGAGTTTAACTAAGTTAGCTAGCCTTTCTGAGCCTCAATTTCATTGGCAAAATGAGACTAATAATTTGAAAAACTCTAATTCTGTTGAGAATTTCTCTGAAACAGTTCTAGAGGCACCGTACAAAAGTGCCAAGGGTGGGTACTTGAGTTATTCCCATTTTCCTCCTGTACTCCTGTGACCCCCTGTGGTAATGTCTCTTGGAATGAATGAGCTCAGGATTTGTGGGTTAAACAATGGAGAACCTCTCATCAGACATCATGGGTCAGGAGTTCTGCAGTAGCACTGCTGGACATTTCTAGCTCGAGATATTTGATGAAGCTGTAGTTAACATGTTGGTAGAGCCTTGAGTGATTTGAAAGTTTGACAGGATTGAAAAATTTGCTTCCAAGATGAACATGCTCTGGGACCTTGACTGGAAGCGTTATCTCAGTGTTGTGCTGGAATCAGTTCACATGTGCTTTCAAGAGCCCATTGTTAAATTTTAGAAAATTTCAGAGCCAGTTGTTAAACATAGATATTATTAAAAATTACATCATGTAGGTATAATTTGAATAAGTTACATTAAAGGGCAAGGTAGAATTGTTCAAAATTCATTGCTTCATCATTACTTAACATGTTCCCTTTATTGATGCTTCCGTGGCTATTTATGCCTATTGTGCCTGCGTGGGACAAATGTCGCACAGTAATGTTCTACTGTGTATCTCATTCATGTCCTCATTCAGTGACCTGAGGCTGCTACTTTAAAATCAGCAGGATGGAAGTATTCATTCTATGAAAGTCAGAAAACTCTTAGTACTTGACTTATCGTTCACTGATTATACTATACAAAGTGATAAAGAAAGAATAACAGACTAAAGTTAAAACTATAGTGTATCTATAGCTTTTACATTGTGTGAAGTTCAGACTTGGGATAATATGTTTGCAACTATTATCCACTTTGGTAAAGGAATCTTTCATGCCACTGACAAATTAATGAAGTCATTACATATTTCTTCATTAATGCACATCACTTTTATTCATTAAGGTAAATGAAAATGTTAAATCACATTCATGTCACAAATTCAGCAAAGTAATCAATGAAAACATAGTATGAGTATAAACTTGCAATTTTCTTTTTAAAATAAAGACTACTGTTTATTTTTAGAAATTGTCTCTTGGACATCTTTATAATGGTAAAATCATCAGTAAATACAAGTTCACATAATAAATATTTAGAGGCAGGTGTGAAGTGTTGAACAACACAGTTCTAACTCAGTTTCTCTCCCATCTGTCTTTTCCACAAGGCTGGACAATATTGGAGCTGGTTTCCTCTAGAAGAGGCTTCTAAAAGGGTAAATGTACAAACTACAGAGTCTTCATGATCTAATTTTAGAAGTCCTGCTATCATTTTTGCAGTATCTCGGTGGTTACATAAAACGGTCCTATTCTGTGTGGGATCGTACTACACTGGAGCATAAATTCCAGGTATCAGAGACCACCTGAAGCACCTTGTTCAGGGATTGCCCAGTACACAGTATATTCACCCTTTCCAAGAATTTCCTAACTCCTGTCCTATTACCTTTATTGTATAAATTAGGCCCAATGCAGATATGTGCCCTTAGTGTTATTTCCCTTTGAGGATACTTTGTCTTGATAAAGAGTCAAGCTGTGTGTTTCTATCCATCCCATGAAAGATGTTGGGCCAAAGATACAATAAATGCTATAGACATTGCTATTTAAAACTACAGCAAACAGAAGGCATGTGAAAATCAGTGGTTTAGATTCTAACTAGGCATCTTTTGGAAGTTGATTGATTAGGATTCAGTCCTGCTCTTCCACATGGTTCATCGATTTTCTCTCAGAAGTCTGGGCATTTTTCTCTGAGTCATTCATCCAATTCCAAAAGATTTTCAGCTGTGGTTGCAGCTGTGTAGTTTTCATTGACCCTCCCTGCTTCCTGCCAGTAGAATTTTAAAGATCCTGTTTGTTTTTAATTTGTACTATGTCTTTTTTGGGTAAAGCTAATGGTTTTCTTCCAATACAATTATCTTAAAAACTTTGTGGGTCTCTTATTAGAAAAAAAGCCTACATATGCAAGTGTTTTAAGGATAAATATTTCTCTAATTTGGGCTTCTGCTGAGATTGCTAAGGAAATTCACACTTAAATATTTTAGAATCCTTATTACTTGACTGACCAATTCTTTGTGTGGCACCATAATATTTATAACTGAAGTCTTAACAAATGTTTTAAGGCCATATCTTCAGTTTGATGATAAGACTATATAGTCCTATAGCTTTGGTTTAAATATTTGCCTGGAAACTATTTCTTAACTGTAGCAGTATTTGTCATCTAGATGGACTAGGAATTTTCTTAACCAGAAAAGTCTTATCTCCTACGGAATTTCAACTAGATCAAATGAGTACAGAGTGGGGGTCAATTTTATAGCACAGTAAGAATAGTTAATATAGTGTTCTGTATAACTGAAATTGTAAGAGGGATCTGAAACACTTATTATAATAAGGATATGTGTGAGGTGATGGATGTGTTAATCAGCTTGATTTAAGAAATTTGAACATACATATATCAAAACAGTACATGGTTTATGGACATACACAATTTTAATTTTCCAGTTGTACCTTAACAAAGAAAGGAAATTAAGACTCTTTCATTTAGCTTATCCATCTCTATCCATGTTATGCTATTAACACCAAGAAGCATACAAGCTACACTTTCAACACTTTGCCTTGACTCTGGTTAGCTAGATAACTTGCTCAAAAGAAATAGAGCTTCTCCTACACATATATCCACATACTTCATGTTGTTACTAATACATTTCCCCAAATTTTCTCAGTTTTTTCCCACCACCTTTCCCAGGCTACATTCATATTTTGAGTTGTCTGTTACTATAGCAACTCACTTCCATATACTGAAGTACCAAATATGTATTGATCATCTATTACTGTGCAAAGGAAGTACAACAAAATGTAGTAGCTTAAATTAATAAACATCATATCACAGTTTTTATAGGTCAGAACTTGAGAATTGGAGGACTCCATGGTTTTTGACTGGAAATCACTTGTGAGATTAAAGTCAAATGTCAGGGTGCAGTTAAGTAAAGGTTTGGCTGGGGCTGGAAGGTCTACTTCTACGATAGCTCACTTACAGGTAATTGGCAGGAAGGCTTAATTTTTCAGGGTTTTGTTTTGATTTTTAGCAAAAGCTCTGAATTCCTCACAGGTAGTTTATTCATAGGTGTGTTTGAGTGTTTGTGGCAGCTGATTTCTCACACAGAGCAAGTGATCCAAGCTAGAAGGAAAAATTATAGCTGCAATGTCTTTATGACCTAGCCTGAGAAATCATATTCTGACATTTATACAATATTACATTAGTTCACAGATCACCCCTGTCCAATCTGAGGGCTTACTTCACAAAGGCAAGGAGTCAGGAGGTGGGGATCATTGACAGCTATCTTGGGGGCTCACTGCTACAGTTTTCAGATTTAGCATCTAGACCACAGATGCTCCCTAAAGGTGCCCTGCTATTAGGGATACACAAATAATCTGGAGTTGTCCCTGTAGTCTTTGGTTTCTGGACTGAGGCTGAGAATTCCTGAAGTTGAGAGTGGTGCTAGTGCTTAGATATCTGCAACATGAATAAGTAACTGAGCATACTGCCTAGAGTTAAGAACAGAAAAAAGTTTGTTATTCTTACTTTATGAAAATCTTTGGGTCAATTTGTGGCCCAGATATACACCAACAGTGTCTAAGATAAATATAGGGAATAATTTGGGTTTCATTAAGTCCATTGACATTTTGGTATAAAGAAAAGCCTATACCCTTGGATCCAATCCTTAGTTTAAGTCCTTGTGGATTTAGGCTTGTAAATGATAGAATGATGAGTACTAATTGTTTCTAGTTCAATGGCTAGTTTATGTGAAATTTATGTCCCTTGCCCTACTCTTCATTTCCCCTAAATTTCATCTCTAGTCTGAGTCTTTTTAAATCTTCATGTAATTAACACCTGAAGGATCTATGCTAATTACAGGCTGCTGGAATATTCCCAAGTCATATTTGTGCTTAAACTGGAACATTTCCTGTTAACTGAAACAACTAAAAAATACTGGGGGCTGGGCAAAAGCTGAGTTTAGGATAGAAAACACTCAGATGACTGTTATGGTTTATGTCTAGATAACCCCTGAAAACCTCAGGAGGTCATGACACTTTTTTAAGAGGGGCAGAATTTAGAGTGTGTGATGCTGAGGGTGTGTCATTAGTGAATCATTCCACTGATCGGTTTGGCACAGTTCTGCCTAGGATTAGGGGCATGAACGTCACCCCTCCCCCAAGTGGTTAAGCGGTGTACATTATGAGAGACAGAAAGAGCCATGCCTCTTCCTGTTTGTTGCTTTTGTTGACTTCTATTATTATGAATGGTTAGTCCTTTTCCATGTGCTACTTTGCATTGGAGACAGGTAATTATGGACGAAACCTCTTCAAAATGTGAGCTAAATAAACCTGTATCCCTTTAACCATGAGTGCTATGTATTTTGTCTCAGCAAGGGAAAAGTGACTAAGAATTCAGGATCAGAGAAGTGGATAGTTGCTGTGATTATACCTCACCATGTGGTTCGGTGAATGGATTGTGGGAAAAATTTGGTAAGGTTCAGAGATACTGGCTGAAAAAGGGCTGGAATGCCTTAGGCTATATTATTGGAGGTTCTGGTCAGAGCTCAGAAGACTAGAATGTGGATAGAAATTCTGCTGTCTGAAGGACTGTATTGGCTGTTGGAACCAGATGATATGTGTTATGGCTTGGCAGAAAGTTTGTCTGCATTTTTCTCATGTCCAGACACTGCTTGAGACTGAGATTAGAGGCAGCAGATATAGTGAATCTTATAGAAGAAATTTCAAAATACTTCCTGTTGAAGTGCTGGCACTGCTGCTTTGGGGTCCTTTAGACAGATCTATATTGGGCATTGACAGAAAAGATCCCAAGAGAGTGATTTCAAATGTCAGTTTGGCCAAAAAGAAGTTCTAGTAAATTTGTGTAGATTCCACAGGGGATCTTGACTTATTCGAAGAAGAAAGAGATTGGAAAAGATAACATGAAGGCATCATAAGATGTAGCAGTATTTTAGCCTTTGCAGCCTCAGAATTGCAAAAGACTTCTTTGAGAAGAAGCCCCCAGAATACTAAGTTGCAGAATGACTAGAGAATTTGTTCTTTGGAACTGGATTCAGAGCCTACTCTACTCCTATACATACCCCTTGACAGAGAGAGAGAGAAAGAGAGAAAGAGAGAAAGAGAGAGAGAGAGAGAGAGAGAGAGAGAGAGAGAGAGAGAGAGAGAGAGATTGCATGGCTACCGATCCAGTTGGTAGCACACCTTGACATCATCCATGTGGTGCTGGCTTATGTGCATACGGAGTGCAATAGTTAAAGCCAGTAATGTAGCTCAGTGGCACAACATCAGCCTGGCAAGCTCAAGGTCCTAAGTTAGATTCCTGCAGCAGCGTTTCCCTGAAAAGGCAGTGGGCAGTGAGACTCTGAAGGTATCATGGAGACCACTACAAGTTTGGAGAAGCCATGCACATGGATTGTCTGAGCAAAACTGCCAGGAGGGAGGGAGGAGAGTAGTCCAAGAGAGAAACCATGAGAGCTACAATTATCATAGGGATGGAGCCACTCAAATTCTTTGGAATTCATCTCTTGCCACAGATTGCCTGGGATGCTGCAAATGGAACTATAGGGCTTGATGCTTCTCCTGCATGATGTTGGACATGCTTTGATTTCATTTCCTTTTACTCTCCCTGTTTGTAACTTTTGATATGGAAATTTATATCTTGTGCCATTAAACGTTGGAGGTGTTTAAATTTCTTTTAAATTATACAGGGCTCTCAGCTAAAACTTTACCTTATGCTTCAGAGGAGACTTTGTGGATTTTTAAGTGATACGGAAACTCTTAGGAGTTTTCCAACTAGTAGAGATGGACCAAATGCCTTTTTCATAAAGGAATGTGATTCTGCCATCTGCTACCCTGCCTCAGAGCCAGCTAATTATGGATTGAACCCTCATGGAGCCATGGGACAAACAAAACTTTCCCCTTTAACTTTGGGTGTCAGCTGTTTTGCCTCAGCAACAGCAAAAGTAAGTAAGACAGTGAGTGAAGAGTTTTCATTTATGGAAGCTAGTTCCTCTTTTTGTCATCTATAGTTCACCTCTGAGGACCCACAACCAGCCCTAGAACATAAATAATACCATTGTTAAATATCACTTTTTGATTAAATTTCTTTAAAACAAAAGCTACTGGCTTGAAAGTAACAACATTCAACTCCCTTGCTTTCTTCCCTATGTTATAAAAGTTAAACCCAGTGAACCAGGCTTTTCTGTTTGATTTCTGCATATTAGAATGAGAACCAGAGAAGTATGGGATTATTTGAAGAGTTCAACACAAGGCATTAAAAAAAATCTCATTAAAGATAGTTATTCAGTGAAACCAAAGGATGCTGTTGGCTGCACTATTTCTGAAGCAGCTTGGGTGCGTCTTTTCGGAATTGTCTTATCTGATTCCACCACTGAATAGCTTTGTGGTTTTGACTTCTGCATGTATGTTGAGTCCAACCTCAAGCATAATATGATCCCCTGAACTGGGGTCACTTCACAGAAAATAAGCAACAATGCCATTTTAAAAACAGTGGTAGCAATCACATTGATTGTAAGATACAAACACAAACACTACAGTGTTTTTTGAATAGTCAAATATTATATTAGTTCATAGAAGCAACCATGAATAGTTTAAAATGGGGTCATATAAGCACCAAATAATTTTTAGAAATAAAATAATTCTGATGGACACTATGTCTTATGATTTGGCCTCATTATTTTAAGCCTTTGAATCAGACAATAGGCATTTGCCAACTCATTGTAAGTTTCATTGTAAGTACTGTGTAAGGTGGGCCTGGAAAATGTTAGGAAAAGGAGCCACAAGGCCCTGGAGAAGGGTGGGAGTAATAGATATGTGGGTGAATTTTAGGAAGAGCCAGGGAGGAGCCATCGGCCTGACAAAGCAGAGGACTTCTATTGTGCGGTCAAGATATAAAGAAACAGAAAAGAAAAAGCTAGTCAGAAATATGTATACATGAGCTGGACCCTGAAGGATGGAGAAATGGTGACAGTCAATTGTCTTCTTTAGTTTTCTGACTCACATCTATTTACCTACCCATCAGCAAATTATTTTTGAGACAACTACTATGTATCAGAAACTATATGAATTTTGCTGAACTAAATCCACTATTTTAGTCTTTGGGTTTCTCTTTACCTGCTGGCATCTATCCAGTCTAGTTCAAGGACTTCTAATTTTATGGAATCAATATCTCAGAGACCGAATACAATACCCCATAGCAATCTCCAAATAGCCAAATGTGTATACTTTAAAACTACAAGCTATAGTAGAGAGAGGTTTAGATTCATTGTTTTTAAAGCCAGGCTTCAAGTAGCCCAGAATGTTTCATACCTCAAAGGTGAAATGATGTGTGAAGCCAAATAAAAACAGGATAGAAATCCAAGAAAATTACCTGGGGGCTTACATTAAACCAGTGATAACATGAGAGGCAATGCTGCTCTTTGTTCTTGAGAGGTCCGAGGTGATTTTCAGCCTGTGCCCCAGAAATGATTTTCACTGCTGACATGGTTGCAGGTTCTGTCAAAGGCAGATGGCTCCCTGGAATCTGTTTCATTTTCTCCCTCTCTGGCTCATTAGCATTAGCAATCCTGTAGGTGTGCCTCCTACTCCCGCTTTTCTCACCCTGGAAGTGCACTCCAAAATACCGTCTGTTTCTCTTCTAGTATTTGGTCTTTGTGATATATAATGTTATTAAAGGTCCTATAAAAAAGCAGAAGGGATGCAAATCCAAAGACATGGTTTTGCATAGCTTTTAGTCTAAATCAGGCATTAATCCTACTCAAATACTTTCCAGAAGTAAAACAGACTGCTAGAACTACACCGGCCATGCTGGACTCCTTTTCTTTAGTCAGCATCTGCAGCCCTGGCTAGGAGGAAGTCAGCAGGCAGAAAAAGCCCTCAATCCCCACACCTGCCTGGTGCGGGGCTGTGGGCTGCTGCCCTTGCAAGCTTTCACTGCTACAAAGTGACAGTGTGCAGATGAAAAGAAGTGATTTAAAATGTGCTGCAGCCAGTTCTCTAGGTTTGAGTTTCAGTACTACTATAATGTTGAAATGCATGGAAAATGTTGCTACCTTGCACCTAAGTTATTCTAGAAAAGTAATTTTCCATTAATTGACCTCTTAATCATTTTCATCAAGCCTGAAAGGGCTGCCTGGGATGGGAAAAGCACAGCTTGTGACTGCTCTGCAATTCTGGCTCTCTAACCACCCACTCTGTATAACTATACTCTTAATCATACATTTCATTTTCAGAAAGGTGCTTAATTTGAACTCAAGCAGCTGAAGCAGTTCCATTATTTTAGATAAAGTTTGCTTTACTTCCTTTCATTTTTAATCACCATGTTGAATATTATTCAAGCCGGTGTATCAAAAACAAAATATCTATCTGTCTTTATTGAAGTAAAAGTGCTTATCTCTAAGCCTAAAATAACTGAGCAATTAATTGAGTCATTGCTGTGCATTTAATTACATTTTATATTAATGAGTTAAATAAACTGTGAAGGTTTCTGTAAAAATCTCACATTAATTATTTGCTAAGGTCAGAGGGAAGCTTGACCCACAGAGCATTTGAGTCAAATATCTGCCCAAAGTGATTATATTGAAAAGGAGAAGAAATTGAAAAAATCCCAACATTTTGGCACAGAAGGCTTTGGCAGTTACTTAATTTTGTTCTTTCTCTCAGATAGAAATGTACCTTAGGCAAAGACAATTTGTTTTTGGTAATTTTTCTGCATTGGTTTTCTATGATTAAGTGTTATTCTCCAGCTATTTCAGTTAATTAGCATTGTCTCCCTGAAGGCTGATGAAACAAGGAAGCTGAGCAGAATTAGACTAATTTTGCTCCATGGCTTATTAGGCATCCACATGCATGTGTTACTGTGCTAAGTACTGTATCAAACAAGTTAAATAGCTATTATCCTTGCTTCTGCATGATCACTCCCAAATATTCACAACCACTGGCATGTGCATAGACAAGAAGAAGCAGCGATGTGACACACTTCTGTGTATTTGGAGAGGGAAAATCATAGCTCCAAGGCAGTGCAGAAATATTGGCATCATGTGCTCCTAAGAGTGATCTCAATTCTGTAAAACTACAAATTGGCACAATGGATTTTGGAAGGATAGAAAGTGGAAGTGGGCCAGGGGAATTTTTGTTACTTCACTTGCAAAGAGATCATCTACACTGGAAGCCTCTGGTTTCTGAGTTTCTTTCTGAACTCTGATGCTTATTTTAGTTTCTGTATGTTCTTCCTTTTCTTTGTTCATGACACCCATTGTTGTGACCTGGGGGAAAATGGAAATGGTGGTTGTTGAGGCTTGGGATATAGCTCAGTGGCCCAGCATCTACCTGCCATGTGCAAGGTCCTGAGTTTGATTCTTTGCCAAAAAAAGTGATAAAAAGAAAGAAAGAAATGGTAATTGCAGGTGATAGCTCACTTTCACTTTTCCTTTGTTCCTGTCTTTCTTCCTTCCTTCTATCCACAGTACTGGGGACTGCACACAAGCCTTCACATTCTTCTATCTGCACAACATTTTTTTTTTTTTTTTTGAGACAGGGTCTCACTATGCAGTTCAGGCTGGCCTTAAGCTCACTTTGTAGCCCAAGCTGGTCTTGAATTCACAACAATCCTCCTGCCTCAGCCTCCCGAGTGCTGGGATTACAGGCATGCGCCACCATGCCCGGCTTGCACAACCTTTTTACTTTTTATTTTGATACAAATTCTTGCTAATTTGCCCACATTGGGCTCAAACTTGTGATGTCCCTGCCTCAATCTCCCAAAGTACTGAGATTACAGGCATGTATAATAATACCCAATTTAGAGGCAAGCATTTCTTCTGATAGGAGGTTAGTGTTTGCTTCACTAAAGTACTGTGCGTGTACATACACAGTGTTCTCTATCATTAACATTTTGCACATTTGACATGGACCCTTGTCTGTGGATTGAGAATGAAGGATTCTAAAACTATGATGCTGACAGTGTCTCTTGGAAATATACATTTAAATGTGGAACTTTAAATCTTAGAGGGATCTGTTGTTCTTGAAGCAAAACTATACACTGTAGAGTAATTTGCTTTCTATTTAGTGGGAGAACTGACATAGCAGCTTTTATCATGAACTCAACTTTTTTGGTAGACAGAAAGGAGTACTTCTGGCTCCAATTCAATCTAACTGTATCTGGGAGTTCACTTGTAACATGAACAAAAATATAAATCTGTGTGGCTCTGAATAAACAAGGCAACTGTAGCACTTCATGTTGTGCAGTAATATCTGCTTATTCAAAAGATTATCTTGTGCATAAGCAAGCATTCCACTTGAGTGGATTTCTTTTCTTACATATCTATTTTCATTCAAGTTTTTAAATTGTGGGAAACTATAGCGGAAAACATCTCGTAATAGACTTATTTGCATTATAATTTTTAAAAATTTGCAGTTATACCTAAGCCTGCTAACATGATAAAGAATGTGAAAGTGCTTTGTAAGGAGCAACGTACCACAACAATATTCATTGCTCTCCTTATTGTCATCTAAAACTGATCTACAGACATTAATAAAAGCACCAATGTTTAGTTTCAGAAACATTTCTAGTTCTTAGAAATGAAATATTTGGCCGAAATATTTTCAGAATAATTCATGCTAAAATAGATATCTTGACATACATGCATTTAGCATATTAATGAATATACCTCAATACAGGAACTTTGAAACATTTTTATCCAAAATTTGGTCTCACTAAATAAAGTATGAGAAGTTGCCCACAAAACCATAAATAGCTCATGGAGGAAAGAAATGAAATAACATCAGAAATCAGAAGCATAATCATTTTTTTGAAACTTGTATAGGGTTTTAATTGTTCTCCTTGTTATAGTCTAGACACTATTGTTCTATTCCCATACAGATCAATATTCGCAAATATACTCTTGCCATCCTTTTTTTTGTGTGTGTTTTTAGGGTCTCACTGCACAGATTGGACTCTCTCCCATTTTAAGCTTCCTAAGCACTAGGATTGTAGGTGTGTGCCACCACACCGGATGTCAATTTCCATCTCAGCGTGACCTGAGGCATGGCCCGCACCACACACAGGGGATCAAATCCTAGTCCTTGCAGGCACTTTAATCTACTGAGTTATCTGGCCAGCCCTACTGCTGCCATTTTTTCCCCATTCTCCAACTACATAGGATATTTCTAATTAATCATGGTGTTGATTAACATTTATTGTATCAATGTTATAGGCTTGAGAAATGCTGAGCAGATTGATAAAGCACTCTTCTGGGTGGGTGATAGATGAATGACCGTGGGTACTATATATTTTTCCTTGTCTCTCCCTTTCCTGTACTGATACCCTGCCATGCCTTCCTCATGCTATGAGAAAGCACGTTTGCTCTGACGTGCCTTTCCACCATGATGTTTCTGCCTCTGAGCCAACTGACCGTGAACTGAATCCCCTAAAACCATGAGCTAAATTGAACTTCTCATTTCAGTTGTTGGTGTTGGAGATTGTATCTCAGTTATTGGAACTTTGACAAATACAACTATACTCTCTTTTCCCCTAAACCTGCATCATTCAGACCTCTAAATCTTCTCAATACTTTGTGGTATACTTTGATATTTTTCTCATGCAACCCCCCACTAAGGTGATGATAGTAGGACCTAGGGTCTTTAAGTGGGTTATCAGGCTCTAATGAGAGAAGTCTGTGTATAGGATTGATGCCCTTATAAACAAAGATCCCCAAAGCACCTCACCATCTTTTCTACTATGTAGGGGCACAGAAAGAAGGCACTGCCTATGAGCCAGAACACTTGTCCTAATGAGATGCCAAACCTCATTTCCAGCCTACAAAACTGTGATGAGTTTTTTTAGTGCTTTTATATTTTAAAAAGAATAAAGATAAAAACAATGAAAATGATACAGAATTTTAAAATGAATAATAGAAATTAATAATGATTACTGTATTGAATATTGTTATCTTCAAAGTCGTTGCTCAGATTATCAGATATAGGCATAATTGATCATATAATATAAGCATAGACTTTTCCTTTTAATGAACTAATATAAATTAGTAGTACCATTGTCTTAATAATATATCTATCTTAATAATATATAATATATATTATTATATATTGTACCTTTGAATCTTATTTACTTTTTCAGTTTCTTATAGTAGGGAGACAATGTTTACACATGTGAGTCTGATTTATTTTACTTATAAGGATGGTGTCTAGTTGCAAACATTTACTTATAAGAGCCTCAAGTTTATTTACTTTATTGCTGAGTAATACTCCACTGTATAAAAATAACACCCAAATGTCCATGAATCAAAGTATGGATAGAAAAGGACTGTGAGTAATTTTTGTTTTGAACCCACTTAGTCTGTGGTATTTTGCTATATTAGACCGAGTAGATTGAAAGGACTAAGACATGTGAGGTGGAAACCTTTTGCCATCCTTTTCCTAGGTAATTCTCTAATGCAGTGCTTTCCAGTGTTACGTTTGTGGAATGTCTTACAGTATTTTAAGAGTTATGAGAAAAGAAAAAACCATTCTGTGGAGAAATTAATCTGAGTTCCATGCATTAAACTAAGATAAACAAGACCAAGGTCTTCTTAGAATATTTCAAAAATTAATAAATGATGCACATTTCAAAGGAAATATGGAATTTAATTTATGAATGCTAGTCATCCTATTTCTTTTCCCAATAAAAATCAAGAGTTTCAATACTATCTATTGTTGGAAATCTTGTTTGAGATCATTTTGTGTTACCTATGAATTATTCCTAGTATTCACAGAAAGATTAGCTAATGGGCTTTTGCAGTGGTTTTGTTTCACTTTCACTTATCTATGATGCTGTTCCATTTCAAGAATTTCCCCTTCCTATATGGTCCTGGGATAATACTGGAAGCAGAATTAATAAGCTTAAAATTTAGAACATAAAAATGAGGGGTCTGAGGAGATGGTTTAGCAGAATAACTGCTTCCCTGGCAAGTGCAAGGGTCTGAGTTCAGTCCCTGGTTCCGAAAAAAAAAAAAAAAAAAAAAGAACATAAGAGTTAAATAGAAGTGTAACCACATTCCTATTACTGGGACAAAATACCTAACACTGGAATTTCAAAGGGAACAGGTTTACTTTGGCTGCTGGTTTGAGGCCCTAGCTGGAAGGCGCCAAGGCATCAAGTCATCAACGGGATGGCAGAGGGGCATAGTAGCATAGTAGAGGTAGAAGTGTTCAACCCCTGGAAGCCAAGAGACAAAGAGCAGAGAAGGGAGCCAGGGGCAAGAATGCTTCCAGGTCATGCCCAAGTATCCAGTCCCCAATCAGGTCCCACCTCCTGACAGCACATTCAACTACTTAACTCATTAATCAGTGAACCACTGATGAATGTCGTACCCCCATGACATTTTGGGGGCATTGTAGATCTAAACAATAACAAAAATATGTATTTCTCACACCTTGGAAAATAATGTGGTGGTTCACACATGTGTAGAATCACCCATTACCTTCCCTTGTGGAATAAGCCACACATCCAGATCTTTCTTTCTTTCTTTCTTTCTTTCTTTCTTTCTTTCTTTCTTTCTTTCTTTCTTTCTTTCTTTCTTTCTTTCTTTCTTTCTTTCTTTCTTTCTTTCTTTCTTTCCTTCTTTCTCTCTCTCTCTCTCTCTCTCTCTCTCCCTCTCTTTTGTGGTACTGGGGATTGAACTTAGGACCCCGTACTTGCCAGGCAATTCATTCAGATCTTGAGAGGTTCCTGAACTCAGCTTTTCTGAGCTCAGGATAAAGGGCATGTACAATGCATGAGAGGAGGTGTTAGCTTCTCCAGCAGGTCACTAAGAACATTGGCGTTAGAAACGGTGAGAGACAGGAGTGGGTCTAATTTTTATGTAGACTTCAGTATATACCAGTGAGTGTCAGTCAGTGTACATGTGCTTGTCCATATGTAGATTTCTTTCTCAGTGGATAGACAGACACTTGTAGGATATTTGAACTCAAAACTTGATGCAGAGGATCACCCTTTTCAGGCTGTTCCATTAAGATCCATAATTGAATGAAACTTAGCCCTATAATAAATCTCTTAGTTTAGATCACTCAGAGCTGTTCTGATGCTGAACAAATACAGAAATTAATTAGCACTAGCAGTAGTTCCAGAGGATCAAAATCTTAACAAAGAGGGTTGAAAACAGTGTCTGTGAAATGGTTCTGGATTATCTGAAACTGAAACCTGATCTGATTAGATTTGTAAGTTAAAATAAGATTTCTAGTCCGTGGCACACAGGGCAAACAAATAATTTATCACATATTTCTTTTAATAATCAAGCACCTGCAGAAAGAGCATAAAACATTGGATGGTCATATATTCTTTGTTGTGAAATTTTTTACTGAATAAATAGTATCATAAGCCTGTCTGAGTGCTTCCATGTTCATTCACTAGTAAACTTGACACTTTTAAGCGGGGAAATGATTATCTCATAGACTTAAATTCCTAACTCAAGTGGCAGACTAGTCATTAGAAATCTTTTTTTTTTTTTTAATAAAACAAATCCCTATCTTATGTAGTTTCAGCTCTCTGAAATTTGGATGTAGAATCTAATTTGGTGCAAACCTGAATCATGATCCATCTGTAGCTATCCATGGTCAGTGGCATGGCTGATGACCAGCATGGGCTATTTGTGTGCTGTACACAACCTATCCAAAGAAAAAAAAACCCAATGTTTTTACTGTTGTACTTAGTGGATATGATTTGCAACATTCCTATGTGATTATTATTTTCTTTTTGAGAGCAGATATCACTGTGATGCCCAGGTTGGCCTCAAAATCTTAGGCTTAGTGGGACATCCTGCCTCAACTTCTAAGTTAGCTGGAACATGTCCAGCTCCTATGTAATTTTTAGCTTTCATATTTAATAAGAAGATTTGGCAGGTGTTTGAGCTACAAGAAGTCTTGAAAACATTCACTTATTTCAATTCCTGGAAAGACAAATTCTGGTCAAGGAAAACATGTACATCATGAATGGACATTAAGCTGAAGAACAAATAATTTAGTTTACTGCACTGATATGGCCCATATAGGGTAGCTGTGGACACAGAACTCAAAAGAATAAGTGGCAAGCCAATTCAGTTTAATAAATGGGCTTTGATGATGAATTTCGACCTAGGGCATATGCAAAAGACATTTAATGGTTTTAAATGTTATTAAAAAATAAGCTAGATAAGGGGGTACTGAATTATAATGGAAAAGAGATGGGAAATGTTGGAGCCAGACTGGCTTTATTTTGGGTCTTGGCTCCAACATTTATTAGCTTTGTAATCTTGACAAAGCACTTAGTTACTTCATTGTAGAAATGGAAATAAACTTACATCACTGAGTTTTTCACTAAAGATAAATGTAAATTTCAGTGTGAATAACATTGATACCATAAACTTTTCTGTTCCAGAACTATTTTCCCTTTTCTCCCAAAGGTATTATTATGGACAATTAGGGAAGATATTTGCACTTTTGGACCAATCAACTAAACCAGTGCTTTTTGAAACTTAATATGTATTTGATTTACCTGGGATCTAAAAGGTAGATTTAGCTTTAATATATTTTCGGTGGGATCTGTCATATTACATTTCTAACCCACACTACGTGATGATGAGACTTAATTCCACAAACATCTTTTTAGAATTAAAAAGCCAAATTATGTTCCTGTTCTTGTCACACAGATGAACCTCAATTGATTAAGGACCCAATGTTGCAAAGATGGACTGGCTTGGATGGCAATTTAGGTCTTCTTAATTGCTTATTAATCTATATTTTGGTGAAATGAGTATCTTGACTAAGTAAGCCAGAAATTCACCAAAAATCTGGGCAGACTTTTCCTATAAACACAATGTTAAGATTTGTTTCTAGGTGTCCTTCCAAAGCTCATACAGTCATCAGGTAGCTTCTAGAGCTCGTGATTGATTCATGATTCAGTGCTGAGATCATTAGTGGGGGTGCTACATCCTCCCTGTGGTGGGTAATCTGCATACAATATAAAGAGCAGAGAGAGAGGCTTGCTAGCTACCACAACTGCTGCTCTCCTTTTGCTCTTCACTGTTTTCTGCCCTCTGTCATGTGCCACCTTGAGTTGGAGCCAGCCAAGTATGGACTGAAACCTCCACTAATTGTGAGCTAAATAAACCTTTTCTTCCTTAATTTTGAGTGTCAAGTGTTTTGTCCCAGCAATGAGAGAAATGTAACTAAGACACCCAATTTAACTTTACAGAAATGAAATAGAAATGCTTAAGTGTATGATGTTCTCTTCTGTATTATTCCCCATCACCTCACCTAAACATGAAATTTTACTTGCTTTTTGAACACTTATCTACATTTCATGGGTAGTTTCTTTCTTTGTTATTTTTTGTTTGTTTTAATTTTGACAGAGCTGGTGGTGCAATTGAAATCTTTTAGAAAGCATGAAGGCTCATGATTAGTTGAGACTCTTTTTAAGCATTTTGCATTACAATCTTCTCAGGTTTTTCATGTCCTGAATTGAAGAACATTGAGAATATCAACTAATTTCATGGTTCATGATTGAACATAAGGCTTTAATTTAATTGTGGGCATTTTAAAGATATTATAAACATAAAGCACTGTGCAAATACTTAAAATTCAGCCAGAAATGAGGCATTGTTATTTATAATACCAGGGAAAAGATTTGCAATCACCCAGGCATTAAATTTTTAAAAAAATTCTATACACTGGAAAAGAAGACTTAATTCATGCAATACAAGAAGAAAAAGATGGCCATGCATTGAATCTTAGAGGACAGAGATTACTAGGAAAAAACCTCTGCCTCTGCTGTTAAGTAATTATCTTAGAAGTAATAGAGGTGCATGCACTTCTACAAACGTGTACAGATTGAAGATTTCTTTTTTCTCTTAACAAAGTAATATGAATTTCACAGCATTTGTTGTAATATATAATGTTGTCTTCTAACCAGTTATTCATATTAGCAGATATATGCATGTAAAATGGGAAGAAGAAAGAAAAAAGAAAGACGTGTATAAGAAATTAAGAAGGGAAAAAGTACAATTGAAAAAAGGAGACAAGACAAATTATGTATTATTGTAAGTATTATCTTTCCCTAAATCAGCAGAAATGCACAATACAGTTGTCTAAACCATTCTGCTTATGTACATAGGTAAATTTCTGTTCTTCCTCTCTCTACTGTCCTCAATTCAGTAACTCTTTCCTTTTGAATAAATTCATTCACTTCTTAGTACAGATAAATGATTCCTTGAATTGTTGTGGTTTTTATTTCTAGTCTTTAGAGCTTTCCTCTTATAGCTAAATTCTAGCTGCATTTTATATTTAGAAGGAAAGAATTAAATAAAAAATGACTATTGTAGAAAGTTGGCAAAAGACCACATCCCAAATGTATTCAGGAAGACTTCCTAGCTCTGCTCTTTTGCTGACTAACTAGCACACACTTGTCCTAAGCACATGGCTTTCCTGCCATCTAGTTGACCTCAATCATACAGGTAAAAGCAAAAACTACTCATCACTCACCTTTCTCTAAATAGTAGATATAAAGGTTTTTATATGTAATAAACTTGTAAGGCCAAAAGAATTTTAGATCACTTTTGGAAGTCATAATATCCACTTAACTTTTCTGTAAAGGCCTTAAATGATTCCAGCTTTAGGCAAAGAAGCACTGTTAAAGATTTTGGCATTAAAAAGGCTTCAAATAGCCTGCCACAAGAAAAATGATTGGATTTTTGTAATTAAAAAGTTAAGGGTGACAAAAGTAGAGATTTAATCTTTTTATTAATAATATGTTACAGGTTAGATGATACCAGTTTTGAATTTCTAGTGCAGCTTTTCATAGTGTACTGTAATTTATTGTGCTGTAGAAGAAACTTGAGGCATTCTGACTACACAGTACCTAGCCTTTCTGTCATGGTGATGTGTATGTCTGGGACCTTTTTTTGAGTCCTATTTCTACCAACAATTGGTTATATAACCCTGAGGATATCATTCTATCTCCCTGGACCATAAGTTCCTTGTACATGGAGCAAACATTAAACATTTAAAAGTTGATGTTACTAAGCTCTTATGTGCCAGCTTTTAAACTATGTTATCTCACTTTTAATCCTCACCACTGCTTTAGAAGGGAGCTCAACTACTTTAGAAGGGAGCTTAAACTATTTGTTTGCAGAGGAAAAAAAAAAACTAGTTGTATTGAAGTTAAATAGGTATTCCAAAACTATCTACATTGCCAGTGGTAAAGCAGAAGAAGCAAGTATCCATAAGTGGAGGCACAAAAGACTCTGTTTTAGACTTTCACTTTGTGACTTTACTACTGCCTCTTTTCAGCTATGTGATTGACTAATAACTGCAAGCATACAATAATGCCCTCATTTCCAATTTTTTCCCTAAGGTAGATGTTTACTCAAACTATCAAGTAAGATGATTTTTCATCTTACTTTTTAAGATTTCTAGGGAGAACATTTTAAAAATATATTAGGGATATGTTTTTCAAGTCACAGCTATGGTAAAAATATTTCTTCCTTTTGTTTAAGTATAGTCATTTGAGAAAATTCTCACACATTTCTTTACCTATGCCTATTTAAATTTTTGATAATATGTCAAATGTGTGAAAATAAGTTATTCTTCATACTGTTGCTCCTAGGATAAATTTTCTCAATGTATTATTCCCTGTCCTCAAAAATCTGTCTTTTCTAATTTTTTCCCTATCCTGCCATGTAGTTTTCCCTTATTCCTCTTAATATATTCAGTTAAAAGATACAATCATTTACTCAGTACACACATAAGTATAACTATTTGTCAAACTAGATGATAGGGATAGCAAAGTGTACAACTCCCCCAAACTCATAGGCTAGGATATTGGTCAAGATTTTATTCCTGGGGCAACAACTTTGAGTCTGCAAGTTAAGGAGTGAGGAATTTACTTTGGCTTACAGTTACTGAGGTTGTGTTATATGGTTAGCTGGCTCCAAGGCAAAAATTTTGTGGTAGAAAGTCTTGGTGAGCAAAAGGTACCAAACAAATAGCATTCAGAAAGCATGGAGCAAGAGAGGAATATCAGAAAGAAAAGGTCCAGAGGGCACAGTTTCCAAATGTAACACCCTCATGACTTCCGACTAGACCCAATTCTTGATATCCTATTAAGCTGTGAACACATAAGTTCTGTTAATGAGGTTACCGCCCTCACAATTCAATCATCTCTCCAGGAATACCTAATCCCATCAATTTAATAATCCAGATTAGCTGGTACAACTACTAATCAAGATACAGAAGTGATTATGTTATATTAAGTGTGATAGTTTTGTGTGCTACACAGTTGCAAAATAAAGTTCAATGCAGGCTCTGTGACTGTTCCACAAGGTGAGAAAACACTTTTAGTAAAGTTTAACTTCATAAATGAGCAAAGCTTTGCAATGTGAACACTACATGACGCAAAAGTAACATCATAGCTGAGCTCATAGCTCACCCAATTGTTTCCATTCTAACTTTTTCCTCTTTGTGACTGTGGGTGATTGTCTTCCAACAGCAAGCGGTGATGGAGGAGATCTTATCTGAAAAGGAGGTTGGGCAAAAGATCGAAGATTCTCTCACTTCAAATGAAATTAGGGAGATGTGTAAAATGTAGGGAACTAATGCAAAATATTTAGAAAAGCACCACTTAGGTAAGGCTGTAAAAGTGAAACTAAAGCTGGTTTGGATTCTTCAGCAAACTATGAATCTGTTTAACAATAATGCAATGTCACATTTATAGGAAATCCTCAAAAGGAGATATTGGGTGGGTCCCTTGTTAAAGCAGGGAAAGAAAAAGATTCCAGTGAACCAACAGATAGCTGTGAATGCATTTATAATGGTGAAAGTTGTCTTACATAATAGCCTTCCTCTCTCTGGTCTCCTTCATACCAGCTATAAAGATTGTCAAAGGTAAATACAGGTTAATTTATTTATCTTTCTTTATATTTTCTACTTTTAATTATTTTGTATTCTATTACAGTACTACAATCATTTTTATATAAGTATTTTTGGGTTGTAGAATGAATCATCTGAGTTTTCATTATTTCTTATGGGAAAATTCATGCTGATATAAAAATACTTTGGATTATAAGCATGTTTCTGGACAGAATTAGGCTCACAGACCAAGGTTTTTCTGTACTTTATTTATTAATACTTAGCCAAAAGATTCCTAAAGGAGGGACATTTAAGGTATGATTTCAAGGTCAAACAGTCCTGCTGAAAGAAGAGAAGGAAAGAAATTGAGAACAGAGTGGGGCACATCATATGCAAGCCAAAGAAGGATGGAAGAACACAATGTAGTTGGAAAATAAATGCAGTCATGTGTTGCTTAATGAGAACTACATTGCAATGTTTGATTGTGTTAACTTGAGAAGTTTAGAAGCTTAACTAAGTCAGCTCACAGTTCTCCATCTTAGGGTGTAGAGAATTTACCCTAGGCCTTCTCATGTTGCCTGGATGGTATGAAGGAGAAGTGAGGATGGACAGACTTGCTTCTGTTCAGAGGAGATGAGCTCTGGTCTTTGCCTTCAGCTTAGATGTCATCCCTTGGCTTTTAGCACAAGCTCTTCAGCTCCTGCCTCAAATCCTTTGGCCTTTTGGCCTAAACTCTCCAGCTTCCATTGAAGATCCACCAGCCCCTAAAACAGACTTGCGTGGGACACTGAAGTGAAATCTAGACCTTGGACTGATAAATTTAGTTTTCAGTCTGAAGATGCCTTCTGCATGGTTCCTCATCCAACTCTGTAGCTGAGTATTGTAAGTCAGTCTTGTAATTTCTTATACATTTATATGTCTTGTGTTCTACTTGTTTCTCTAGTAAAGCACTGACTGATACAGACAAGTGTCTCTAGCAATTTCATCATTATGTGAACATGATAGAGTACTGTCACACAAACTATGTTGGCAATAAAGTCACTAGGTGAAATAATCTCATGGGATTACTGTGGTGTAAGTGGTCCATAATTAACTGATAGGTCATTATGTGGAGCTCCGCTATAGGCTGAAATGCCTGCATCAAGGAGCTCAGAGCATTAATAGCAAACCATGAAGCTGAGCAGGTAACTGGTGTTCAGGTAACAAAGGGCCTGGGCATTAAGTAAGAGAATTTAAACTTTACTGTCAACATGTTGGAGAAAAGACAAGATTCAAGGTAGGGTGTGGACAAGATCAGATAGCCACTTTGCAATATTCTTTTTGAAAAAAGAAAGAAAGAGAAGATGGAAAAGAAATATCAAGACACCATCCATCACAGCCTTAAGAGTGAAAAATACTAAACTTCTTTGAAACACTTTGTTTCGGGAAGAATCCCAGGATATCCTTCTCATTTAGGAATGCCTAAGAAAATGTTTCCCTCATTCATGTAGGCACCCAGAGGCTGCTGTAGTTATGTCCCAACTAAGCCTCACTGCTTCTCCCATGGTGGTAACATTGATGTCATCCATATGGTGCTGAAGTTTCAGGCATTAAAAAGTAGGATAATTTGGGGATTATAAAAATTTCTGTACAGATTTAAGAAGAAATCTTGGGAGGCCAGGCAATATTCCTCTTACATAGTGATTCATGAATCTGTAAAAGTGAAGCTAAAGCTGGATTGGATTCTTCAGGTATATGGAGATGCCAGGAGCATAGAATATCTGTTGAGAAAATGTACAGGCAATGAGGAGAGTCATCCCAAGAGAAACACTCTATTGGCTACCATCAAAGTCTTAGTGGTGAAGCTCTCCAAGAACTTTGGAACTCTTGTCTCACCAGCTGCATTCCAGATACTGGACATGAAGCACTGAGCTTAATATTTGATTATGGGTTTTTGGTTTTGCTTTTGTTTTATTTCTTTCTAGTCACCAATTCCTCACTTGTGGAATGCAAATGTTTACTTGGTGCTATTGTATGTTTAAAGCATTTAATTTTCTTTTTGATTTGTACAGCCAGTTTGCTCTGCACAGGGTGTGTTTATTAGTGGAAAAGCTAAAGTATATGCGGTTTAAAGGAGAATTAGACCCACTGAGGCTAACCCACTAAAGACCACTGAAGAAATGAATTGAACTAAGGCCATTTGTATTGATCAGTGAAATACACAGGAATAGCAATAGCAGAAATCTATTCCTTTCCTCCTCTTTAAGGACAAATAGAACCACTGTTGCTAGATTTTGGTAAGAACTATAGCTAAGGTAAGGGGATCATCCACATGATTGTGATCATAGCAAGTGCATCCAGCCAAAACTATGGTGAAGTCTTCTACCAGTGACTAGCTAACTCAGTGAGATATCAGTGGGCAAGAGTGGCTAGGTGGTTGATAGAAGTCAGCTTTCTAATGCTACCTAGGGCAGGAAAGCATGAGCATTTAATCTGGAAAGGAAATTGGAGAATACCCAGGAAAGCATAATTGAATTTAACACACGACCAGTTTGCTACTTCAGTCTGCTCCACTATGATTTTATCCTCTCACTCTAACATCTCAGCTCTCACCAAGGTAAACAACATGTCGAAGTTACTGAGACACCTCTACTTTTGTCTTAAACTCTAGAACAATTTATAGTTACCATCCTTTTTGAAACAATTCCTTCTTTTGACTTTTGAGAGAATATTTTCTCAGATTGCTTCTCTTTCTTTGTTCAACATCTGAATGCTCAAGGCCTCAGACAAAAGGGAATCCAGGATTTGTGAGGCCTGAGCTTTTGGAAGGCAGAGTGCATTCCCAAGTAAGATAACATAAAATTAGAAATAAAAATTTAGTATGAAAGTAAATACTTACTCAGGGAAAGAAAATCAAAATGTGAAGTATTATACATATTATTAAATATATATTAAATACATTAACTTTATAAGATAAAAAATGATCAACTCTACTAAAAAGAACCCCCTAGTACCTTTCCTATATTGCAGATTTTCCTGATAGACTTAGATTACTTACTTTTGAGACAATCATTTGGGAATTTTTGAATAAAGCATTAAAAGATAAATCGACATTTCTTCTCTTGAACAGATTTTTTAAAATTGCACTTACTTTAATGACTTTTTGCATGAGCTTTCCATCACTGTGATAAAATACCCAGGAAAAACAACTTAAGTTTTAGAATTTCTGACCATGGTTGCTTGGCCCTCTTGTTTTGAATTCCACTGTGGCCGAATACCACCTGGTAGGAGCATGGGGTCAAGTGCAGTGGTGTTGGGAACTGAAAAGAGAGGAAAAAGCCAGGGTTCCAATGTCTTCTTCAGAGGGTCACTTTTAATGATTTAATGTCCTCCCCCTGGATCTCACTTCCTAAATGTTCTGCCACCTCCCATTATGGCACAGGTTGCGGACTAAGCCTTTGGGAGAGGCTCTAGATGCAAACTGTAGTATTTTCATCTTTATAACTAACTTATTACTAATATTACAAGAGTTTTATATATGCAAACTCTATCAAGCTTTTTAAATAATTAACCAATGAAATTTTAAAGCATTTCAAATTTTTTTGTATAGTAATTAACCACAGTTAAACTGAAATGGCAACAATACTCTTTAACCATTTTTGTCATTATCCCCATTGTAATGGAGTAGTACTTGTCATTAACAAGTACTACTTAGAGCAATTCATAATTTCCTTCTATTCTAAATCTATCTCTATTCTCATAGATAGAGAACAATTGCTTTTCATATGACCTGAATTTGTGTTCTCATTTGCATTCACAAAACTTTGATTTTCATTAACACGTTACAGTTACATATATTTAGAATCACAATGCATCCATACATGTGCGTATTGTCCTGTAAACCTGTTGTAAAAAGGTTCTATTGTTTTTCTCTCTACCTTTATTGCATTTTTTCATAGTTCATTGACAGTTTTACCAGAATTTTGCCTTTAATTCTTTAATAAATGAGTTTAAAGAGAACAAAAATACTGTTCCTAATGGATGAATTCATTTTCTTACATTTCTCTGAGATATGTCTTTGAAAATGTCTTTCAAAATTATAACTTGAATGACGTATTTATCACTTATCAACTTTATCAACATTTATACTTTGGATATATCTCCAAGTTTCTTCTTAACTCTTCTAAAGTATATTTTAGAGACCTCAAAATATTGTATCCAGTTGCAGGATCGAACAAGTTTTATTGGGAGCTAAATTTACTACTATTAGATCACAAAGATCAATTGTTCCAGGGAGAGAGAATATGTTTGTTCTTCTGTACCTGACTTATTTGAGTAAGTGGAATATCCACCATTTCTTTCCACACTGCTGAAAATAAGGGAATTCCATTTGTTTTGTCACAGCAAAACAATATTCGTGTGCATGTGTGTGTGTGTGTGTATGTGTGTGTGCATTTTAAAAACCCTCTCATCCATCAATGTATACCCAGTGGGTTCTATATCTTGGTTATTGTGAATAGTGTTGTGTAAGTACAGATGTCTCTTTCCTTCAACATACTAGTTTTAATTCCTATGGATATATATCCAATAGTGAAAGTGATAGATTATGTGGTATTTCTAAATCTAGTTTTCTATAATATTCCTGTACTATTTTCCCTAATGCCTGTATTTGCTTTTGTTCTCACCAAAAGTATTCACAAAGTTTCCTTTGTCCACATCCTCATCATTATTTTTACTTTTCACTTTTGCTATAATGACCATTCTAAGTGGAGTAAGACGTGGTCTCTCTGTGGTTTTGATTTATATTTTCTGAAAATTAGTGATACCAAAGAATTTTTTTCATATATATGTTGAGTATTTTTATGTTCTCTTTTGAGAAATATCTTTTCAGGTTATTTACACATTTTCTGTTGTATTGTGTTCCAGCCTTTTGTTCTTAATTTTATACCACATTATCCTATGACTGCCCAAAGAATATAGTTCACTTCTTTCACTTGGTTGAATATAGAAACATGTTCTATTTTAGATGTCTTCCAATAGTTAAACAAAGCAAGTTAAAACTAATCTGAAAGTGTTTGCTTACAAAAACAGGGCATAACAATTACCAACTGACCTCTGTTTGCAACACATCAAATATAAAATTTAGAGGTAAATGGCCTCAGAGTGTTCTTGGAAGCCTTTCTTTTGCTGAGATAGCGATAAGTTAGCTGTACAAGAAGACTGGAACCACGGAATTGTGCCCCCTGGATCCACTCCCCTCACTCATACCTCCACCTCCTGTTATCAGAGCTCTGGCCCTGGCCTCTGGCTGCTGCAGCATGACTTCATTACATAATATTGGTGAAGCTGACCATGGTTCTTGGAAAGCCAAAATCAGTGAATTTCTGGCCTCGGGTTTCCTTCTTTGTTCTCTTTTTATCAACTTACTCAGCCCCCAAGTCATTAAATATTATCTATATTCCTCAAATTTCCATAGGTGCAGTCAACTTCTAATAGAGAACTTTACTTAGATACTGAATATTGTTCTCACATGTAATATTTCAAAAATGGAGTGACCATATCTTAATGACCATATCTTCAGCAAACTCTGCACCTCCACTGACTCACTCCTCAGCCTTCTGCTTCTCTGAAAATGTTCTCACTATTCGTTCACTGCTTCCAGCTTCAAATGTGGGAATCAGCTTTGATCCCTTCTCTTTCTCTTTATTCCCAATACCAAATCTTTTGGGTTTGATGTTTGGTACACTTTAAATTCTTACCTTTCTTTGCATTTTCAGGTCACTACTTTGGGCCAGGTTACCTTCTTATCTTAGTTTTTAGTTGTCTGTGCTTGGAACTTCCTGATCTTTTGTTTATACAGTAGATAGTAATTGGATTGTGTCTTTTTTATGCATAAGACCTTTCTCTTTCCTTCTCCTTTGAAATATTAAAGCTTAAGCTATTTACTGGGGCTTTCAAGATCCTGCTCAGTCAACTGATCTCATTCTACTCTCCAATTTATTCAGTTAAAAACAGTACATTGAGTTTTTTGTGCTCCTTAAAAACATGAGGTCCTTTCTTCCCTTGGGATTTTCTGTTCATCTTTGAGCTCTAATGAGTTTTAATGCTTTATTTTTAATTTTTAAGACTCAGAGTCAAGCACACCTCTACAAAGGGATCTTATCATAGCCCCTATCTAAAGCAACCTCACTCATGGTACACTATTTCATCACCTTGAGTGCTTCATAGCACTCAAATTACAATCATCTGATTAGTTATTTCATATGAACAGGCCCTTGCAAGTGTAAGGGCTATGAGAGTAGACTCTTTCACTGAGTTACTCACTGTTGAATCCTTAGTACACTTTATAGTGCTTTTTGGAGGCACTTAAAACTTATAGTTTAACTGAATATAGTATTTCTTTTTTAGCTGTAAAATTACCTGCAACATTTTCCAGCTCTGAGAAAAGTAAAAATTGATAAAATTAGCATTTAATTAAAATTAAGAGATATTTTGTTTTTATGACCAAATTGATGTTTTTATGTTCTCCTTCTTTCCCTGAAGGGTGTCTCTTTAGTTATTCACTCTGTGAGAGCACCTTCTACCATGTCTCCACAGTCTAGATATCATATCCTAATTCACCCTCATTTAGACTTGAGTTTTTAATGTACCCAAAATTAACAAAAGCTTTCCTTTAGGTAAATTTTGCCCTTCTTTTGTATTAATAATATTAAAAATTCAGCACTTTCCTGGCAAGTGCAAGGGCCTGAGTTCAATCCCCAGTTCTGGAAAAAAAAAAAAAATCTCTTCCATATCCGGAGCATAATCAACTTTCCTCTTACCTTCCCAAACACATTGCTCTGCCTTTCAAAGAAATTTCACTTTCCCAATCCTTCCTGATTCCTGGTCTTTCTCTAAAGTTCAGGACTTTCAAGTCAGGTCCTTCAACCTCATGGCTTTCTAACAGTCTTTCTAGCTCCACTATTTCCCATGATTGCTATCTGAATAAAATTTTCAAACACAAATCTAAATACCTCTGGTTTCAGAAATCTTTTAAACTCTCCATTAGCTCTAGAGTAGGAACAAAACATTTCAGCCAGTCCTTCAAATCTCTCTAGAATCTTGTCTAAACCCATCCTTTGAGTCTTCCTGCACATGATAAATTCCTAGATCCAGTACTCAGACATACTGGATATACCAGAAGGTTTCTAATTTCTTGAATTAACTTGTGATTCCTGACAAAATTAGTGTCTTTCCAAATTATATAAATTATAACAATATTGTAAAAGAACAACTAAAATGCTGTCTCATTCAAATCCATCTCTAATTTGATTTGATTATGTATCTGCTCTATTTTTATATCATTACACGTTTGTAGTACATATTTTACTTTTATATTTATATGAACTAAACATATCTTTTTTATGTATTTGGTTGTTACAGGGTCTCACTGTGCAACTTGGACTCATGGAGATCCTCTTATTTTCACCCTCCCCAGTGCTAAGATTATAGGCATGTGCCACTGTGCAGACTCAGCCCACCATAGGCGTGGGGCTGGAGAGGTATGTGGTGCTGTGGATCAAAACCACAGTTCTTGTGTTTGACTAAGCTTGCTTAAGCAGGTACTTTAGTCTGCAGAAGTATCTTGCCAGTCCCCATGAACTTAACATATCTTAATTCCTGTTTTCATCTCTTTTCCTTACCCTTGTTATTCCTCTCATCTCTTACTTCTAGGTTCTTATCACTTTTCCTTATATTTTATATGAATTTTTCATTTGTTTTACCCTTTGCTTTTAAAAAGTGACACCTGAATAAGTTCTTGTAGCATTCTAATAATTAAAGAATTTAGCAGTTTGCTGAGAAAATAAGCATATTTCTTCTCTTCTTCCCCAGTTTCATTTATTTCCTGGAGAAAACCAGTGGCCAAGATTACTTCCAGTTTTTCATATCTGTCTTAAGAAGACTGCATGAAGGTATATAGCCTTATAAGTTGTCTTTTCACTTTATTAATATTTTTGAGACATCTATCATTAACAATGTACAGGCTTCACTTACTTACTTTCAGTGGCTTAATTGTAAATACCACAGAAACAAATAACTGGAGGCTATTGGAGGACCACTGGAATCCTTGAGTCTCAGCTAGACACATGACTGCTAGGAAGGCAGGAGACATTTCGAGCCTCCTTACAGCTAAATGTGAATGTGTAGCAAACAGGATTTAGCAAGGTGGCTTGTGTGGCGTCTGAGAGCTCCTTGAGAGAAGAGCTATGTCTTTCCCTGGCTCTGTCTTCTTTTCTGCTGGTGAGATAATAAAACTGGAGCAACCACCCATGTCTATAATAACTTTGGGAAAAGAGACCACTGAAAAGCGAGAGTGAAAGAGGAGTTGAGCCCTGATTCAGTAGGACAGCACTCCCCACCCTGGACTGCCCAATTCCATATGTATACATGGATAAAAAAATGAACTTTCATCTTATTTGAACCACTATTGTACTTGAGCCTAGTCTGTGGAACCACAGTGACTTTCTTCTTTGCTTCTTGGACATGACAGAAACACTTTGCTCTACCATGTTCCTCCTCCACTATCTGCTGCTTTGCCACAGAATCAAAAGCAATGGGATGACTCAAGCATACCCCAGAATGTTTAGAACTAAGAGTCAGAACAACTTTTTTCTGTTTATTATTTCAGGAATTTTTTGAAATTGTTAGTATATCATTATAAGTGATTATGAGTTCCATGTTTCATTAGCTGTCTACATCTTTTTCTCCCTATAAACCTGAGTCCCTTAAATTTTCCCAGTGGTCTCATTAACCTTTTAATATTTTTTTCCCATCATACATATCTCACAAGTATATAGCACAATGTCTGAAACCTAGTCCAAGCTTAATCAGTATCTGCTTACTCTAATTAAACCTGTTTGTTGCACATCAGAGAAGGTACTCCTTCTTCAAACAGTGTGAACAAGGATGAGGGATTTGAAAGAGCATAAGCCTAAAATGAAATAAACAAATATTTTTATTTTATCTTGAATTGGACCTAAATTCCAGCACAAGTAAGCTGTTGACTATGATAATACATGGTTTTAATCTTTGCAACAATGGTGATGTTGATAATTGCAATGTGAAATCTAAAGAAGTTTGCTTGGTTTTCAACTCTCTATGTAAGATAAATACAACTTATTTATTCCAATAAATTTATTTCTTCTGAATTTCTATGCCTTGATAACCTCCTCTGTAAACTGATATTATGTAGTCCTTGGGTGGAACTGAAGGCTTTCACCAGACCAGTAGTTCTTGGCTTTTATAGGTCAAAGGTAAAGGGATCATGTAATTAATCAAGTAAACTGGTATTCTTCCAAGAGTAAAATGAAGAATTACTAGTAATTAAGGCACACACATAGTCATAAAAGTGACCCCCAAAATATAATACATGCTCTGCCTGTCATAAACTCTTCGACAATATGAAAAGCCCGTGGGCTCTTGAGGATCGTACACACATATATGCATGTGGCCTAAGTTTGGCATATGATTTGAGGTGTCCATGACCCATTTTCATCCACCTATGAAATTTTAGACAATCTACTCCTATTGTCTAAGAACTCTCAAGCAAAACTGCCCCAAATTCCTTTCTCATGAAGGCCCTGTAATTTCATTAATCTAGAATTGTGATCAAAAGTTACAGACTCAGCTAATCCTGGACAGATTTTTAAGCACTCAACTCTAGTGGACACATAATGCTTTGTATCCATTTATACTCTGATTTGTAGCCATGACCTCCCTCTATTATTAACTATGAGAAGGGATGGATGTAAGCAGTAAATTTCCTTTAGTCACACAATAGCTAAATGCAAGGCCACTTGCTCTTGGTAACTCTATGTACCTACACACTGGGGCTATAGCTGCCTTGAGTTCCCTTGCCAGCTGTTCTCCAGCTCCCCTAGATCTGATTGCCATAAGTCTCAAATTATAGTTCTCCTGGTGTCTTCAGGCCAATGTGACCCACAACACAGTAAGTGAGTGATTCCCTTTTCAGGTAGGATGTGAGGAACAGTCATAATACTGGTTGCAAGGCAAATGCAAATGCAAATAAAAATGCAAATGTCTATTTTTTATGGCATTCTTGGTGCTTGATTTTCCATTTCAATAAAAGAAGTATGAAATACTTCAAGTTTTAAAAGTATTTAGAAAACGGAAATCAGGATAACAAAGAAAGGAGTAATTTCAACTTTATAAGGGGAAAAATATAAAGCAGAATATACCTAAATGAAATTCATTAAATAATGTAGAATGGAAATAGTTATCATTTTAAAAGGTTTGAGTCCACTTTTCTATTGTCAAGGCAACCATCATATTGTCAAATTGCAAAACAAGGAAAAAAAAACATCATCAGAACACCAAAAGACTAAAGAATAATTTGTGTACAGATGCAAATTTAATAAATAAGAATATGAAAGACTTCTTTGTTTAAACTGTCTTTTGCTGGTAACAAAAATAAAACATTTTTAGAAAAATGAATATTTCTTTCTACATTTTTGAAAGAGAAAATACCCATTGCCATTTAAGCTATGTATTAAATCCACTAAATTCATATGGGTTATTTTCTTGGTCCTTTCTCTCAAAGATGTGGGGATTTTGCATTAGTGTTATTAAATACTTAAATATCTCAGTATAATAAATCTTTTATTAAGATAATTCTTTCCTTCAAGAGTCTAAATTTTAATTACAGCAAGTGGCTAGATTGAACAACTTTCATTTCATTTTTTTTATTGATGTATAGAAGGACCTTTATCAAGGAGATTGTAGTAAGCATTCAAGATGAACATTGCAAAAAAGAATCAACTGAGTAATTTCATAAGGAATATGGTAAAAAGCAAATTGGAGGTCAAAGGGTAATAACTGTTATCTGATTTTTCCTGAAAAATAAATAGAAGTCAAACATATGCATTCATCCAAAATTTACATCAATCTGTGAAGAAGCACATGTTTCCCTTGCTACTCCCTAAAGCTCTTAGTTTTTTCATTTTTTTCCTGTTATAACCTTGATCTTCAACTATATTGCCTGTGTACACACATACGTGTGCAAACACACACACACACACACACACACACACACACTACCACTTTTAAGAAATAATAGTGGTTAGATTCACAAATAGTGCAAGGTTTTTTTTTTTTTTAGGAGAAATAAAACTCAGGACCTTGCATTTGCCAGGTAGACACTGTGTCACTGTGCTACCTCCCTAGCCTGATGGTCTTGTAATTTCCTTTTTTTGGATCATTGTCATAGGCTACCCAATGTTGTTATCACTTTTCATGGCAGTTTTCCTGATGTGTGAGTCCAAACGCTTTTGTGTAACCACCTTACTGTATGCCCAAGAGATCTTGGCATCTGATTGTACAGAAGAAAACTACAAAGAAGCAGCTTTCCCTTGGGATGACCTATAATCCCTAGGAGTGGGAATATTGCATTAGTCATACCTTAAAGGCCAGGCAAGACATGGATGATTAAAACGTTCACCTGAGGAATGCTGTGGTTTCTTTGTTTAGACAAGGAAAATCCAGCTGAAATGGCAGAGAGCAGTGAGGAAATAATTTGCCACCTGCACCTGCTTTCCCTGTACCATGAGGACTCCTTTGGTTCTGGCCTCAGTTTCTCATCTAGGCATTAACAGACTACCTGCCCTAGAACTCATCTAGTGATTGGATGCATTTCTATTAAGCATCCTCTTGATCTTATCCTCCCTCACAAAAGCTTAGCATACAAAATCCAAAATCCTCTGATCTGACATTGGGCAGAACCATTCATTTTAGAAATCTCATCAAACTGCAGCTTTGAAGTCCACCAAGACTGTGACGCGTGTCTGAAGACCAGCTGGAAAGTCTCCCCACTTCTAGAAACCTCATATTCATAGAATGCATGGGAGGCATAATCTCAGCACCTTTTATTTGGTCAACTTAGATTCCTTCTTTAGATGCTTGCTAAAATGAAAGGGGAAGTAGATGATCCTTGCTGCAAATTTATGAACAAACAGATTTTGTGATTTTTGTTTCAGACTTTGTTTTGCCTTTGACATTATTTATTCTGCTCCTTTCATTAATATGTATTTTGATTTTAGCTTTGTGCAGATTCCTCTATGAAGGGCCCTTCTGTACCTTCAGCATATATGGGGAGAATCATGTGCTTCCTTTGGGGATTGGCTGATAGACTTTAGAGTTATTTTGGCTCAGGCTTGAAGTGGTATTAGAGCTATAGAAGACAAGGCCCACATTTGCCAATGGGGCTGCAGCCGAGGAGGCCTGAGCCTGTCATTTTTCTTTCTGGCCCTCGTTGCTGTTTTCACTATGTGTTCTTTTCTTCATGGGCAAGAAAGGGGCATTTTAAAATCAAAGTATCCTCTGGATCTGGTTTTCTGATCTTTCTGACCCTATAAGCTATATTGTGTGCTTTGATTAAATCTCTCTGCCTACATTAGCTTGAGTTGGGTTGTTGCATTTGCCAAAAACCTCCTCATAGATACAGAATTCTGTAATGAAAAAGAATTTAATGTTCACTTCTGAGACCTCACTGAACAAAATGCTTCCTGAAAGTGCTGGCCTCATTCCTTAGGGGGAGAGATAAGCATTTATTCATATGATAGGATTTCAAGAGGGTGCAGGGAGGCACTGCTAAAGTTAGAGTGAAGCCCCACAGGGTATCTGGGTGCTCCAGGGACTTCGCTTAAGGCAGTTCTGCTTCCAAGAAATGCAGTTGGAGAGAGCAGAGTGACATGGAGGAGCATGAAAACTCATTATTGCGTTAAGTGACTTTCCCATATGTGAGTTATTTGTCTATTGGAAATAAATCTATCTGAATGCTGTATCGATCTTCTTGCTAGGCTGGCCCAAATCCCAGGGAGAGGATTTATCACTGAGGATGGCTCTAGGTCATTGACTTCATAATGATATACGTGTTTAGAAACTCCTTTAGAATTTTGAAAATGCCCAGATAGAATTAGTATTTTCTGAATCACTATAGTCATGAGATATTCTACTCTGGCTTGTGGAAAGAGAAATTTGGTTAACTAATGCCTTTCCCTAAGGTTGAGAACAAGAATGTTCTGATAGCTGAGGCTATATTCAATTTCAGACATATTACACCCAGTGATATGAAATTACTCTAAAAGTGCATACAACCATATCCTGTTTGCAACTACTTTTCTATCTATAACATAATCAGAATGTGGAAGAAAAAGGCAAAAAGATAAATGACCCTATGTTGTTATTCTGCGTTTGTTGTCAGTTTAATTACTTTTATGTAGGTATGCAGTTGTGGTTCCCATTAGTTGATATTCATTTTCTTTATCTTGCTTTTAGAGAAAATGTTGATTTTAGACAAGATGAAGCTAAAGGTAATAATTTTGAAAAGCTTAATGTTGGTGAAATTGTACTGTCTATTCTTCCAAGGATTAATATTTAAAAGAGACATAGTGAAATGAGAATTTTTTCATCTCTCTTCTGTTTGAATTTTAGGTTATTAGATTTTACCATTGAACTGTTCAAAGACATATTCTTTAAAACAATGCCTTGTGCTTTTTGATATCAAATAACCAACTGTGCTTTTTTATCTTTCAGTTAGAACTTGATGTTAAAATCAGTAATGGATACCAGGCCCGATGGTGCACAACTGTAATACCAGCACTTGGAAGGCTGAGATAGGAGAATTACTGTGTGTTCAAGGCTAATGTGGGCTATATAGTGAGTTCAAAACCAGCCTGAACAGTTAGACCCTGTCTAAAATAGGAAAATCAACCAACCAACTAAACAAACAAAACTGAAGGAAAAGATCAGGTACACTGGGAGTCCAGGGCTTTTTGGATACAACATTGGTATCTTTCATGATTATTGTCTTTTCCACACACAGATTTTGGGGTTACTTAATAAGTGCAACATCATGCATCAAGCACCATAGGAATTAAGCATAATTTGCTGTTAATTTTATATAAAATCATTAAAACAAATATTTTAACTTGATGTATTTCTGGAGGAGATTGGCTAGGTTGCATTATCTCTGTATTTCAGACACCTGACTAGCATAGTCTCTGGTCTATAGTTTGTACCTCAGCAGAAACTAAAAAATAACATATGATTTCAGAGGATTTGGGTCACAGGATAAATATTTGTCCCAGTTTTAGTAATTCATTCAGTGATGTGATTTCAGGTACTATGAGGACCCTAATAGGTATCCTTGTCTTCTGGAGACTTATTTGGAAGAGGATGCCGGGATGGGGCATTTGTTCTCTTTGCTTGGGTATCAGGCAGTCAGAGAGCTGACTCATTTGACTTTCAATACTTTTTAAACAAAGGTACCAAAAATATAAAAGGACAAAGAAATGGCAAAGGAAAGGTATTGGCAACCATAATAGAGTAACTTGCAAGAGATGCCAGTTCACTTGCACTCAATTCTTGCTCAGTGAAGCTAGAATATATTTTCTTGATCATAGCCCCTTGAAAGGATGGATGTGCTCTTCTTATTCAGATTTTACTGATTTAGCATAAGGAATGTTACCAAGAAAACTTGTTTAAATTTTTTTTTAATTAACAAGCAGACCAGAGAGCAAAATTAGACCTTTACAAGGAGAAAAAGACATCTGGCATCATTTTATGGTGAATAAAACTGATCTAATTTAGTGGTGAACATCAGAAAACTGTCTATCAAGCATAATGTGTTGATTTGGTGCAAGGTATACAACTATTACTAAGTGGAATATATGATTCATTATTAGCATTCTTATCATTACAATTTTTTATGCTCTTTAGTTTGAAAGCATATTTTTGATTTGTTTTTCCTGCTTTTAATTTGTTTAAAAATGTTTTTTATTGTATTTTATTTTTGTATCTTTTTAATTTGCATAATTTTATTGAACAACAAATAGCAATGAGGTAGTTTCAAATCAAATTATTAGAACAGATTCAATAATTAACACATTGCATATTGTTTTCTTAGTGGTTATTTGTTGTACAAGGTGCATACATGATGTTCTTTCTACAGACACTATTAGAGCAGATGCCTCTACTCAATTAAGAGAATAAGTTGTATACCTATCTTTTTTAAAAGCTGAATTATAGTACAGTTTCAATAATTAATACTTTTTACATTGTTATCTTGCCAGTGGTTATCCATAGTACAAGAAGCAGACACTATTATCCTCTCCAAATACTATTAGTGCAAATCTTTCTCATAGAATTATGTGAAAGTAGTTGCATAATTATCCTAGCTGTTATGTATATACAAATACAGAATGGTTCTTCCTTTGTATCCCCTTTTTTGTTTAGTCCTGTCAGAGATGGGTATTCTATTGGTATTTAAATACTATAGGTGCTTGAATTCAGCAAAACACTCCAACACAGTCCAGCAGTCCACAATAGTAGTGGGTTATCTGAAGAAGTTGTTGACTAGATCCATTTATGGCTCAACATATTATTATGGTTTTATTTTATATATCTGGTTTTTATACTTTCTTGTTGGATGGTTTAAATCTTTTATTTACTGATTTATTTGATATAGGGTCTGGCCACACAGCTGGGACTCAGAGTGGTCCTCCTTTCTCAGCCTCCCCAGTGCTGGGATTACAGGCACATGCCAACCTTGTCTAGTCTTGGTGGCTGGAATGGCACACCCAGCATTCTGGGGCCAGCATGGCATGTGGTACTGAGGATCAAACTCTTGTCCTTGCACTTGCCAGACTGGTGCTTAGACCACCTAGTTATCTTGCCATCCCGTGATTTGATTTTCATATGTCAAAAATTGAAAACTTGAAACTCCAACTCATCATTTTCATGCTTGTTCTTATTTCCCTAGTTCTTGAAAGACTCATAATCCTCTATGGAGCTCAGGGTTTAATGTTATTTGGAAGACTGAAATTTCTCACATATCAACAGATCTCAAGAACTGCATACTGTGTATCCAAATTATTTGGGCCAATCTCAATTTTTCCTCGTCACAGTTCCATAGTACCACTGTGTTCATTACCACTTGCTTTAACTACTACCAGAATGCTAGTCTATTTCTAGGAACTTCTTTCTCAATTCCATTTTGCACAATAAATCTGGGTTAATCACTATAGAACAAAGATGGAGTTTTCTGCCTTTAAACTTTGTATGATACTTTTTCTATAACAATACAAAATCCGTAGATCAATATTTAGATATCTATACTCTAGTCTTGTCTTTATTCTCAGGCTTATTCTAGAGATTCCTCAAGTGAAACACCTTATGTTCTACCAAACTTGATTTCCCATTGGTATAGAGCCACTTTGTCCAGTGCTTTAGCCATTACTTCTTTAGGTTTTTCTTTTCTTTTTTGTACACAGGGTCTCACTATGCAGTCCACATTCACAGTGATCTTTCTGCTTTCTGCCTCCCTAGTGCTGGGATTACAGGCGCGCACCACCATGCGTGGACTCTAGCCATTACTACCTAGTGATGATGGAGTAACTACATAAAGGAAGAAAGGATAGATCATATATGAAAATAGAACACTGGCCCACAATATTCCAGCACCCCACCTAGAAAAAAGTAACCTGTTACCTATAGTAAATCTACCTTCTGTAAGTCAGATATTTACAGAAATTCAGACTTCTATTGTTAGCAACAATACAGAAAAACAAATAATAATCCCTACACCAACTATCTTAAAATCTATAGCACTTGATTCATAAGTGAGGGCTTCTCTAATCTTTGTTCCTGTTTTTAACATTGAGTCAATCAGAAGAAGCCAAATATACCCCACTAACTAAGTTAGTAAAAGGCCTGAACTCGGTCAGCTTGACCTCAGCTTTCCTGCACTGCAGCCCGCAGTGGGCATACCTAGGTCTTCCCTGCTGTCTTCTCCAAAGTTTCCCCACTCCTCCATCTTCCCGTGACTCTCTGTCCAAACATGGAAGGTGATGGCTGGTTCTCTGTCATAGGAAGCTCTAAATAAATAGCTTCAGTTCGTTACCACGTGGTTGGTCTTTATTTTGGTAGCAATGACTTAAATTTAAGTTAATTATAATCACATGATGCTAAAAGTTAAGTTATTCAGTTGTTCTAGCCACATTTCAAGTATTCAAGGCCTCAAGTAGCTACTAGCTACCATATTAGCCAGCATAGATGGATCATTTCCATCCTGCTAGAAAGTTTTATCAAGTAATTTTATGCATCATTAGGTTTTCCCACCTTGTGCTACTCCTGCCTGAATTACACCTTTCCTGAATTTTTACTGGCCAGACTCATCTCCAGACTTCACAGCCCTGTATACTACTTCCTTCAGGAAGCCTGAATTGATTCTTCTATTTGGACACAACTTCTTATTGCTTAGTTTGTACTTTTAGTGCGGCTCTATAATCTCTGTGTCACTGTATTACACACTCCTCAACTCTCGGAATAGAACTTAATTACTTTATCCCATAAGAACTTGTGCTTAGTACATGGTAGGCCTGAATAAATTCTATAAATTTTAAGAAAATAAATGTGATTTGAAGAAAATAAACATCATTTGAAATTATTCACTTTTAAAAGTCTTGGGATAACAGATGGGATTAAATTTCCTGTTTTTCATTTGGGACATAGAATGCACAAATAGTGTTGCACATGGCTTTGTTCTTTCCTTCCTGTCTGTGCATCTGTTATACTCTAGACTACTTCATTTAACACTATGAGAGTGCTTATAAAGTTAGCTGGGGACCATTTCAAAGCCACCCACTGCTTTTTCTCAAGAGTCATGTACCTCCAGAAGTCAATGGAGCAGCCACTGGGGAGAAGGATTCCAGTCTAGGATTTTCAAAATACTTACAGCATGACTGGCCTTTAAAATAACTTCTTTAGCAGTCTATATTGATTTATATTCTGTGCCATGCCCATATTCTTCTCTTTGCTTGGAATATGATCCCAAGCATTTTCACCCTTATACAACACCCGTGCTTGATGGACTTCTTTCCAAAATGTAGTCAAATATTACATTGTCTATTAAGTCTTCCTCCACCTCACTCAATGGAATTGCTATTTTACCTGGATGTTTGGCAATACTTCTTTGTACATCTCTTTATTCTCAAAGTATGGTGAGATGAACTTAAACACTAATTCTTAAACAAATGCTTCTAGCAAACATACATACATCCAGTGGAAGATAAGTATTTTAGATGTTGTTACTGTTATTTTTGGATACTTTAGAATAAACTGGGAGTGGTAGTGCATACCTATAATCCTAGCACTAAGGACGCTGAGACAGGAGAATCACTATGAGTCCTGGCAGCATAGCAAGACCATGTACCAAATAAACAATCAAATGATTTAAAAATGAAAGCCACTGAAGTTCATAGAGCACTCTTCCCAATCTGAGGGTGGAGAGCTGATGTTACCTCAACTTGATTTAGCAAACCTCTTTTCTTTGTAGACCAGCAGAAATTCAAGTGGCAGAAAGCAATTGCTATTTACTGCCTGGAGTTGAGAAATTTTCAAGAAACAGATATTGATCAGAGTACTGAAATTTAACTATTTTCTAGAGGGTATGAGCTGGAGAGATTCTATAATGCTAGATTGTCTACTGAGGAGGAGATTTAAAAGGATTACACAGAAAGGAGACATGTAGCTAGGAAAAACATGAAACATTAATACAGGATACGTTATGGGGACTAACGGGAATCTCTCCTCCTTGAAGTTGAAGGAAAGAGGAGGCCAGATAGACTCAGGAATGTTTTTAGATCCACTGTCATTATCCTCCTATTCTGCAAGGTTTTAGAATAATTTCTTAAATCCTTTACCAGAGAACTTTTTAAACATTCATGCCTTTTCCATGGCATTTTGAGTAAGGAAGAGGTTGGAAAAGATGCATTGCATTGAAACTTACCTAACATTAGTCTATCACTGGTCTGTGGGTTGGACATGTTTGGCTAAGACAGGCTATATTGAATGAAGGAGAAATGTCTTAGGCTGTATATAAAACATACAATACAGCTAATGTATATAAGCAGCAATACTATCTCTCATTCCTTTTTTCTTTCTACTAGAGAATGTTTTTGATAAAGCATAGTGATGTTCATTTTGGGGCACTGCTTCTTATGTACAACATTTCTTAGTCACTTTCAGTATCTATATCTTCCTCCTCCCCTATCCTCCGATACAGTTCCAAGAGTGTCTTCTCATTCCCTATCATTTTTCCTTTATTTAATTCATTTCTTTATTTATAACTTTGATTTCTCTTATAAGAAAAAAATGTGATATTTAACTTTATTAGGCTGGCTTCTTTTGTGTAGTTTGATGATCTTGAGTAATATTTTCCTATATGTGACATGATTTTATTTTTTGTTCTGGCTGAATAGTGTTCTATTATGTATATACACTACACATGCTTTATCTATTCATCTATTAACCAGAATATAGGCTGTTTCCATAGTTTGCTATATTAAACTCTCATTATAATTAGCACATGTGCATGTATGTTATTATCATAAGATGATTTTAATTTTTCAGTAACATACCCAAGTATATACCCAAGTAATATACCATTTGGATAACTAGGCCAAATGGTATTTCTAGTTTTAGACTTTGTGAAATCCCCACACTAATTTCCAAAATAGTATACTAGTTTACAATTTCACCAATAGTATAAAAGTACTCCTTTTATTCCATATCCTCACCAGCAATTTTTTTTTGTCTTTTTGTGTTCTTCATGATTGCCATATTGATTGGAATAAGATTAAATCTCAGATTTGTTGGCTTGGCCTAATAGGTTAACATGTCGAACATTTTTCATATATTCATTGGCCATTTGTCCTTCTTTTGAGAAGGACAATTCATTTGCCCAGTTTTTGACTATACCATACCTTTTGGTGGTTAATGTTTTTGAGTTCTTTATATATGCAAGATATTGGTCCTCTATCATTAGAAAAGCTATAAAAATTCCTATTACATGCTATTGATTCTTTAGTCTATTGATTTTGTCTTCATTGTGCAGAAGCTTTTTAATTTGATGCATTGTCATTTGTTGATTCTTGGTATTATTTTTGTGTTATCAGTGTGCTTTAAAGAAGTCTTTGCCTATGTACATGAGTTACAGTGTTTTCAGTAAGTTATATTCCTGACATGTCAGTTTCTAAATCTAAGTTTTTTATCCACTCTTATTTAGTTATGTGAGAGCATAGTTTTAATTTTTTGCAAGAAAATATTCTGTTTTCTCAGTATCAATTATTAAAGAAGCTGAATTTTGTCCAAGGCATATTTTTAGATCCTTTGTAAAAACTCAACTGTTTATAGGCACATGGGTTTTTTCCATCTATTCTATTGTGTCTGGTCTTGTCGGGCCTATCCATATCCTGTCTTAGCCTAGCCTAGCCTATCCTATTCTATTTTCTTTGTGTGTATGTGTGTGTTGTTCCCATTGTTTTTGTCAGTATAGAATTTTTTTTTTTTTTTTTTTTTTTTTTTTTTTTTTTTTTTTTTTTTTTTTTTTTTTTTTTTTTTTTTTTTTTTTTTTTTTGTATTTGGAATTGAACTCAGGGCCTTGTGTGATGCTTGAAGCATTTTTCTTCTTTCTTTCTTTCTTTCTTTCTTTCTTTCTTTCTTTCTTTCTTTCTTTCTTTCTTTCTTTCTTTCTTTCTTTCTTTTGATCAGGATGTTTTGATTATTCTTGACCTTTTTCTCATTCCATATGAGTTTTAGAATTTTTTAAATAAATGTTAGTATTTTAACAGGGATTGAATTAAATCTCTAGATCACTTAGGTAATTTTATAATTTTCATGATACAGTATTTTTTTTTTTAGCAGAATCAGGGATTGAACTCAAGCCCTTGCACTTGCCAAGGAAGCACTTATTCTATTGAGCCATCTCCCCAGCCCCAAATGATAGAGTTAGTTCTACTAATTTAAGAGCAAGAATTAGCTTTTGATTGTTTAATGTTCTCTTCAATTTCTTTCTTCAGAGTTCTGTTATTTTCACTATAAAGGTCTTTCACCATCATAGGTTGATTCTTAGGTATTCACTTGTCCTCCAAGATACTTGCAAAGGATTCATTTTCCTGATTTCTGTTTTGGTGGTTTATAGTTTGTGTACAGGAATGCTAATAATTTTTGTGTGTTGGTTTTGTATTTGCTTTTACTTTAACTTTTTTTTTTCATTACAACACAGGCTCCCCAGCTTGAAGACTGCTAATTGAATGTGCGTGATATATAACCATCACCATGAGCTAAAGCATTCCAGGGCACAGACACCCCGCTGGAAAAATGATTAGACCTTTGCTCTTATACTACCACTATTGGAATATATAGACAGTGGAGGTGGATCTGTCCCTTACAGTAAGGATGGCAGAGTTGCAGTGATGATTTTTTTTATTCAACAAATTTTTGAAATAGAGTTTGGAAAAAAGTTGACTTGTTCTATTGTAACTTAAAGGCTGGTCTTACAGTTTTTCTTTCTTTATAGTATCAAATAGAACCATAACTTAATTCATTATAAGTGCTTTAAAGAATGCTTACAATGAATTACTGGATCTGTTGATATTGGAGGTTCAGGAAATGGGCTTGTGTAAATACACTGTCCATGCTTTTGGAAGTTAATGGGACAATTTTATATCCAACTCATATACTTTACTTTCTTTCTAGATTATTTCAAGACTGGAGGAAAAAATATGGATTTAAAGTGAAAAGCTATGGCCAAAATGCTCGTGTGAAGACAAATCATAGAATTTATAAGGTTCCTCTATGGAGAGAATCTCAGAATTCACTGATACATATGTTTTTGCTCTGTGGCTGAAGATACAGAGATTCAGATAATTTTCACAGAGCTTTCAAAAGGTGCAAATGTTATTTTTAAGCTTTGTCAACTTTCAGGTTAATTTAAAAATCTGGGCTTGCAGTTCAAGTTCCCTTGAGTTTCTCCAAGTTCATGAAACCTTGCCACTCAGTCACAGGTTCGGGCGTGGTGTTCATCGTTCCATTCCTCTCTTCCTGCCTTTTGCAGCTCATGGACTGAGAAGTCAGCCCACTCCCACCCGGTGCCTCCTCCTATTACACTGGTAGGGGAAAAACACACATTCAGCCCCTGTGTTTTTTCTAATTTCTCTATCCACCTCTGCTTCTTTTATCTCTGAGCTTTCCCCAACATGGAAGGGACTCTGAGAAAGAAATCATCATTTAATTATGAAAACACATAGACTTTTCTTTGTTCATACCAGAACTTTTTTCATAATAGTAATAATGACAAGAAGGTATTTTTGAAAGCCATGGAATTTTTGAATTCCCATATTGGGGATTTTTTGTTACTCATTTTGCCAGATTAATCTAGAATCTCTATGGGTTACTCATTCAGGGAAGAAGTGGGAGAAGATGAATTACATTAATATTTGGAATAGAATAGAAGAGTTTATTGTACATTGATCTGAGAAGATACTGCTTGCTGTGTTTTCTTTTGAATTCTTCCAGGAGTCTGAATGTCAGAACTTTTTCCAGCTACGCTCAAGCTTTTGTGCCTGCTTTCACCAGTCAGGTTTTGCTGTCATGCTCAGAGTTCCTTCTCAAGAAAGCTTCCTACCTAGAACCTTTGGAGGAGGGGCTGACCTCCACGTATTCTGTGCCCTGGTTTGAAAAGTTCCAAGAGACCAAAGGCTGGAGAATGGCGAGATGGTTGTGTCTAGAAATCCCTCAAAGCCTCATGTGTTCATAGAGTTTTCTCAGAGGAGGCTGAATCTAGAGTGTGTGATTGGTTCCTAGTGCAATTCTGGGATTTAAGGTGCTGGGATTAAGGGTGGGTGATTGCTGGGAACCAATGTTGGTAGACTAGATACATTGCAAGGGACAGAAGGAGGCTTGTCTTGTTCTTGTTTGTTGCTTTTGCTGTTATTTATTTATCTATTTATTTAATTTATTTCAGGGTCTCTCACTACAGTTCAGCCTAGTAGTGATCCTCTAGTATCAGTTTCCCCAGCGCTGGGATTACAAGTGTGTTCTGCCACATCCAATTCCAGGTACAGCATGGATGCAGTTCTGGATATTGAGCTTGGGTTGTTGTTGTGCTTGCCAGGCAGCTGGTTAGACTGCCAAACTATCTCCCCAACCCTCTTTTGCTGTCTTTTGCCACCATGAATTGCTGTCCTCTGCCATGTGCCACCCTGCCTTGGAGCCAGCTGATTATGGACTGAAACCTGTACAAACTGTGAGTTTAATAAACTTTTCTTCCTTTACCTTTAGCTTCCAGGTATTTCATCTCAGAGAAATGGAACTAAGACAAAGGAAAGAGGCAGTAAAATGATTTTAGATGTATGTTTTCTTTTTAAATTTTGTACATGTTTCAAATATCCCAATGAAAGTAAACATATATTATAAATGTGAACTAAAATGATAATATTAAAGATAATAAAGATAGAGAATGGCCTATGAGATAGCTCAGTGGACTAAGCACCTGCTCAGGCAGGGGCCAGGGTTTGATCCGAGACCAGGGATGGTGGCACATGCCTATAATCCCAGAGCTGAGGAGGCTGAGACAGGAGGATCACTATGAGTTCAAGCTGCATGGTGAAACCCTGTACCAAATACACTAAAAAAAAAAAGGCAAATAAAGATGAAAGGTGGGAGGCAAGTGGGAATGTGAAAAATAATAAAGATATTTTATTTAAATTCACCTACTGCATAAAATGATTATAAATTTCATATATTGCAAACATATATTGAGGATAAAAGTTTTTTTTAAAGGGTGTGATGAGTGAATAATTAGCTGTACTTTCTAGTGTAAGTTGATGAAAATGTTTGTTTAAGCCATCAAAAATGGCTTAAACAAATCAGGGTTTATTTTCCTTTTGTAACAAGAATCTTGGAAATGAATGGTCAATTTATTGTCTTGGTGATATTGGGGGTCTTGGAGACACAAGTTTCTTTTACCAATTTCGGTCTGAGTGATCAGGGGCTGTAATATAATTGACAACTAAAAATTAATAGGAAAATTTATTATGCATTGAGGTATACCAGAACATGTCACTATAAACATGCTTTTTTGCCATATTCATTACTTTGAGATAAGGGCCACCAAGAGCCAGCACATACAGGCCCAACAAATTAGCCAGTAGGAAGAAAGCCAAGCTAAACTTTCAGAACACAGACACAGGCAAACAGGAAAGCAGTAGCCTTACTTGGATGGAAAAGATCAATGACCAATGAGAAATTAGAACTAAACTCACAAGAATTATAATTTTTTGTAATGTAAAGTAGGGATTACAGGGTCTCACTACACAGATTGGAGTTGCAGTGATCCTCCTGTTTTTCAGCCTCCCAAGTGCTGGGATTACAGATGCCCACCAAGGTGCCCAGTCTCAATCGCTGCCTCAGTGCCACTCAGGGTCGGGGCCAGCACAGCATTCCCAGGATTGAACCCCAGTCCTTGCACCTGTCTAAGCAGGCACTTTAGTCTGCTGAGCTATTTGGAAGCCCCAAGAATTATAATCTGAACAGATAATTTTGTCTCCAGGGATCCTGACTTGGTAAGTGGCCCCTCACTATCCCCAGGTTTTTGTACATGTGATGAAAATTCAATCAAGACACATAGGCTGCTGTGCACAAGGACACCCAAAATTATCTATCTATCTATCTATCTATCTATCTATCTATCTATCTATCTATCTATCTATCTATCCATCCATCTATCTGAGACAATTCAACTATGAAAATTCAATCAAGACACATAGGCTGCTGTGCACAAGGACACCTAAAATCTATCTATCATCTATCTATCTATATCTATCTATCTATCTATCTATCTATCTATCTATCTATCTATCTATCTATCTATCCATCCATCTATCTGAGACAATTCAACTCTCATAAATCCCCTCTGGGGAGCTCCAGCCAGAAAGGAGAATGGCCATGGCCACAGATGAGGAGCTGTGCCAGCAAGCCTTCTCAGGACCTCCCAGGCTTTGCTGTGCAAGGCCCATCCCTCCTGTTATGCTGGCATGCAATCTTTGCTGGGTGTTTGGGGAGCCACCTTTCAGAGGGTCCTCTACACATACAGGAGAGAAGTGAAATTTCTTTCTCTACCTGTCTTAGATGCTCTGAATGGGGCCTTATGTACTGCACTGGTTGAAGACAGCTTAACAAGGAAAACCATCAAGGATAAACATAGATATCTACACTGAAAATTAGTTAGAATTGAAAATTTTATTCTTTTTAGATAGTCAGGGTTTTCTCAGGGGCCTTAGCTCTGAGAACCTTACAAAACAAATTTATGAAAGAAAACATTCTAATCTAAATCAAGTTGCATCCCAAGATGGGAGGGTCTTTAAAGAATCTTTTCTTTTCTGTTATCATTGGGCCATAGGCCATGGCAACCAGAAATTCCATGTGCCTTTTTCTAAGAATAGAGGCCCTGTGTCTTTGGCTCTCAGACCTAATAAATCATGTATTGCACACTGAGTTTTTGTTTCTGCACTTAACTAAACCTGGCAAAGAATGTTCTTCTGAGCCCCCAGAATCCTTTGTCCTGTACTGACATCTAACTGCTTGCCTAGTGATTCTTATATTTTTCTGCTGTTACTCTAAATCTGGAGAGGAAAAGACAGGAAACTTTACCACTTTCATTTAATCAGACACTAGTAGAGAAACCCAAATCCACTTTCCTTTAACAAGATGGTAAGTAAACTTAAGTTCTGAACACTTTGCATTACTCATCTCTGGGTTCGCTCCTGGGATATATGTACAGAAGATATATCAACAGTCTTTGATGGTTTTCCTCATTAGGCTGTCTTCAACCAGTGCAGTACACAAGGCCCCATTCAGAGGATCTAAGACAGGTAGAGAAAGAGATTTTACTTCTCTCCTGTATGTGTAGAGGACCCTCTGAGGGGTGGTTCCCCAAACACCCAGCAAGGATTGCATACCAGCCATGGCCATTCTTCTTTCTGGCTGTAGATCCTCAGAGGGGATTTATGACAGCTGAATTGTCACATGTAGGCTCTAGAGTTAATATTCTTTCTCCCAACCAGTGACTGAATTCTCAAAGATCTGCTAAAGTAAAGGAGGTTAAGAGAAGGCTCTTTTTTTTTCTCTGAGGGTACTTTCAGATATATTCAGGGGAAAATACATGGTTTTGTGCCATTCAGGTTGGTTGTCCATCATATCAGCATCTGTGCGGTCAAATTCATGGGGAGGTAGAGTGGAAACTGCTGATTCTTCAAAGAAGGAAAAAGGTATTTTCTCTTCCCAGGATGCCTTTTGATTTGGTGGTGGCCATTTTTCCTGGAAAACAATCATCAGAATCTAGACCTTGTCCTGGAGACCAGAATTCTTGGTGTGACATAAATGTGTATTGACAGAGATAGCAGGTGGGGCTGAGACCAGCAGTTATAAAAGCATTAGCAGAACTGGGCTCTGTTCCAGAGGGAGAAAGCAGCGTATCTTTGAATAATCTTTGCATTCAACTTCTAGGTACCATTTTCAGTATGGCAGCTCCCTGACTAGTAGGATGGTATGGAATCTGTTTGACCAGATTACAAATTGAATATTTATCCACAAACTGTAGCTAGTTCTCTCAAAGCTTGTGTGTACCTGGTTGCGTGTACTTGGTCTTTTATGTGATCTTTTAGCTGGTAGATCCTCATGGTTTTAAAATTGCTTCTATTGTTTATGGGGCCGTTATAACATAATGATGACAATTTAGGATGCAAGGGACATTCTGCATATTGTTTAAGGGGTCATTTTAATCTGATTCCTAGGAACTCTATGGGCAAACCATTTTTAGACAAGGTGATTGAAAGTTCTGGCAACACAGATAGTGAGAATACTAAGCATCTAATGCATAGCTATGGCTATGAGGGTTCTGATCTAGAAAACACTTTTTCGGGAGAGTAAGCTTGTTTCCATCATGGAAGCATAGGTGTGCAGTGCTGTGTGTCTAAGCCGTGTCACCATGGCCACGTCTATGGAGGCACTGAGTCTCAGTTTTCTCATCTGTAAAATTATAGTTATATTGTACTGTTTGCGTTTAAAGAGATAATGTATGAAATTTGCTGACCCGGCTGAGGAAAGCAGTTTTTCATGATTTCTAAATACATGGTTATCAAGTGAAAGGGTGTCAAGTGAATTATTCTGAGCAGTCCCTCCACTGAATGGAGGTCCTCACTGCTTGTATGTCTGATTGCCAAATAGTAGATGTGGTTCTGCATGTACAGGGAAGCTGGGCCCACATGAGGAGGTAATTTTAATTATATTTTGCATGATTTTTCTCAGAGATGGGGAATTATAAAATATTGTTTTATGCACCAATCTGCTAATGAAATATTTCCTGCCATCATTCTTTTTGGAATGTGTATAGAATAGTGAGATAAATTTTAACAAATATTTCCAGGAAGAAGTAGACTTCAGTGTATTTGTTCATTATACCTTTTAAAGCTGATAAAGGAAATGGGTGAGAGAAATGTATTTCTAGTCTATTTTTTGAGTGATAAAGGACCATAAGAAAAAAAAGCATGGACATGTTTGTTCAAATCTGCCCTTGAGAAAACATAGATCAAGATGGAGAGGCCAAATGTGAATTGTTTTATCTGAACATGACGCATCTATTTTACTATAGTATTGGCTAGTATCTTTGTCTTAGAAGCCTGAGTTTAAGACTATTTACAACCCAGTGGTTCTGGAGTCTTGAGGGATTTTCCCTTCTTCTTTTCCACAGTTGTTGGTTTTTCTAACATTGATTTCTGTTACAGTTCTTGGCTTTACTCAGCAGAGGTGGAATGTGGTTTCACAAATCTTAGAAAAGTGTGTTTTTATTTTTTATTTTATTTGTCTTTTCATGGTGAGCTTTCAGTAAGACTCAACTTAATGAAATAGCTCATTTTTTTGAATCTTTTAAAATACTGATATTGGAAACAATTTAAGGAATGTTCTCTGGATTATTCATTTATGCTCCACTACTTGTTGGTGACTAAAGGGCTGTGGAGGGCCTGAAAATCCACAGCTCAGTGGAGAAAGCAGAGTGATAGAGCAGCATTTCTACCCTAAGCCACTTCCCTTTTAGCCTGCACTATGGCAAGAAAGTCCCCTCCTAAGTTCAGGTGTTGGAAATTTCATCTCCAGTGTAATAGCTTTGGGGATGAGCTTAGTAAGGCATGATTAGGTCATGAGGGCTCTGCCTGGGTGAATAGATTAATGTCATCATCCCCAGAACATGCTAGATATCGAAGAAATGGGCTTATCATCAAAGTGAGTTTGGTCTTTCCTCGCTCTTCGATGCTTTCTTGCCCTTCTTCCTTGATATGATACAACATGAAAGTCCTCAGTAAATGCTGGTTCTGTGCTGTGGAACTTTCCAGCCTATTGAGCTATGGGCCAAATACATGCCTGTTCGCTATTACTGACCAAGTCTTGAGCATCCTGTTATGGCAGCACAGAATGGATGAGGAGACGTTACTGTTTTGCATGAACAAATCCTCATGTTCAATGACTCTCAAAGGGATAACTTTTCCTGTAGCACAAATTTAATAGTTTTTATTGTAGTTGGAAGCAAGTGAAGCCTGTCTATTTTATTTTTTTTATTTCACTGCTTGAGTAAATTCACTTTCAAATTGCTGTTTGTCTATAATTCCAAAATTAATCACATGCTGAAATATCTTTTAATTCCTTAGTTGCTTTTGGCTCTAAAACATGTTGATATTTGGAATTTAGGATTTTCTAACATGTTCTCACCTTCCACTTTGGAATCCCAAATGCATCAGGGAAGCTCTCCTTGTAAACACAGGAGACTCAGGGGAGCATGCCTTTTAAAAGAAGCCCCCTTCCAATATATATAAATTTTTTTTGAAATGAAAGCTGAAAAGTGTCTCACTCTCTGGATCAAGGCAAGAAGACTCTTTCTTTATGTATTCTGTCTGCCTACATGATATTAAATCAGAAAATGTAGACTTCAAAGCTATTATGCATGACTGCTAAAGAGAATTTCTGGGCATTTGTGGCTCACACAGAGGCCAATCATCCTCATGCTTCCACATCTCCTAATTATAAGTTCAGGAGAGGAAAGGGAATCTATTAAGGGTTCCTTTCCCAGGCACAGTTATTCTTAGAAGCATATTTTAGATGACAGTGATTCTATTCAAGGTCGTCCATTGTGTTTAATGGTGACCTCAGGGATAGTGAGGCTTTCTGTTATTTCCCGTAGCTTGGCTGGCTTCAATCTGACACAGTTTGGCTTTCTCACCTGGGCTCCTGTGATCAGTAAAATGCCAAGGGAGAGAGTCTCATACTCACAGCCCCTGAGAATGAATCCAATCCATGACCTTACCTTCATTAACAGCCTGACCCAACCAATCAGAGTAAAGCTTTCCTTTGATTCTGGTGGCAGATATGGCTGTGACAGGGACAGTGATGGCTTCCTTGGGGTGGTTCCCCAAAGAAGCCCTGGTATCTTTGAAGCTACTTGTCAGTGCAGACATACCAACTTCACATGTCTTTCTGCCCTTCTCTCTTTAATTGGAATGCCAGAACACTCAAGTTACCCACTGATCGTAAGGAAACGCCAGTAACTCTGCAATATTTATTTCCTCTTTTTCCTCTCAAATGCATTAAATATTGTGTTAAAATTCAATATCCTTGGAGTTTTCTTGTCAAAAAATTAATGTTCATTTGAAATAATTCCACAGTGAAAATAACAAAAGCAATACAAAAGATTCTACTATATTCTTTACCCAGCTTCCCCCAATGTAAGTTAACATTTTATACGATCTTTCTATAGGGCTCAAAATCAGACAAATTAACATGATATAATACTATTAGCTAATCTATGGACATTATTTAATGTTTCCAATTATTCTAGTGATGTCCCCTTTCTTACTCAGAATGCAACCAAGGAGCATACATTGCATTTATTTGCCCAAACCTCTTAGTCTCTTCCAGTCTGGAATAAATTTTTAGCCATTCTATGTTTTTCCATGGTCTTTATATTTTGGAAAGTATTAACAAGCTGTGTTGTGAAATATTCTTCTATTTGGGTTTGTTTGGGTTTTCCTCTACTTAGGTTATGTGTTTTTGTCATGAATCTTACAAGATCCTCTGCTACAGGCGTTCAGAGGTGCAGGATGTCAACGTGTCTCATTACTACTAACAGGAAGTTTGCCCACAGACAAGGTCATGTCTACCTCTGTGAAGGTACTGTTTCCACTTTGTACTGAAAAATTGATTGTAGAAGGATATGTCAAACCTGTATGCAACCCTGCCATTTCTCACCACACTTATTTATGGTTTTTTTTTTTTTTTTTTGTCTTTTTGAGACAGGGTCTCACTATGCAGTTCAGGCTGGCCTTAAGCTCACTTTTATTTTTGTGATTGGATAATCTTAGTGGAACCAAGGACTTTTATTTAAAAGACATGCAACAATGGATTTGGTCATTCTAAACACTCCATCTGCATAGAATAAGAAACATGTGCAAAGAATTCACAAAAAGAATATTAGGGTGAGAATAGTTTTATAGTCTAAATCCCATTTTTTCACCGTTCTTTGACCCTTACTTTACTGATATCAATATTGAAATTTGTGATATTTTTTATTTTCTTAGATGCTAGAATGCAAAGCAGATGCAACCTATGATTCCTATAAACAAAGGTGCTGTTACAAAAATTCATTGAATGAAGTGTACATAAAATTATTGCTGTCTAAAGAATCCCTTCCCTTCTTGCTTATTGTGTTAAAGTGTTCACTAAGGCCTAGTGTATTCCAGTCACAGCCATCAAAAGGTGAGGAAGACAGTGTTGACCTCCAGAAGTTCTGATGTCAAGGTGACAAATGCTTGGGCTGAGTTTTGGACATTGCCTCGGCTTGTTTTAGCATGAGAATACTTTTAACCTGAAAACACAAAGTGGAAATTAATTAAGGTGAATTCAGGGTAAAGTTTGTGATCTGATACAATGCTATGAAATACCCATGTAACATTCTGCCATAAATGTGTACATCAGGAAATGAAAAACTTTGTATAAATATCTTTAAAATTTTTTTAACTTCTTGGTGGTACCAGGGATAAAACTCAGGACCTTGCATCTGCTAGGCAAGCACTTATTCCACTGAGCTACCTCCCTGGCCCCTAAATACCTTAATACTAAAATATTATGACATTATGAGATGAATACAGGTCACCTTGGGCCTCTACAATTGCAAGAGATGCAATTAACAATTAGCTTGTGGACACTTCTTAGTATGGTGGGCTGAAGTCCATATACATTTTTTTTGGATACCTATGCTAATTTTATAACTTTTGCTGTTGAACGGTTTCCAATGTGACCCTGTATCTATTCGATCGATATTTACACATGTGTGTCTGGTTTATTTCACTTATGAGTATATGTTCAAGTGGCATCCACTTCAGCATAAATGCTTCAAACTTCTCATTCTTAATAGCTGCACTCCAAATGACCTGATCTATTTGATCATATAAAAAAGGAAAGAAAGAAAAAAAAGAAAAGCAAAGCTAGATGAACTAAACCTGAATGTGACTGGAGGAGTGTCCTCTCGGAGATACTAACAATTCTCCAGCATGGCTGGAGAAAAAGAAGGCCTGCAAACATGCACACAAATGAATACATGAAAAGCAAGGGGATCAACAGATGGGTGAGTGGGGTAGGAATAGAAGGAAAGAGGATGACAGGAAGAATTAAAATGTGATGTGCACATATGCCAATTTTCAAAAGAAAAGCCAAAAGATGCCCCTGCTTGGAATTCTAATTTCTGGCTAGAGACTGACTCTTCTGCTTCATCCTAACTTTGTGGGTTCAAGGGTATCCTTGAGCATACTTTATGCCACTAAAATTCAATGAAAGGGTCATAAACTTTAACACCATACTAAAGCATGCCAACTTTTAGCTAGCAAATGATGCATTTCTATCTTATGCAGGTGATTCCTCCACATTTCTGGTTTCCCATAATTTTGAAAAATATAATTATCTCTATTTCCTGCATCTCTTTATTCATTTTCAGTACATCAGTTTCTAAATTTTTTAAGGTAAAATATACAATCACATCATTTTTACAAAGAGGTCATTTTATCCTGGAAGGTGATAAATAAAAGTTCTGAAATCATCCTTTTGTTCCAGAGACAACTCGTAGCAATGATAGTAGCAATGTCTCCAGCAAAGGGCTTTTAATGGAGAAAAACCTGCAGAAGTAGTGTATCTATAAATAATGGATGGAATCATAATCATTTGTTTTAAAATGTGAGATTCCATGCCATTTCCTGGATTTCTTCTGACCAAATAAGAAAATGGAAGAAGAAATGTGCCATTCATTTCACTCAACTGAATGTATGTATCCATCAACTATTTATTGGGATAATGATGTGCCTTTGCAAACATTTATGCTGTCTTCCTTCCTTTTTCTGCTCTGCTTTGATCACCCCCTTTATCTGTTTTCATTAGAATACTGAATAGACTTGCTTGGAGATCAATAAAAATAATGATGGCCAGTTGAATGACTCACACAACTGTCATCACCAAGACTTCTAAGTCAAGCTCTGACTTCAGTGAATCCCATGTGTTTATCTCCTTGAATCACCTTTGGAAAGCAAAGGAGGGATCACAGCTGCCAAATAAAAAAAGAAAAAAGGGTGGGGGCAGAAAAAGGAAAAGGAACCCTATTCCTAGTGTTCTCACTGCTATTTAGAATCCCAAGTTAAAGAAGCATAGTATATAATCATCATATATGATTTTAGCTCCTTCCAGGTTGCTATGGTTTGATAATCAGACAGTCTTCCTCAGTGTATATTAATTATCATTATATGTTATTAAGTCTGGACTACGAGCAGTCTCAATGCTCACAAACAGCAAAGGGTTCTTCACAGTATGTTTGATACAAACCAACACTAATATAAAGTTTAGATGCAATTAAACTCCATTAATAAAATAACATGCCCTATTCACTAGTAATATACTGAACATCAAATGCAGTCTACCAAAATTCTCCCCATTCCCCTCAACTTTTTTTCTCCCTTTAATGTCCTTTTTGAATGTTATTCAAATCATATTACTAATTAATCTGATTCTAAAAAATATTATATGGCCCTAACTTGTTTTCTTCCAAAACATTAAAACTGCCTTATAAAGATTTACCACTTACCACGTTAGGATTTAACAAAAGAAGTGCTAGTGTCTTGCTACCTGTTGAGCAGCAAAAATAAAAAACATATAGCCCAGCTGGAAATGGGAAAGTGCTTACCAAATTGTGGGAGGCACCATAGCCCTGGAGCCTCCATTGCCTTATGGAAATAGGTTTCTCTTCCTGCAAAGCTGCCACGTCATGACTTCCTGCCGCATACTCCCCAGGGGATCACATGAGTGCCTCTAGCTGTAAGATTGCATTAGTATGCCCACATCTTCAGTGACGCTGACTTCCTCTCCCCCTGCTATCAAAGCCATGTCGCTTCCTTGAATAAACGAAACTTGATCAGAATCCTGTCTTGTCTCCATTTCTCGCGTCTTGTGTCATTTGTCCCCTCCTTCATGCCCCGCTTTTCTCCCAGGTGACCCTCGTTGACTGACCCGCTGAACGGGACCAAATGATATGTACCGATAACTTTGCCCTCTTATTTGTGAGCCTATGGTTTACATGGGGCTGGCTGGGTACAACCCATGCTTTTTGTGTGCAGGTGTGAAGGAGGAGAAGAAAGGCATATTTTTGGTAGTAGCTATGAGCTTCCCCGGGCCATGGAGGGATCACAGTTTTTGAGGCCAGTTTGGTAGCATTATGGGGAATCCCTGTGACATCCAAAGCAACTGAAGAATAGAGGCTCCTCTAGCCCCCAGGAGGGGAACAGTAGCAGGGAAAGCTCTCAGCCAATGGTTGGCAATGACATTGACCACCTATTGGCGGCTGTCAGGAGCTGTGCTGGCTTGTTGTTCACCAGCTGCATCCACATCACTTACACACACACACACACACACACACACACACACACACACACACACACACACACCTTTTCCCTGTAGGATAACTGGATTTGAGGGCCTTAATCTAGAGAAACTTGCTTACCAGCTAGATATGATAAGGATTTCCAATTTAGTGCAGAGGTTGGATTAGAAAAGGAGCACAGAAAAATTAGTAAAACTTTTAAAATATTCTTGACCTTAAAACAGACAAGTGAAGAAAGAGAAGAACTATAGTAAAGTATAGACCTATAGAAGGCCTTTTTTGGCAGAATTGTCTAATATTGTAAAATAAACATACAAAATGAAAAATTCTGCAAAATTGTACTACACTATACTCAGTTCTCCAGAAAATGAACAAAAATATGTACTTGTTGGAAATGAAGGAAAGATAGTGTGATGCTAAAGATGTGATTCCTGCACTGTGGGAATATGGATGAGTCTGTCTTCCTCTCACTTTTTGTTTCTTATACTTTATATCATAACAATGAATATCTTCATAGTGAAGCACCATGAATAAACTAAGAGGCACAGGTATACACAGATATACATAAGCTGACAATATAACTTCTAAAAAATAACTTTAAACACTAAAGATCTTAACTATTAGATTTATGGGCTATCTAAAGTTCTTAAATCTCATTTTTGGTGGAAAGTCTTGTCTTACTTTAAAATACTAAATACTACATAATAAAGCACACACTAATACATGAACATGATATGAAAAGCATACCTGGTTTTGAAGGTTACTGGGAGCATAAAACTACTGTCTCTGTCACTTTTCTCCCATTGCTGGGATAAAATACCAGACATCCAAAATTAAGGAAGGCAAGGTTTACTTAGCTCGCAGTTAGTGGCTGTTTCAGTCCGTACCCAGCAGGCTCCAAGGCAGAGTGGTACGCAGTGGAGGGCAGAGGTTCATGGTGGTGGAAGACATCAAACAGCAAAGCGAGGAGCAGCAGCTGCTGTGGCTAGCAAGGCTCTTTCCCTCCCTTAGATTGTATGCAAATTATCCACCCCAGGGCAGAGGTACCACTCACACCCAAAATCCTTGCATTGGATCATGAATTAATCATCAGCTCTAGAAGCTGCCCAGATGACGCTGTGTGGCTTTGGGGCTACAACTAGATATAAACCATAGCATCTACATATATAGAGGAAACACAGAGGATTTTTTTTTCAGTGATGAGGCTTAAACCCACAGTTTTGAGCAAGCCAGGCAAACACTCTATTTATAAGCTACACCTCCATGCCAAGATGTTTTTTTTAACAAGGATTTTGCTGTTTACCAGGATGTTCTCAGATTCCTGGCTCAAGTTATTCTCCTGCCTCTGCAACTGCATCACCTTAGACTACAAGCAACACCACTGCCCCAACAACAATATTATGTGCTATTTCAGGCACATAATAGTAAAATACTCTTTACTTTTATGCTGGATGAGGCAAGAATTTCTATGAGATTTTGCACAAAAAGAAAATACATGTAACACTTAGGATTTCACTGATATTTCTTTGAAAGGTGCCACCTGAATTCTTATTTGGGAAGAGTTAGGACTTCCACAATTATGTAGGAAGTGCTTTCTAAGTCACTTATTCAGCGAGCCAGCCAGAGCCAGCTTAATGTGAAGCATACTTGTAACAAGGCCGCAAACAACCAGCTCTGGAACTCAGTTTGCAAAGAAAAGCAAACCTCTCTGTTTACTGCGATTAAATCCAACTGTCTTCTAGGGATCAAATTAACCAAAAATAAGCTCTGGAAGTCTGACAGCTTTAATTGTCATTTAATAGACCCATTTCCTAAACTCCCTAATATCTTGTGTTGATTGTGATTGCCAAGGGTCCCATGAGTAAATCTAATTTAAATTGATGCTCAATTTGGCTAGGACTGAAGAACTAGTGGGTGGCAATTGCAGAATAAAATAGGGTAAAATTCCTTTTCTCTTTTTGGTAGTTAGAGCACTTGAACTTTAATACTTAAATACAGGCCATCTGGATCCCTTAAATGAAAACCCTTAACTCTCAGAGAAAGGATTTAAAGGTCTTTCTCTTCCACTGAAGGTTTTAAAAGGCATTTGACAATTAATAAATGAGATCATTGGTGACATAAAATTCTTTTTCGAACTGAATTTTAATGGGCTCATATCTCAACCTGAGCTTGCTTGTGTGTAGGATGAAAGGATGCTGGTTATTTGTATGACCTCTGGGGGACCTGTAATGATGGGGGGAAGAAATTATAATCCTTCAGCCATTCATGCTTGGAAGATTACTTTTAATAGGAACATAAATTATCCATGTCATGCTTTTCTTTTGGGGAGCATTCAGATATTGCCAGAAAGTATATAATGGATCCATATTTGCTGCACCAGTTGTCTTATTTCATTCCTCCTATTTTCCCTAGTTATCTATTAGGTTCATCTGTGTCAGTTTCAAAAGTCTGGTTCTATCTTATTCATTCAAGGAATAATTCTGAGCTATCTGCTGCCAAGATGCGACACACTTCACACTGCATGTGGCTCTCATTAAACCTTCACCTAAGATTGAAGCCTATGATATAAATTAGTGGACCTCCTCAGAGACTTACTTAAGGATTACATCCCTTTTATTGCTGCAATCCAAAAGCAGGTTCGTTACAAATACGAGTCAGACTAGACACGGCCATTTAATATACTCCCACCAATAACCATAGGTGACTTATTCAACCTTTAATAAAGTGACATATGTAGGCCACACCACAGGATAAAAATGATAACAGCAAGCCCACTTCAAAAGTCAAAATGCTTAAATGGCAAGATATAATGAAAAAGTCACTATCAAATAGAATAATCCTCAAAGATTGATATGAAGTATTACAGCTTCCTAACCTTCAAGGGTTATATTTGGAGCAGGGAGGGAGGAGAGGCAAAAGGGATGAAGAGGGGAACTAGTATGTGTTATGTACAGGTACCAGCTCCCTATAAGGACTGTAAATATTATGTGCTGCACATTCATACTAATAAACTAACTATAAAGAAGAAAATGATGTAGAAGGAGAATCAATAGGATCTAGTATGGATAACAAAATGAGTGTCTGGGTGGTAGCTTTCTCTTCTGGTACATGTGTTATATTTTTCTAGGTCTTTATGGAGTATAATACAATCTCCTTCACAAAACAGCGGTTGTGATTTACATATAAAATCACCAGAATTCACTGTGATGAAATTTCCTGCCCTCATATTTGCTGATTAAATAAAAGGCTAATAATAAAAGCACACATTTCCTTTCTGCTTATGTAAATAGAAAATGTAGAAAATAATAATGTGAATCTGAAATAATTAAACATTTTAAAAACTTCTGAAAAAATAGATCCTTTTATAGTCTTATGGTTGAGACAGATATCCCAGTTTTCTCTTTTGAGATGAAAATGAGGACTGTGAACTGGAGCTGTTTGCTCATTTGAAGTAAATTACCTTGACAGTGCATAAGAGGGAGAAGAACTATGAGATAATTGGGTTCAAAACAGAAAGTTTGCAGAAAGGAGACAGGAAGCTTTTTGTATAGATTAAAATGTGTGTAATTCAGTGATTTGGTTAAAGGTTTTAGCTAGGCAAATACAAATAGGGATTGCAATTCAGTTAGGCAATGAAGGGAGAGAGAATATTTTAATATTAATTCAATAAACATAACTACCTACTATGTGTACGTTTGGGGGTTTCAGGCCTATGTTACTGTAGGCACCACTGTGTGAGACCCTTATCTGGACCCCTCTCCCACTGGGCCTCTCCTAAAACCACCTGCAGCTTTATTGGTAATTTCAACTCACTCCAAAGATTCTTCTCCCTTAAGCTTCTGGGTAATTTTTACTAGCAGAACATTCACTCTGATTATAAGAGTGTTCCCTACCGAAACAGGCAGGCATGAAACTTGGGAAATCGAGAGAATTCTTGGATGTACCTTCAAACAACAAACGATACTGAACCAGACTGGGCCACTTATAAAGGATAAGGACTCCCTGGGTTCGCAGTTCCAAAGGCTGGATGTTAAGAGCTCGGCAGCTGCATCTAGTGAAGTCCTTCATGCTGGTGGGCTCTGCTGGCCCTCTAAGCAGTGCGTCAGATGGTAGGACAACACGGGCTCAGGTCTTTTCTCTTACGTAGGCACAGTCCCATTGGGTAAGTTCCCTACTGTTATGGTCACACTTAACATTATCACCTCTCAAAGGTCAGATTTTAAGTTTCTACCCTCTTAATACATTAAAGTGAGGATTTAAAGTTAGCATGTGTTTGGGTGAGGACATTTATACCACAGGAGTGAGCCAGTATGCCTTCCTTGATGGGACTATTGTGGTCTATGAAATGGATCTTGGCACAGTTGCTCAAGTAGTAACTCGTTCATTAACACACTTTTATTTGCCTTCCTCCCTTTACTGCCTGGCTTCCCAGAGATGCATTGTGCCTCCTGGGACCACTTCTCAAAGACAATTTGTACACTGATTCTTTCTCAAGCTCTGTTTTGGAGGGAATCCAATGATACAGGCTAAATGGGTGTTTGACAGAAAAATAATTGAAAGATGTTTTATTTAAAAATATTGATCTTGTCTGATTTGCATGCAAAAGAATAGAGCTTAATAGGAAATGAGAATATTTTATGGAATTAAGTAAGGAGAAGTCATGAACAGGAATGTGTGGAGGGAGGTGGCAAGATTTACTCCTAGACTTACCATGTGTGCTCATTCAAGAGGTTGAAATATAACCTGGCTCTTAGATTTGAGGATGATAATGCAGCTTCCATCATGGATAATGACTGTAATGGGAATAGGAAAAAAACTCTTCAAGTGATAAGTTACTGTGTGTAGTCTGCATAAATTCAGACCTTAGTCCCCAGATTGCTGCATCATCGTATTGTTTCTGATGCAGTTGCTGAAAATATTTACATGCAAATTTATAGTTACCTTTTTCTTCTCCTTAAAAAAGACTGAAAATGAGGAACAAAAACAAAGAGATCTCAGTGTTTTGGGGGTCTTGGTATACAGCACATATCTATTTTGTTTCTTCTTCAAATGTCTTCAAAAGAAAATATAAAAAGATCCACTACAGAATTAACTAACACCTGCTATATATTTTAAGTTGACAAGGACATGTTAGAGCTGTTGATTCTTGTAAGCATCTTGGATCCTAGTGGCATTCAATGATCCCAAAAGCTAGTTAGCTTTTGAAGCTGTGGTAAGTGTATGTCTTCTATCATATTTTAAAATTGCCTTATTTAAGTTATTTACTTTATCTTTTCCTCAGTAAAGGTTTGTGATAATGAATACGTTCACCATGGGGAATTATTATATCATATACATATCACATCTTACTTTTTTTACTTTCCCCCTCATATAGCCATCCACTATGTAGTTCTATTTTAGACTAAATAGTGATTACCTTTCTGGAGCCATCATAGTAAAGTAGAACCTAGAGAGTTTAGGTCTCAGTCCAAGGTTGCGAGCTAAACTAGGTGAGGACAGGACAACAAGAGAGAAGGGGAATGATTTTTCCAGCCATCCCCGCTCACCATCTGACATCCAGAATTTTATCCAGCACTCACAGCTGAAGCATTGCTAATTGTTGAATTTACATTAAGATCGTAAGCTCCAGCAAGCCTGAAATTCATATTGGCTCATTTCCTCTGCCTCATTCCACAAATAGCATCTCCAGCCCTAAATGCCAGGGCCAAAGGAGAAAGATCCAGGGTGTATAATGCAGAACATCGGCCTTTTCCTTATTAAAGAATGATGATTTTGATAGGAGTAAAAGCAATTCTAAAATTTAGGAAATATTCCCCTTGGCAATAACTTCTTTGTGTCATTGTAGACCAAATTACTTCACATCCTTCCCAGGAGTGACTAAGGTTTTTCATCATAGGGTAATTTGGGCAGAGACAGCATGTTCTTTGGGATGAATTTTGGGCATTTCCTTCTATATTCTTTCTGTCCTAGCAATAATTCAGAAGCATTGAGTATGTGGAAGGTCAGCTTATGTTTACATCAGCAATATTTGATGCAATAGTCAAAATTTTGTTCAGAATTTATCATGGGTAATGGAAAAACAGTTCCAAGGATAAATAAATATTTTCTGAGGGTAGATTTTTATGGTTCACTTTTAATTGTGAGCAATAGCTCAAGCTAATGTTTAGATGGCTGAATGTTGAGTATCGGTTAAAGAAAATCTCTCCTTGAGATAGCACCATAGAGTTTTACAAAATTAGTGGGAAGTATTTGTAATAGTTCTAGGTTCAGTACATTCAACAGTTTTACTGAAAGTTTAATAATCTCTTCTCTCACCTTCAGTTTCCTTTTATATGTTACATAAATGTGATATATTTATTATAATAATGGGGCCAATATTGACATATCATTATCAATTGATCATTAATTGAAGGTTCTTTCGGTGTTGTAGAGTTCCATAGGTTTTGAAAATATATAATGTTTATCAATTAGCCTTCACAATAGGAATGAATTTAATACAATAAAGATAGACAGGCAGATATTTCTAAGGTAAGTTTACAAAGGCTACCTGCAGAGTGAGGTGTGGCAGGGTGCAAAGGACCTGCCTTCTCACTGAAGATCTAAAGGATCCAGTCAATAGCTGAAGATCTGGAGCTTTCTCCAAATTTCTGTACAAATTTGTATCTAAGAACAGAAGTGTCTGGGTTGAAAGGCTAAAATATGCTCTACAAGTCTGAGGACAGAGGTCTGAAGGTGATGGTGAAAACTGGAGTTCCCCTATGGAGACTCCCTTCTTTTCCCTCTTGATTTATCCAGGCTAAAACCTATTGGTTAGTGCCACCCATACTCTGGGTGGGGCTTTTGTCTCTGGGAAATTAATCATCCACACACACAAACAACCCTGCTAAACCATTGTGCTAGGTATTTTTGTTTGTAGAACAATCACAATCCACCCATTGTCATTCTGACAAGACAAAACTTAGTCTCCAGATAAAAGAATAAGTTCATAAATATTCATAACATGATACAACCACCTTGCATAAAAATGGAAGCCACTCATTCTCTCCTTAGAATAGAAGAAAATGGTGTTTGTTTCAGAATGCCCACTTCTATCATTGTAATGAATACATTATACTGTAGATATAGCAATATTTAAGAATAAATAGTAAGTTTATCAACATTATGTTGCAAAGGAAGAAAAGAAGTATGTATGTTTAATATACATGTACATATGCATAAGCATATTGACAAACTATGAGAGAATAGTTATAATTCTCAGTTCTGTAACTGGTCATTTGGTCTTAGCTGATATTTATAACTATCTTATTCTACTACCTATTCTGTTTACTCCTGGCAATGGGCAAGAACATCAGCAGGTCTTGGTTGTTTTTCTGGTGCAGTGTCCCATGCCTTTATTCCTGAAGCTTCTATACCGTTTGTCATCCTAATTGGATTTGGCTGTTATAGTTTCTCATTGGCTTGAATAAGAAAACGTGTGATGTGGGTAAGTGGTCTAAGTGATCTTCACTCCAAGTATATTCTTTCTCTTCTCCATTATGAAATAATATCATTTTTCCCCTGGTACTCTGGATCAGGAATCCTGGCCAACACCAAAACTCCTTTTATTTTGTTTACTCAGAGGCCTGAGGATCACAAACTGATTAAGAAGTCTTAGCGTCTTGTTCAATAGAATTCTTGTTGTGTTTCCTAGTGCAACCCCCCTCCCAGAACTAAGATACCTAGGCCAGCAGAGCATATGGTCTTGGGAACAGGAAGCAAAAATATTGCTAGTGGATCACTAGGCATAATAGTGAGTGACACCATTTCTACTTCCCCTCTTGATTCCTACATCCACAGATCTTAGCTCTTGGAGACACATTAACACATGGTGAACATTGTTTCAAAAATATGCAGTCTTTTGAAGAACCTTGACCCAGCCCTGCAATGTACTGGCACCTAGTTTGCACTGTAACTGCATCTTTAAAAAGTGTCATTCCATCTTTCTAATAATATAAGATAATTTTTTGGCAGACAACAAACATGGTCAGATCAGTAAATTTCATGAGCACTAGCTCATTGAGTGACTTTTTTTAACCTGTAAAGTGTGTTCTTTGTTCAGAAGCAACACTGTGTGTGGAATGCCATGACAGTGGATAAAACATTCTGTAACTCCATAGATGGTAGTTTTGGTAGAAACATTATGTGCAGGAAATGTAAAGTCATGGCCAGGAAGGGCAAAGCACTGCCCTTTTTGTGATGGAGATAGTCCAGTGGTCTAGTGTAATTAACATGGTACAACTTGTCACCAGGAGGTAGCCTGACTGCCCCAAGGAATGGTGCCATATTGGAGATTCATTGTTGGTCTCTGCAGCTTATATATTTGCCATTGAGAAGTTGATATAGTGAGATCGGCTTTGATGAATAAAATTCCACTTTTTCAAGCCTATGCATAACCTCCAATTCTGCCACCATGGCTACATTTTCATGGTACATTGGGCAATGATGGGGTCAGTGAAGTCAGTTCCAGAATGGGTCATCCTTTCTACTTGATTATTAAAGTCTCCCTTGTTGAGGTCACTTGCTAAGTATTTACATGGCTTGCAAATATCTTTTCATCATTTGTCCATGTGGAGAGGTCTGTCCACATACTTCAGCCAGCCAAGATGATCAGTAAAACCTTTGAAATATCCAAGAAGTCATCAGGTAGATAATGAATTAATAAATTATGGTACATCAAGCAATGTTATATTATCCAACAATGAAAAACAAATGAGCTATTAAATGATTAAGTAAGCCAATATTAAAAGATAATTGCACTAGCTACCTTTCTGTTGCTGAGAAAAAAATATCTGACACCCACAATTTAAAAGATAAAAGATTTACCTAGTTCACAGTTTCAGAGATTTCAGTGTATCAACCGATTGCTTAGAGAGGGAAATAGTATAATGGGATGGGAGTGTGCCAAAGGAAAGCCAATAAGCTAACTGCATAGAGGAAGATCCAGAAAGAAGAGGGTCAAGGACTTGATGTGGTTCCCAAGGTCATAGCCTGTAACCCATCCAGCCACACTCAGAAATGCATCTTACTAATCTCTTAAGCATATGTCAAGCCCATCAGATTAACAATCAAGACCAACTATCACAGTAACACAACACAAAATAAAAAAATCAAAACTGTGGAAACAGTAAAGATGTCTGTGGCTTCAAAGGGCTAAGGATAAAAAAGAAATGAATATATGGAGCACAAAAGAATTTTAGGGTGGTGAAAGTCCTCAGTAGGATGCTGAAGCAGTGGATACGTGTACACAAGATTTGTCCAAACCCTGGAATTTACAACAGTGAGAGTGAACCAAAATGTACACTATGGACTTTTGTGGTTATGATTTGTCAAAGTACTTCATCTGTTACAACTTCGATAATAGGAAATGCCGTTCAAGTGTGGAAACAAGGTTATAGGGAGCATCTGGGTGTCTTTCAAATGATGATGCTATGAACCTAAAAGCACTTTGAAACATATATCTGTTCTTACATTTCTTGTTACATAGGTCTTGCTTTATCTTGGTCTTAACCATCCAGCAGAAAAGTATAAAAATAATGTGTATAAAGTAAAGCCATATTAATATGCTGAACTGTAAAAGGCTCAAGTCAACAACTTCTGACATTGCCAGTCCTACAGATAACCCACTACTATTATGGACTACTGGACTATAGTGCATTATTTTGCTGAATTCATGCACCTACAATATTTAAATGGCTGTGGAATACCTATCTCTGACAAAACTAAACAAGGAAGGGGATATAAAGGAAGGGCCATTTTGTATCTGTATACACAAAATAGGATAGATACAGAGCTACTTTCACTTAATTCAATGAGAAGAATGATTTGTACTAATAGTGTTTGGACAGGAAATCATGTCTGCATCTTATACTATGAATAACTACTAAGAAGACAACAATATGCAGTGTATTAATTATTGTAGCTGTCCTACTAACCTGTTTGAAATTATCCCATTGCTATTTGTTTCTCAATAAAGTTATTAAAAATATGAAATAAAGAAACCTATATCTTTTGATTTTTTTTCTTTTTTCATCTTTCTTTTCTTTAATCTTCTCCTTCTCCTCCTCCTCCTCCTCCTTCTTCTTCTTCTTCCTGATGGCCTCAGATTCATTATCTTCCTGCTTCAGCCTCATGAATGGTGGGAATATAGGGTGTGCCACCATGCATGCTTGGCTCAAAAATTAAGTTTTGAAAACCCTTCACAAAAGCGATAAGAACTGACTTTGTAAGCACCACCTCCTCATTTGGCTTCAATATTCATCCATACATTGGCACTTCTGCCCCCATCTCTTTTGACTCCAGTCTGCCTTGGCTTATCTTTATTTTCCAAGTTATAAATTAATGGATCCTGATATAGGATTTATTGCTCCTTGCTCCTATTGGATTTGTGCCTATTGTTAACTGGGTATCAGATCCTACCACAGTTTCTAATTTAGCTGCCTTTTCTCTAAGCATTTTGTGTTAGCTCCTGCTATGTTAGTGTCTTTTACCTCAGGATCTTATCCCTCCTTCCATGCCATTATTTCAGTCCCTGCTGCCCGAGTAAGTGGCATGGGAGATTCAGGAATAGTGGGAGGGCAAAATTATCTTAATCAGCACTGGGGAAATGGTTTTCAGTATCTGCATTTTCCAACTGATCTATAACAAGTTGGTGAGGAGAAAACTGAAAAAAAGTCAAATATTCATTTTGTATATAAAAATCTATAGCTATAAAAATATTTTTACTTTTTAGAGAAAAACAAATTTCAAAACAAAACAATAGGAGAATAAAAATTAATACATTGTGTATTGTTATTTTCATAAGTAACTCAGAGTACAGGATATAACTATTTATTGTTCAATAAGTAAAATGATATCCAAATGATATTAACAGAAATCTTTTTGTTTTTGATGAACAAAGAGAAACTAGTAGTATAACTATCTTATTATTTTTTCTTTTCTTCCCTGTTCCTTTCTCCTTTCCTTAACCCCTGTCTCTCTTTCCTAAAAATCTTAAGGATCGTCTTGTTCAACCCACATTTTACAGGTGAGAGAATTGAGGCCCCAGAGAGATCAACTGATTTCCTCATTAATGTGATTCCAGGCAGTTGAAATCAGGTCCCTTGACTTCTATGTGAATGCACAGAAAAACTTTTGTGTGCACCGAACATCAAGTCTCTAACGAGACACTTTCACTGCATTTGTGTTTGTAGTATCTGCCACTATCCATTCAAACACTTTAATTATTATTTTTGGCATTTAAAACACAAAGCCCACTTAGATACCTTGGAATGATGGGGACAGATAACTTCCTGTTGGAATTATTGTACAAAGGAGTCAGGAATATTACTACATCTCTAAGCCCCTTTTGTTTCCAGATTGACCCATTCATTCTGAGATGTACACTGCAGGTTTCACAGAGATCAATTAAGACCAACACTGATGATGCATTCTTCCTCTATTGCTGTCTGAGCTGCAACTAACATTTAAGACACCTTTGAGAATTAAGCTTTGGTGAAAATTTCCTGTGCAGCCCCAATATCAAGTCAACTAGTGTGATAAGTTGAAGGTTGAAGATTAAGGCACTAGAGAATTTGGAAGGAATCTCCTGTTCCTCTGCCATCATTTCCAAAGTAGAGATATAAACAACATGACCAAAAAGAGGCATGGGATTGTGGCACATGCCTGTAATCTCAGTTACTTAGCAGGCTGAGTCAGGAGGGTTGCAGGTTTAAGGGCAGGCCAGTCAATTTAATGGAACCTCATTTCAAAATATAACAATTTTTCCATGATTTTATTGAAAAACAAATAGCAATGAGACAGTCTCAAATCAATTTAGTGGGACAGTTTCAATAATTAATACACTGCACATTGTTTTCTTAGTGGTTATTTGTTGTACAAGATGCAGACATGATATTCTATTTAGAAACACTATCAGAACAGATCCCTTCATTCACTGAATTAAAAGAATGTAGCTGGATATCTATCTTAACTACTTTGAATCTATAGATATAAAATGTTCACTCAATTATATCCCCTCAAAATATAACTTAAAAGGGTCCTGTGATAATAATTCACTGGTAGAGCTCTTGTCTAGCTTGTGTGAAGCCCTGGCTTTGATCTTTAATGCTGCTAAAAATAAAATATAAAATAAAAATGAAAAGATACAAAATAAAAAGATGGGCAGATGGGCCTGCAGTAATATCTTCGGCTCTTTCCTCAGGAGTTTTAGCAAGACGATGTATGACATGTAAATGTTAAGCAGGTTAGCATGAGTTAGTTATTGCAGCATCAGCAAGTGGTTGCTATGGATGGAGCATGGTGTTTGCAACTCACAGTCCCAGGAACACAATCTCAGCAACATCACTGGTTGCTGGGTGAACTTTGTCACAGTTTTCTTTTACCAATTTTTGGTCCTCGGCCTACAAGAAGAGACTATGCTTAGACTGAACTGTGGACCACCCAAATTAGTGTGTTGAATTCTTAACCCATAGTACTTTAGTGTGTGCCTGTATTAGAAGACAGAATATGGATATAGAATCGAGGTGAAATGAGATAATAAGGATAGATGTGACCTAACGTTCTTGAAGAAAGGTTAGAACCAGGTATCATGTGGGGAAGCTGGTAGAGATGGCCATCTACATGCCAAAGACAGGGGTGTTAGAAGGAATCTACTGTATTACCATTTTCAGCTGGGACACTTTGTTTCCAGAGTTGTGATGAATAAATTTCCTTTTCCCCCATAATTTTATTGAAGAACAAATAGCAATGAGACAGTTTCAAATCCAATTAGTAGGACAGATTCAATAATTAATACATTGCATATTGTTTTCTTAGTGGTTATTTCTTGTTCAAGGTGTAGATATAATATTCTCTTTATAAACACTATTAAAGCAGATCCCTCTTTTCATTGAATTATGAGAATGTATCTATATGCCTATCTTTTTTCAAAGCCGATTTATAAGACAGTTTCAATAGTTAATGCTTTTTACATTCTTATCTTCCTAGTGTTTATCCATAGTACAAGAAGCAGGCAAGATAACCTATCCAAACACTATTAGTGCAAATCTTGCTTCTCATAGCTATATATTTACCCTAAGTATTCTGTATATACAAATACAGAATGATCCTTCCTTTATATCTCCTTTTTTGTTTAGTCCTGTTAGAGATGGGTATTCTATTGGCATTCAATTATTATAGGTGATTGAATTCAGTAAAATACTCCGACATAGTCCAGTAGTCCACAATAGTAGTGGGTTATCCACAAGAGTTGTTGACTAGAGCCTTTTACAGCTCAGTATATTAATATGGCTTTCCTTTATATACCTCATTTTTATACTTTTCTGCTGGATGGTTAAAACCAAGATAAAGCAAGACCTATATAACGACAAATGTAATTTTTGTATCTGATAAGGTCAGTCAAGTCTCCTCAAGGTTTTTCCTGTAACCCTATACTGCAGTTTGTAGATCCTTTGTCAGTGTGAGCCATGTGGATGAGTCACGGCCATTGCTTGACCAATTTGCTCTCTGTGAAAGCCTGAGAGAAAGTTTTCTCTCCATGTGACTCTCCTTACCCACACTATACATTATCAATCAAACAAATTTCTATTGTACTTTGTTATGGAAATATTTTTAAAAACTCAAATCATTTATAAATATAAAATTATTAATGTATGACCCTATAAGCTATTGTTCCTAACCATTTTGAGGCTAAAGTAGAATTAGGAAGATCCAAAAGCTATGGACATTTCTCTAGGACCTTTGTAGTTATTGAGTCCAACAGATGTTCCTTATATTGGACTCACTTAATAGCAAGAGTTAATGGAATCTGTGAATTCCCTAAGTCTTGCCAGCCTGTGTTAGGAAACACAGGAGAAAAAAAGGAAGTTCTTTGTGTTCCGTGTTTATGCTAATAACTGTCTCTCAGCCCAGAAGGGAAATCTAGTTCTTTGTCACTCAGAATTTCTTCTGTAGCTGGATTGGGAGCAAATTTCTAAGAATCTGAGCCATGGAATGAAAGTGCGTTTGTTATTTAAGAAAAGAGAGTCTCCCCAGGTTTTGTAAAGGGCAGAATAAAAGCATTGAATTCTAGATGCTTATTTTTGTGTTGGGTGTAAGTGAATTTTTGAGTGTATACTTTTCAATTCAGCATTTATTTAATCAGGTTCTTAGAGAACTGGGCACTGCTCTGGCAAAACAGTGTAGGTGGATTGAATGCAGAGAGCCAGGAGCCCTTTCTATGCAGTCAGCACAACATAATTTGTGTTTGGCTGCCAGCAGCATGCAATCATGCATCAAGTGAACTTGCAAGGTACAAAAGACATGCAAGGTGAAGTGGCAAGAAAAAGTTCTGTACACTGTTTGTCTTTTGTTTTGAGGAGGCATTTTAAACCTGTTGTAGCAAAGTAGGCATTTCAGCTTGAAAAAGCTTAGAATCCATATTCAAGTTTTCACAGCACACTTTAATTTAGTAACGTCCTCTTTTTCCTTCTCTTCTTCTCCTTTTCCTAAGCCATGTTATATTCCTTTGCACAAGTTTTGTTTAGCTTGTCTTCCATCGAGGGAATTGTAATGAGAACCGGGCAAATGGATTACCAATTACTTAGAGTACAAATACAAAAAGAATGAATTCTTAAGTTACTTTCGCAAGCCTCTGTGATTTGGAATTCATTTTTTTTTTTAAAAAAGGATTAAAGTATTTAGTTTGATAGCAGCAAGCAATGAAAAAATTATATCAAACCAGAATGAGTTATCAGTGGAATGTTTTGATCAACCTAAGATGGAATAATTTGTAAATATAAATGGTTCATTTTAAATTATGTTTCTGTTTGGGGGAAGAAAGGCATAGTGTCTGAAATTTAGAGTAGGTAATGATAGTAAATATTACTGAAGGCACAATTATCCTGAAAGATTTGTCAGGCCATTTCATTTTTTATCACTTTACAGAGTCAATTGTTTCATTATTAATTTTTTCAGAAATCTAACTTTATAACTGTAAATGCTTCAGAAAGAAAAAAAGTCAAAAGCGCATCAATAGAAGAAGAAGCAGGATTAACATTGTATATAAAAGGAGTTTCCACTTGAGGGCAAAGTGCAATATGTTACCTAAGTAAGTAAGACTGTAGCTAGATAAGACATAGCAGCCACTGTCAGTGCACAGGAGAGAGTTAAACTGGACCTCCAAGGGCTTACCTGGGGATATTATTGTATCTGAAACAAATATTCCTGTACTCAGAAAATGTCAGCCATAATTTTTCCATTTGTCCTTCACTATCTCCAGTGACCTAGGAAGAACAGTCTGGCAATTGGCATTTGTGGTTTTGGGTAACACACTGTACTCTGTAGACTATGCATCCAATCTATGACCTGCTCCGATCTTCTGGAGTTTGAAGGGCTGTGGTGATGACCTAGCTTGAAACAGTTTAGGACAAACAAGGTCTAGATCTGCTTCACAGTGATTCTGAATGGATTTAGGTTATAAGGTACAATGGTCAGCATCAGTGACCTCTCCCTCCTTCCCTTCTTCCTGTCTCCTTTCCTTCTTTATGTGCCTTCCTACCTATTCTCTGTCTGTCTCTCTGTCTCTGTCCCTGTCCTGTCTCTGTCCCTGTCCCCATTTGCATCCCCACTCCCATTCCCATCCCCATCTCCATCTCTGTCTCCAGTGCTGCAAATGGAACCCAGGGCCTCATGCATTCTAGCTAAGGACTCTATCTCTGAATTACATTTCTATCCCAATAATTCCATTTTCATTTTTTTTTTTTGTAGTGCTGGAAATGAAATCCAGGGATGCATGCACATTAAGTACATGCTGTACCACTAAGATAACCTCTCAACCCTATTATCCCACTGCTTTTATTTCTTTTGGATTCCTGCTGGCAGTGAGGTCCACTTCATGTTTGGTTGTGCACAAGAGGCATTTAGAACTGGGCTAGCTGAGGTCAGTTACCACAGCAATACAGAGATGCTTTGCTGAAGACTTGCTTATATCTTGTTAATATATTGTCTCCTAATGCATCTTCTGTTGAGCAAGATGACTAGATGCAAACCATGTCAATCCACTACCTCCAGTTAGTGTTTGGATATAACTTTCTCATGAGAACCTAGGGCATTGGGACACATTGAGGAGTTTGATATCTGATGGAGAAGATTGAGAAGATAGATAAGTAAAAAACAAGAAATGCAAAATAAAACAACACTGAAATTTCATCTCACCCCAGAAACAATGACTATCATCAAAAAGTCAAATAATAACCAATGTTAGAGGAGCTGTGAGAAGAAAGGGACCCCTCTCCAGTATTAGGAGTGTAGAATGATACAAGCCCTGCAGAAATCAGTGTGGAGATTCCTCCAAACACTAGAATTAGAGTTCTCATTCAACCCAGCTATTGCTTTCCTGGCTATTCTTCCAAAATAACTGAAAACATTGTATCACAATAATATATGTGCACCCATGTTCATAGCAGCACAATTTGTCATAGCTAAATCTTGGAAAGAAACCAAATGCCCATCAACCAAGGAATGGATAAGAAAGATGTGATGTTTCTACACAATGAAGCATTACTCAGCTATAAAAATGATAAACTTGAGGCTTTAGTGGGTAAATGTATGCAACTAGAGAGCAAACACATAAGTGAAATAAAGTAGACTCACATATGTAAATATCATATTATCTCCCTGGTATAGGAAACTGAGAGAGTGAATAAAATCTGAAGGATACAATAGACACTGTAAAAAAGCAAATAAACTGTTCAAATGAAAGGAACAACTTGGATGAGGCAAAGGAGAAAAAAGACAAAAGGAAAGGAAAATACATATTTATATTTGATTTATACTACTCTGTTGAAAGGAACAGTCAATGAATGATTAAAATGTGGGGCCGGAGAGACGGCTCAATGGAATAAGCACTTCCCTGGCAAGTGCAAGGGCCTGAGTTTAATCCTGGGTTCTGCCAAAAAAATAAAAAATAAAAATAAATAATAAATGAATAAAATGTTTTTCTTCTTCTCTAATTTTTGACCAATTTTCCATGCTTCTATCTGGTAATAAGAACAACTAATTTGAAGACAACAATACGTAATATAACAATCGTTGAATTGCTATCATTTTATTTAGTGAAATTCTGTGTTATTTTTAATTTCTAATGATTTTTTATTCTTGCTTAAAAAGCCTGTACACTCAATGCATGTCTATTAACTGAGCATTTATTTTCTGCCTAAGGCTGTGCAATGAAATGGAGATAGAAAACAGTGAATGAGACAACATGAATTGTGTGTGTGTGTGTTTTTTTTTCTGTAGCCTAAAAGTCTTTTTTTATTATAAAGATAAAAAATAGTTTAAAAAACAGTGAAAAAAAGTGATACAAAATTTCAAACTAATAGGGGAGTAACAATAGTTGATATAATAAATATTATTATCTTCAAAGTAGATCCTCAGATTATAAGATATAGGCATGCAAAAATTGATCAAACAACGTAAACACAAATCTTTTCTTTCAGTAGAATAATGGAAATGAGTAGTAAAATTATCTTAGCATATATCTGTCTGTCTATCTATCTATCTATCTATCTATCTATCTATCTATCTATCTATCTATCTATCTATCTCCCATGTTTATAGCAGCACATTGACGGATATTTGGGTTGTTTCCAAGATTTAACTATTACAAATTGTATTTTTTTAACTTTTCCCTGTTTTTTTTACAGAGATAGCCATTCAATATGAGAAAGTGTTCAGAAGAAAAGAGAAACTATGATGGAGGAAAGGGCAAATGAAATAGGAAAAAAATATGTATATGAGAGCTAAGACTAATATGCTGCTAGTTATTTTTACTTCATTGAAAAGAAAGGTTTGTGGCAATATTGTTTGGATAATATCTTGTGCTTTTTTCTTGTACCTTCAGTCACTAGTCTGCAAATAAGAATATGCAATGTATTCATTATTATTACTCTCCTATTATTTTATTTTGAAATTCTGCTTATTTTCTTCTTTTCATTATAAAAGCATATGAGTATAGGTAGCTCTTTCAATCTGTGAGATCTGCACTCATGGATCTACTAGGAACAAAATATTATAGAGAAATGTCGAGTCTTGAAGAACATGGTGGTTCACACCTGTAATCCCAGCACTCAGGAAGCCAAGGCAGGAGAATCACTGCAGTTCTGAGAACAGCCTGAGTTACACAGTGAGGTCAAGACCAGCCTGGAATATATAGTGAGACTGTCTTGAAAAAAAAGTGTTGACTCTTCAATAAAGATGTGCACATTTTTTTCTTGTCAGTAGTTCCAATGCAGTATAACAACTTGCACAGTGTTTATGTTCTGTTGTTATCTAGGGATGATTTGAAGTCTATAGGCTGATGTGTGAATGTTCTCTGTGAACACAGCACCATTTTCTCTGATAGACTTAAACATAACAGTGATTCCTATAAGTAATTCCCCAGGCTTGTGTGGGAGGCCTGGAGAGCTGTATTAAATGCCACACAGAGGAAGTCCACAGGGTACTGGAGCTTCTGGGAAGAGAATTGCACCAGATTCTGACAGTGAGTAAGTGTCACTGTGCCCCTGAGCCTTGTCAATACACTGTAATATCATTTCACTTGCTTTTCACATAACCAACAACAAAGACTCCCCTTCACCTTTGGAACTCAGTATGATCAAAACTTGAGGCACAACAATTTTTTAGGGTCTCAGTCCCACTTGACACTCAGGATCATGAGCTATATTGTTCAGAGATTTACATCTAATAAGAAGAGCCAACTTGATAAGGGTATAAGTTCATGGACTGCAAAGCTGACCCTTAGATCTCTCCACACTGTGCAGGAAGCCTGGACAGCACTACTTACTTAACTATTGGTAAGGGGACCTCTTTGGGGACATAAGTTCTCTGTGTTTTCATAATGTTTTGTAGTAGTACCTGTTTGTTCAGCTTTATTTTCTGAGGCAGTAAACAGCCTAATGGAGGCTGTGTTATAATCAAGCTGCTGGAGCCAATAAAGGCTCAGTAGGCTGTTGACCAATTGGTTGCCTGGACAGTGTCACTGCCACACATAGCATTATTAGGACTCTGAACTTTTACAGAGAGGGGACAAAATTATCACAATTTAGTTTAGAGGTTTTCATTGATTTTATTCTAAATTTGATAATACATTCTTCCATAAAATAGAATAAGTGCTATTGTATTTTAGGGCCGAGGAGAAGAGTTGGTTTAATAGACACAGAAGGGCTCAAGGAAGCAGAAACAAAGCATTGACAAGAATTGGTCATCTCAAAATTACTTTTCCCATAAGGCCCAAATAAATCAATAGAATAGTAAGTGCTAGTTAATGTCAAGGTTTTTCACATGTTTTCTTTTGTGTATGAGTTAAAGCAGAGGGGCCTTCATTGTCATACTTATTGAAGCTGGCCTGCTTGAAAGATTTGATTGTTCTTTTTCTAATTCTACTTTTTCAGAAGGTCAGCTAATCAGCTTAGCTGTAGATGGGTGCCACAGAACTCTACATAAGTGACCCGATTTCCGCATTAGGGCTTCATTCAGGAGATTATTCTGAAGCAATGGCTTATTATGATTTTTATTTAACAGTATCATAGGACTCAAACTCATTTAAAAAGGGTGCTGCTTAGCTTCCTGTTGCTGAGAAAACATACCTAAGCAAATCAATTGCAAAGGGCAAAAGCTTGCATTGGCTCATAGTTGCAAAAATTTCAGTCCATAGCTGTTGGTCCTATTGCTTTTGGTCTATTTTGAAGGACATGGTGGCTTCAGCAAAGGAAGCTGCTCACTAGGGCACCTAGGAAGTAGCGAAGGAGGAAGCACCAAGGTCTATCTCAGTACCTCCTGTGAGGAGCAACCACAAAGACCTAACATGCTTCTGTAGGCCCACCTACTGAGGGGTCAGTCACTTCAGTAGTACCACAGTGGGGCACTACACCTTCACCATGGGCTTTCAGGGAATATTTCAGAGTTGAACTGTAACAAAGAATACTAAAAGTATTAAGCTTATCAATCCATTTTTTCACATCATTTGTTCCTTTTAAAGGCTTCCTTTATTGTCTCAGGATAAGAGGAAATGACTGTCACCCTTTACTGGTCTAACAGGTGTGAGGGTTCATCTTTAGGGTTTCATAATAAAGTAGTTTTAAGGTTTTATGTAAGGGAGTCCTCGGGCAGAAAGGAATAAGGGTCTCTTCCTGCCTTAGGTTGACAGTGGAAAGAGAGGACAGAGAAGGGGGGCTACCACAGATTTAGGTATGTCAAGAGACTTGAGGGAAGGGCTGAGGATGGATCTTTTCTGTTCATTGAGCCAGGGTTCTTCAGGAGTAATAGGAAGACTTGTTGGTCCAGGAGGCCTCAGGAGGACTGTGGCCAAGGCTCAGTGTGTTCTATAGGCAGCAAGAGGAGACTTGGAGAGTGTAGGGTTGGCAAACTGGGGTACAAATGGTGTAAAGTTATTTCATGGATTATACTCCCCAGGGGCCGCAGGTACAAAAGTATTAGGATAAATAGTGGTCAGGTGGACCAAAGACACCGGAGGCCAGAGGGCTACTGAGTCCCAAGAACCTGTGTGCTCCAGACACAAGCCGTGCAAGCTCTTCTCATCAGTGAGACCCCATGTTCACTACGGGAGAGGTGTGCAAAGAGAAGCAAGACTGAAGAACAATTTAAGATTAGAGAAGAGCAACTGCCTTTTCTCCTTCTTAAGATACTACACAAAATCTCTATTTTCTTTGCATTTGAGTTATAGTGTGAACAATATTGGAACTATTAGAATAATTTGTACATGAAGGGAAATTTTTTGGTTCACATATTCTAAAAGGTTATGGGGAGACAAAACATGGCTGCAAATGTACCTTTGCAGGCAAGAACTAAGCTTTCTGTCTTCTCTCATAATCTTGGCTTTGCTGTAAATGTCTGCTTTCCACTTTCCCACTACTGATGAGTTCCTCCAAGTAGAGAAGCTGAGAAACTTCACATAGAATTTATATTCTACATTGTAACCCCACAAGGAAGGAAATTTTCTCTTTAGTTTGTTTTAGTCCCATGTTCAAAATCCCAAGGAATGATTATATTGGCCTATTTTGAGACACATGATCTATCCTTGGGACAATCTGTTCTTGCTTAAGGGGGTGGTATTTTCAACAGCTGTGTCCTACTTGGATTAATAGCCTACTCCTGAACTTACAACAAACAAAAAAACAACCCCCGAAAACAAAACAAAGTATGGTCTGGAGTTTCAGGACAGGTATGTGAATAGTGCTTCCAATGGTGCCATGTGTTAGCAGCACATTTTCTTTCAGGAAAAAAGAGGAACAGGAATGACATTGTCAACCCAGGTTGAACAAGGGAATAACATAGATTGGGTGGCTCAAACAGCACATATTTATCTATTATGGTTCTAGAGAATAAGTAATCTGAGATGAGTGTGTCCAGATGGTTTCTTGTGCGGGACCTATCTGGTTTGTAGTTACATGGCTGCCTTCATCTCCTGTCAGTAATCTATAGCAATGATGAAGAGAGAGAGAGAGAGAGAGAGAGAGAGAGAGAGAGAGAGAGAGAGAGAGAGAGAGAGAGATACAGACAGAAAGAGAGACAGAAAGACAAAGACAGAAATTTCTTGCTACATCTTCTGAGTGCATTAATCCCATAAAGCATCTGCTCTTCTGGCTTAGTTACCTCCCAAACTTCCTTCTTAAATACTATTACATTGTGGATTGACATGTATATTTCCACTGGGTGCAAACATTTAGCCCATGTTATCTATCGAGTGATGTGGAATATTCCAACAATGTACAACATGACATCAGCCTTTGGCAAGGTGTTTGGAACTTATCTTGACATTCTTGTTTCTTGCAAACAAAGACTGTCCACCAGGTCACTTAGCAAAGTTCGTGATAAATCCCACCAGCTTCTAAGACAGCCATGGTGGTTTTTCACCCATGTGGTTTTCCTGTATGCTGCACCAAGGCCTGAGTGACTAGAAGAGCACAGTGCAATCGACAAGGTACAGCTTCTAAGGTAGTAATTCAGTAGCCCTGAACCTCCCACTCGCTCCCTTGGTTCAGTTGCTTGGTTATGAGGACATGTGTCTCAGTGACTTTTTTCTCATTGCTGAGACAAAATATCTGACACCCAAATTAAGGCAGCAAGGTTTGTTTGGCTCACAGCCAGTGGATGTTTCAGTTGATATTTGGCTGGCTCCAAGGCAGAGGGGCACATGGCAGAGAGAAAACGTTCCTGGCTGCAGAACACAGAGAAGTGCACAGGGAGGGGCAGCAGCTGCTGTGTCTGGCAAGCCTGTCTTCCTTCCACACTGAGTGCAAAGACCAGAGCTCCTCCGAGGAAGTGGCACCAACCATCCTCTCAAGTCCCTTTATGTATCTTCAAGCGCTGAGTCACTCTAGGGTAGGCCTTCCATGCCCTAAGGAGGCACCTCCATGCCCTGGGGTGGGTCTGTAGAAGTGCACAATGAGCATGCCCTCCTCTTGCACAGGATGAGGTTGTTTACAAACAAGAACCTTGGCTCCCTGCTGAGTCAATTTAACTTCTGAACTTCTCAAGTGGACACAGTGTATCAACCACTACAGTATGTAAGCAGCTTTGGAAAATTCACATGGAAAAGAGCTGAAGCTCCCTGCTGACAGCCAGCACCATCTTGGCACTCATAGAGGGGCCATGGTGGAACAGGTCTGGTGTCTTCAAGACATTAGCTAATTGCAGCTCTGGCTGACATCTGATCGTAATTATATGAAACATATCTCCAAGCCAAATTGCTTGCTGGGCCCATCAGTAGCTCACATACAAAGTACCCATCCAAACTGCTCCCAAATTCCCCACCCAGCAAAAATGACAGAAATTGCAAACATTTGTTATTGTTTTAAGGCACTAAATTTGGGGGTAATTAATCATGTGTGGTTAATTGAGCCGTGTATATTGCTGAACTAGACACGTCCAGGTTAGCTTTCCTGGAGTGATGTGCTTACATATAAATGCCTGTCAAATATAATTGAATGTGCTTAGGCAGAGCACAGTGGCCGGGATTCATCCCTGGTGGGCCGTGTCAGCCCCACCCGAGGGGTGTGCTGAGAAGGTGATTGAGGTGGTGGTGCGCCTGTAATCTGAGGCTTGGGAGGCTGAAAAGAGGAGAATCACTACAAGTCTGATCCTTGTAGTGAGACCCAGTAGACGCTGTAGACTCTGTTCTCAATACAGAAAAAAAATAAGTCAACAAATATGACTGAAATAGCCAGGACATGAGCAGAGGATTCTGTATCATTTCCTGCTTTTTTCCATAGGTTATTAATTCTGTTGAAAGGAAAAAGAAAAAAGAGTACTGGAAACAAAGCTCTGTACCAGGTACTTTTCTTAGGAATACTGGGAATGGAGATGTCATACCCAAAGCTGAAAAACTGTTTAGAATGCTGGAATTTTTTTTTCCCAACTCTCAGTTAAGTCATCATTAAACCTTTTCTGCTTTCATCACCTTCAGTTGATTGGTGATCACATGAGATAATGAAGGTGAACACTCTCTAAAAATTATTAACACCTTGAAATACCGTTTGTCATCGTATAATCACAAGGGCAAAGGGAGCGAATATGGGTTAGAATTAGAAACAGAGAAAGAAGGTGAAGGAATGAGAAAAACGGCTTGTTTTTTTCTCCCTAAGGAAATGGTTTTCCTAATGATAAGGACATTTTTAAGTCTCAGTTTTGAAGATTACCAGAATCCTATTTGAGAATGTTTGTGCATGCAGAAAAATCATCAAAGGAGAGCTCTGTGAGGCCCAGGAGTCACAGAGCTGATAGTGGGCTGATTCCTAATAACTCTGTTTTCCAGCTCTCAACTCAAATCCCCTAGTTGAGCACAGCTGCGGGTGGGCAGAGGTCTTAGTGGCCCTATTCGTCCCCACCACTCACTGATGGGTGTCCCCACACTTTTGAAACTATGTCAGTTCCCCCACAGAGACCCCTTGCTGCGGTGGGTCTATCTCATGAGTGAAGACATTACTGATGAAACTTCTCATTTTATAGTCCGAAATAGGATAATAAAATGCTAGATTCGTAGATGCTGTTTCATTGTGCAAAGCACTCACGTTTCTTATACCCATCTGGAGAAGAAAAGAAATTTGTTCTCTCTTTAACGTGTCCTGCTGTTCAATGTATGTTGTTTAAGATCATGAGGAATTGAAGCATAGCTCTCTACCAGCATGAAAGATTTTGTGCAATGGGCAGTAGTTTGATGGAAGTAGGGTTTATCCAAAGCCATTTTATGCCTGAGCATTTTTTTTTCTGGAAGGGCAAGATAAAATTTTATAGCCTGGTTTATTAACAAAACGCTTTCTCAAATTAAGATGAGCTTTTTAGATACACAGTTGCCTGTCAATTTTACCTCAGACTTTATGCTATTGAAGTGTGCTGACTGCATCCTTGTCTGGGTGTATCAGAAATTCTGCCTGAGATGTGCCCCTGTAACTGCAGTCTTATCAGGTGGCCTTCCTGTTGCCACGCAAATGGCTTCTTACAGATTTAAAGAAATTGAAAATACAAGTTTCTTTGTCCTCAAGCCAGAACCCAAACTCCACCTTGTATCCAACAAGGGCAGCCCTTGCTATTTCTTTATTTTCTACAGAGAGAATCTCACCACACACATGCTTTGGTATTTAGCATGCTCTTATTAAGGTGTCATTTCGATCATGGCTTGACAGTTATGCATTCATCCTACTACAATAGGGGAGATACACAAAAATAAGAGAGTTATAAAAGAGGCAAGAGGGGAAAAACACAGAGAAAAGAATGTGTCTATTATTCAGAATCATGACATTCACATATTCATCTTTTACAACTCCTCAGAGGGATTAAAAAGGGGGAGGAGGCAATGCAAAGTGAATTCGTGAAAGAAATTTGGGAAATACCGACCTCTGGCCCAGGGTGAATCCTTTAATGATATGTCAGCATATATTTAAGGAGGGGAAAACTTGACTACTCATTTTTTACACATAACTAATGCATCCTTTTATTATATATATATATATATATATATATATATATATATATATGATAAATAACATTAAGTATAGAATTGTCGCCCTCACTTTTCTGGGACTGGGGCCCAGGAATCTCGCGAGGTTGTCCGCTCTTGTTTACCAGCCTGTGTAGCAGCCTGTTTTCTAATTATCAGATAAAATATTTAAATAAAAATTAAAAAAATTATTACAGTAAAAGATGCATTGCCACTAACCCCCCTGAGAATAGTACCTCTTGCTTTAAACACACTTATTCCTTCACCTTTACCTGTTGAAACAGTTCTGAAAGTTCTCTCTGATTAGGTGTCTTTCCATGACTACCTCAATATCCTGAAGCAATGAAAACATTTTTGGCAATTTCTTTTTCTTCTTTTTTGTGGTACCAGGGGCAATTTCTGTCAATAAAAACATTATGGTGTGTTCTCACTCACCTAATTTACCAGATCCTGCACCATGTAATTTTGGCTCTTTCCCAAAGACAAAATGACCATTTCTGAAAAGTAAACATCTTGAATTGATTCAGGATATTGGGGCAGCCACAGCAGTGCAACTAACGACATTCACAGAAGAGGGCTTTCTGAGCTGCTTCAAGAATGATAAAACAAGTATGCTCAAAGTGAGAGAGAATAATGTGAAAGGGATTAATAGGTGACAATGTCTTTTACATAATTAAAAGAAATTAAATATTCATGATATTGACCACAACTCAAATGTGGAGAACCTGGTTTCTTGGGGCTGGGGAGATGACTCAGTGGAATAAGCACTTTCCTGGAAAGCACAAAGGCCTGACTTCAATCTCTGGTTTCACCAAAAACGAAAAACAAAAAACAAAAAAAAAACCCCTGGTTTCCTTGAACACAGGTGTACCATGCCTCATGCAATAAAAAATATTTACCTATTTTAAGAAGCCTTTGAAAGGTGTCAAAAGGGTGTTGAGAACATGGAAACCAATATGCGCTAAAAATGTATATGACGTGGAGAATTGCAATAATTAAAACTGAGAATTATTCAGCACTTGTTTTTGTTGGCTGTGCTCATATATTGCCTCATTTAATACAAAAGATATAACATTAGCATTCTCCTGAGGTTTCTGTCTGATAGAGAACCAATGACGTTTAAGAAGCTGGATGGATAAAATAAGGAAATATACTGGTAAAAGGTCAGCAAGCTGTGAGACAGAGCAGACTGCAGGCTCAGGGAAGGCTGTTGCCAGGAGGGGATCTTTAGAGTGGACCAGGGCAGAAGGACACATGGACTGAGATGCCCATGGTATTACGTGGCTGGCTTTCCTCCAGAAAACAGCATCTTTCACTGAAGTCAGCAGTACTATGCAGGATTTTCTTGGATGCATAATATTCTACTTCATACTTGTGCCCATGACTTCTTATTTTTAAATCCTTACTCTATTTTATTCACTTCTATAAAAGATGCCATAGGAGACTACATTGTCCATAACTTACTGATTATTTCCCTGCAACACATTCTGAGAAGAAGGGCTTTAGTATGTATTTCACACTTTGTGTCTGGGTGACTCATGGGAGTAGCAGACTCAAGCTGAGTTTCCCCCAAATGAATCTTTTCTTGGGCTTCACTAGGAACCCCTTTGCTAGGACTTTCAAATTATTAAATTTAAAATTATTTATCAACCTAGAAATGCAGAATTTTGTGAATTTTCTCTATGGGTTCACTCATTATATTCTGTATCAACAAAAAAGAAAGAGAGGAGCCTCTTTTGTGTTCTTGCGTTATTGTCGCCCTCACTTTTCTGGGACTGGAGGACAGCCAAGCACCTGAAGCAGGGGGTGGGTGTACATGAGAACATGCAGAGCCCTGGAATCCATGCACAGCTCACCGTAAACACTAGGATGTGGCAATTACTGCTGTTGATCACTTAGAGAATTTCTTGTCTAATGGGTATTGTAGTAAGGACAGAATGGAGGGCACTTCTATCCTGAAAAGTGTCAAATAACCTTTTGTGTTTTAATAAGGGAAACGTCTTTGGCTGTTTGAGTTAATGGAGTAATAATAATCATGCCTATTCCAACAACAGTAATAACAAGCCTACTAGGTATTTATTGATTTGCCTGTATCAGACTTTGCTTACTATGTGTTTTTTTTTTTTTTTAATTTTCACAGAAACCTCTTAAGACGACCATTTTGATCCTTCTATGACAAATGGAAACCTCTGAAAAATAGGAAGGTCATTTTCCTTGCCCAAACTTCTGCTCCTGGCAAATTGTGGGAGCAAAGTCTGAGTAAAGTGTAGTCCAGTGCAATTTCTCCATGGTCTAGATGTGCTGCCTTGGCCTCTGACTTTGCTCTGCTTTGGAACTTCAGCCTCAATTAGCATGTGAAAAGGTCCTCATCCTGGGGTGGGTCTGCTTTCCCCTTCAGCATACAAGACCTCCTGGGTACAGCAAGTCAGTAATCACCTCCAAGGTGATTATTCTCATCCCTGTGCATTTTAGCAAGGGGTTTTTGCATGTTACAGGGACAAACAACATTTTTCTGAATATCAGTTCAAAGTTCAGCCACTGTTGACTTTGAAGTTCCTTTGTGGAAGGCCAGACAGATAGCTCAGCAGGCTAAAGTGCCTGCTTAGGCAGCTACAGGGACCAGGAGTTCTATCCCCAGCATGCTGTGCTGGCCCTGCCCCTCGGGTGCCCTGAGATGGTGGCAGAGATGGGGAGTGGTGGTATGCTCCTGTAATCCCAGCACTTGGGAGGCTGAAAACAGGAGGATCGCTACGAGTCTGATCTGTGTAGTGAGAGCCAAGAGACCCTATACCAAATACATTAAAAAAATAAAATAAAGTTATTTTTTGATTTGAATTCTGTATATGATTCTGAGTGAATTTTTATAGGGGAGGAGAGAGGAAGGAAGAGAAGGAGAAGAGAAAGTTTTTCAAGTTTTGTACTCAGTACTTACTGAGTAAAGGTAAAGAGGGGAGAGGAGCTTCAATTTGAGGGATATTATTCTGTAGTACAGAATTCCTCTAAAGTTTAATAATGTACCCATGCATTAATTTTTTTTTTTGTGAACTGGGGATTGAACTCAGACCCTTGCACTTATCACAAAGTGCTTATTCCACTGAGCCACTTCCCCAGCCCAATGCATTAAATTTTACTTCTAGAAGATATGATATGCTACAGCCTAAACTGAGTAAAAGGGAAAAAGAGATTCTCACATATTACAATTTAAATTTGTCCTGTTTTTCTGTATCTGTTAGGTTTTTCTGTATTTTCAGAGGACTGGTTATTTATAGTGCAGCTCTTATAATTTGTACACTTCTAAAATGCTTTGGAAGTGCATCTTTGTTCCATTGTGGGATTTCCTAAATAAACTTGTCACAGACACATGTCCATGTTTTAGAGGTGTGGAGCCCTGAAACAGACCAAGAGCATGTGCTTTCAAATAGTATTTTTTCCCTTAAGAGTCAAAATAATGTGGGCCAGGGAGATGGCTCAGTGGAATAAGTGCTTCCCTGGCAAACATAAGGGCCTGAGTTCAATCCTTGGTTCTGAAAACAAAACAAAAGAAAGAAAGAAAGAAACAAACAAACAAAGAAAAATCAGAATAATGTCATTTCACTTAGATAATTTAGATCTCTTTATTTACTGAAGAGTCCCTAATTAATTAGAGATCAATATTTAATTAAGTGGGGGGTAGTGGGCTGGAGGAATTGGTGTAGACAGCGGCATGAACAACTCTTTACTTTAGCCAAGTGAGTAAATATTCTTGGAAATGTGTGGATGAAGTTCTGAATATTTAGTTTTATCATTTAGCTTTATTTATACAAACATCATTAGAAATAAAGCTGCTGCAAACATTCCTCACATGTCTCTTCTGGAATATTCTGTTAGCAATATAGCTCGAAAGAATCACATGATCTACCTGCTACTTACTGTAGTCTTCTGCGTTTGGTGGTATTCATTTTGAAGTTTTTGAAGAACACAAACATCAAAACAAAGACACATTAGAATTAGGAATCTGGACCTCCTTAGGCTAGGGAATTGTTAATATATACTGAAGAGATTATAAGAATGGCTGAGATTCATAGGTAAAGGATGCAGAATTTTAAAAAAGAGTAGAAATGAGAATATATAAATTTCAGATGAAAGTGAATGATCATTCTATGCTAAGATTCCTTTCATCTCAATGAATATAAACTGCTTCATGTTTATATACCCTTTGTCACTTTTTTAATCCTAATACTACAATCAAGACTCACTCTCTCCGTGCGTATGTGCATATATGAATGCAGATCTGTCTGTCTTTCTTCTGGCTGGCTTGCTGGCTATTTTAGAGAGAGTTACTACTCAAGTTAACTATTCAAAATCGAGTAACACAAGAGTAGTCTCCAGTTGTTTAGATACATATGTAGATATTTATTGGTGTGTATTCATGTGTGTGTATGAAGACGTAGCCCTCTGATCCTGTGGCTTTTGCTAATGATTACTTAGTGATTGATGACGATGACTGTTCATACAAATAGTATTTTAGCTAAACAAAGCCATTCTGTCTTCCCAGAGAGGCCAAGCTCTGTGTCTCCTTTTGTCCATCACACACCATGGTTGATAGCTCATGTATCTTAAACTATCATCTCTTTGGCACTCTAGCACTGCAATATGCCATTAGCATCCTGTACTCTGGCACTCCCAGAGAGTCTTCATTGCCCTGTGAATTGACCCAGCAATTATGCTAAATACGTGAGGAATGCTCCAGTGCATTATAAGCACATCAATGAGCATGTTGATGTAGTAGCAATGAAATCACACTTTCTCATATTCAATAGTTTCTAGAATTTTAATCACAAATTTATTTACAAGGGGGCACTGCCTTTTCTAAAGTGAAACTTCTTGATCACCCGTCCCAGCAAGTTCTGAGACTAGAGATTGGAGGGATTGGATACTCAGGGGATGATGGCCTTTGCTTTGGTTTTAGATTCTACTAAACCTTTTTGAGATATAAATATCTTAGAATATTATAAGATACATACATCCAGTGAATTTAGATTGAATTGGTAACATCATTAAATTCCTTTTCTGAGGATAGCACTTCTGCTTGCTAGAGATTCAGAGTGAAATATTGAGGACTTAAAGGGTAATAATGCAGAAATAAAGAAAACAGAAAAAAAATCACTGTTTCTACCTCCTATTCTCAGGAAGCATTATTAAGAGGATATACCTAGCTCCTGCAAAATGACTTCTTGTCTCTCTTCTGATGACATTAATATCATCAAGCACTGCCAGCAGTTGATCTGGATTGTGTCCATGAGCCTGTATCTATATTAGGAGTTTGGGACAAGCAGAGGTAAGATCCAGAAGAAATAGTGGAGTTACAAAGGAAAAGTGTATTTTGGTGGAGTCTAGTTTTTATGTAAAGTTTTATGTAGAGTTATAATTAGCAACATTGTTTTTTTATTCTTCATACTACCTGAACTCTTGTAACTGGTAGTATCACTGTATCTTCACTAGCATGAACGCATTCAGAGATCCTACAAGTTTCTTGCATTTTATGTTTTTACCTTGATAATGTTATCTAGAAGATAATCTCTCTGGACTAAAGCTTTCACTTCTGTAGAAGAAAAGTGAAAACTAGGAGAGAGAAAATGTTATACTGTCTTCTTTCATACATTCATGCATGAAACACTTAATGAGTGGGCAGAGGTCAATGAATAAAACAATGTTCAGCCCAACCAAAGATTTTTAATCTTTGCAGTAATTTAGGAGGAGACCTACATGCAAGGAACTCTCACATAGTATAGCAAATTTTGTAGTTTGTATAAGACAGTATGCTAGAGGATCAAGATAAATTTTCCTTATGAAGACATGTGGGAGGGTTTTCTCCAAAGAGAAGTCATTTTGACTTGGTTCTGACTAATGAGTACAGTTTCAGCTAGTAATGCTGGAGATAGCAAAAAGAAAGGTAAGAAGTAAGGGGCTGTGCATGTTTTAGGGATATGGCTCTAAGATTTTACTAGGTAGAATGCAGAGATGATGAATAGCGGAAGCATCAGACAGGAAGATCATTAAGGACATGAAAGTCTTGCCAAAGCACTTGGGACAATGGTGAATAAAATGATGCTGTCTCTTTTGAAGTCTGAGAACAATATGACAGGCACAGATAGTATATCACAAAGTAATTTCCTAAAGACCTGCTTGGTTGATCTAATGAAAAATAAATAAGAAATTGGTATCCCATTGTGCATCTTCAGCACACTGTGGGATCTTAGAGTCAGCCTCCTTATGCAAGGGATTACCTCATCTGTCAATGTTTACCTTGGCGACTGGTGTTCAGATTGGCTCTTGAACTATCCTGGCATTGCTTCATCTTCCCAGACAGCTGCTCTTTTGAAGCATCATTGAAAGAGATGCTTCTCTACTTATCTAGACAAGAATACTCTTGTCAATCAAAACATAAATAGCACCCAATCCACCTGCAAGTCCAGAAGCCAGAGGAGGTAAGACTGTTTCTCCACTGACAATCTTACAAGTTTAGAATGATGACTTTCTCAGTGAACCTTCTGAAATTACAGCCAGAAATCTCAGCATGGAAGCCTCTGCTTTTGCTGCTGGTCTTTTATATGCATTCTTCATTGTTCTATTATGAAGTCTTTGAAGGGCTTCATAATGCTGCAAAATTATTATATTGCAGTATTTTACCTGCATTGGGGCTATCTGAATATACTTTACTGTTGCCTCATTTTCTTCCTAGGTATTAGCATCAATTTTTTGCCTTTCTTTAATTTACACACATGAAAGCTTGGTATAACTATTCAAATCACTGAGTCCCTTTCTGTAGTGACCTACAACAACAAAGTCTTCTTGGGGTGTGAGGGATGATCTGCTAGGACAATTAGAGGATGATGTTTATTCACAGGATCTGAATTAGAGCTGTCTTGTGTGCCAAGGGAGATTGATCCTAGTTTATGCAAAGCATCAATAGGGTTTTTGATGGTCCAATCACATTCCATAGAATGTCCTGGAGGTTGGGGTTATGACTCTTTCTGTGTTTCATTCTTTTGGTATCTTTTCAGAGTGACTGACTAGCAACCAGAAAGATTTGGCAAAGCCAGAGATAGGGAACATTTCTGAGACCAGACAGATTCTGGTTCCTATTTGTTTCCCTGTCAGGTGTTGCTGGGAGATCCGTTCCTTTCACCCCACTGCCAAATATGTGAACGCCTGTACTGTAATTTGGTTGAGCAAAGAGATCACTGGAAAACACAGAGCAGCAAATTGTGGGCTAAAGCCAGAGATGACTCTCAGCTACATGAGGAATCTCATGAAAACCCTGAGAAGCCAGACCTGCAGCAAGGGGGACAGAGTGTCTGCGGCAATCGCAGAAGACAGGGGATTTGTTTCCATCCATAACAGTTGTTTGTCTTTTGGAAAGAACAGCCAGGCTCAGCAATCGCAGAAGACAGGGGATTTGTTTCCATCCATAACAGTTGTTTGTCTCTTGGAAAGAATAGCCAGGCTCAGGGTCTCTTATAGGAAACAATGACAAGATTTGACATTCAGAAACCCTAGTGCTTTGAGAAATGGTGGAGAAAATAAAACAACAGACTGACTTTGTGGCAGCATCGGCCCTTAGAATTTCACAAACCTTCCTCATCAGTTTCTTTGGCAAAGAAGAAAAGGTGTCATAATAATTTAAATGTGTCATTCCTTGGCTCTATCTCACAAAAGTGAGATGAAGTAGGAGCTAGATGTTGATAATGTCAGTGCTCATGACACATTGCTGTCACTGCCTAACAAATGCTACAGATATTTTTCATGTTCCTTTTCATGTTAACTGTCTTATTCTCAAGGACCATGTTCATATATATATATATATATATATATATATATATATATATATATATATATTCTGAATGCTGTTGATTGTATACACATGCAAAAACTGTTCACTTCTATTTTTCATAGAAATTTCTCAGCTGTTAACAATTTATTCTATCAGTTACTGTTCAGTGACTCCTTCCTAACTGTGTCCATAACTGTAGAAGATGGCAGGAGAGCAATCTAGGGGAATGTGCACTTTGGTCATAAAGGGGGATCTGGATGGAATATTCATTACATCAATTTACATACATTCTGGTGAGAAAGAGTTATAGCTGTTATTCTCACTTTGCAGGTAGGAAAACTGAAGTTTGCAGAGATTAAACAGTTTTATTCAAATTTCTGAGGTTGCAAACGATAAATCCAGGTCACAAAGAGGTATTCTACTGCTATGTTCTTGGCAGTGCTCTTTCCTCAGTCTCAAAATCCACGGCTTCCCTCCTGTCCCAGGAATCTCTATGACCACACCAGGACTGGATTCCACCTGCAGTGTTGGAGTGCCTGCTCTTAAAGTAAGTGAACACACCTAACGGCCATGCCTTCGTATGTGTCTGTGAGGTAAACTTGTGGTTATTTGGCCATAACATGACACCAGCTGACATAGATGTGTAGGTGGGATGGGGCCTCTACTTGACCTTCCCTTCCAGTATTTCCCTCCACTCCTCTTTTCCTCCTTCTTTCCCTCCCTTGGCCAGTTTTCAACAAATTACTTTTTTGCCTAGCAAAGTGCTAAACATTTATAATGCAAACTCTTATTTTCTTAAGCATAAAATTTAAAAAGATAATTATGCAAGAACTTGAATATGAAGACATGGAACAAGGAAAGTTTGAGATGGGATATATTCCTTTTCTTAATGTTCCTTCAGAGATGCTTGAGTAACATTTTGGTTGCAAGATACCAAGCTCTGGCATAGACAAGTCTAAGTAGGAGATAAAGTTGAAAGTTTCTGAGTATCATAAATTCTTTTCTTAAGCATCTGGCTGGTAACCAGGAACTCAGTCTTCTACTTACCTCATCAACCCCATTGTCTCTGCATGCACGTGAGTATGATGGGAGAGTGGGGCCAACAACACAGATCTAAAAGATTCAGACCTTCATTTTGCCTCTCACTATCCTCTTTTCAGTGGCTTTTTTCCCCTTCAGATGTTGGATGAAAATTCTGGCAGGTTCCAAAGCTTTTCTGTTTATTCTGAGAAAGTGCATATATTTATGGTCATTTGGAGTAATGAGAATAGTCTCCCTTTCAAATACTTAACATCCAAAGATAGGTGTTATTGATGAAGTCTGATCTGGTTTAACATCAAAACATCAGCTGTTCCCTGGTGCAAACCTGGGCCGTCTTGAGGGAGGAGAGAGGGAGAGGCAGGAATTTCCCATCTCACCAGCTTCTGTTTCCTGTTGTGGAAGGAAGGGAGAAGGAAGGAGATGGGACAATTCTTATTTTGGTAGGTGGCTTTTGTTAGGTTGCCGATATATGGGCCCCTTGTTTCATCCAGAGCACTGGCAGGAATCCTGCACAGCACCCTGCTCAGATCTGGCAGTCATGTCTTTGCCCTTCTAGAGAGCTGTACAGTCCCGAACAGCATCCGGGTACTCACACTGTTTGGCCTATGCTTGCGTGGACCACATGTGACCTGGCAGGGGCCTGTGCATCATTATGTCCTAGTAGCAATGGCAGTTCTTCCTCTATCCACAGCCTCGTTCAGCTTCTGCAGATGACCAGAGGGTGCCGGTTTCTACATTTGGAAATAGCATGGAATGTAAGACAAGCTCTCCAGGGTGAGGGAGGAGTTGTGTGCTCATGAAGAATTCCTTCCCTGTCCTCTTGTGTGTTCACTTGATAAAGGAATGATAGGCAGCACCTCCTTCCACGGTGTTTCTTCCCTGTTCCTCACATTAGCGATAAAAATAGTCTGAAGTGAGATGTCTCGTGTGACATTGGTGGGTCACTTAAATAGCAAGCTTGGGAGAGGTTATGAAGCCTTTAGAGAAAGAACAGCTGTGATCTCACGAAGGAAGGGGCCCTGAGAGAAGGGAGTGATGGGGCACATGCCAGCGTGCCTTTTGTCGATCATTGTCTTACCTCAGATAACCTGGAATGCACATTTGGGGGCACTGGTTTCCTGTCTTTTCATGATCTGTGAGTTCCATGAGAAGCACCCGTGAACCGAAGGAGTAGCCGGCTACCAGAAGAGAGCTGGAAAGCTGGGTGGAGGGCATGACTCTTAGCGGCTCTTTTCATGCCCATAACTTGCCCTCTCATAACAGAGAAAGAGAAGTAGGTCATTTTGTGGGTGGGAGAATCAATCTCAATTATATAAAAGAATGATTATAAGATTCCAAGAATTTCAGCTTGTAAGTCAGAAATTTCACACCCCACATGTAACTGGCGAAAAGCCTAGAATTCGCCGTTTTAACTTTAGATACTAAAATCCTCACATAGCTTTGCTTAGAGAAACCAGGATATTAAAATGTCCTTGGGTGTAAGACTTATTTGCATGATTTATTGGCATGAATTCTTACTAACCACAGGAAAGATAATATGCAATGTAGTGACCATTGTTACCCTCTTATCATATTGTTCTGATTTTTTTTTTCACTTAAAAAAAGGTGGAGCCCAATCAGACAGCTCAGTGGACTAAAGCATCTGCTTAAGCAGGCACAGGGACCAGGTTTGATCCCTAGTGTGCCACGCTGGCTCCGTCCCCGGGGTACGCTGAGATGCCAATGGAGCCTGGGTTTGATGGTGCACGCCTGTAATCCCAGAGCTGGGGAGGCTGAAACAGAAGAATCACTAAGAGTCCAAGCTGTGTAGTGAGACCCTATGCTAAATACATAAAAGAAAATTTAAAAAGCAAATTTCTCTGTCTTTTTACATGTTTCTAAATGCAAATGTTAATACATCTGGTTGTAGTTAAAATTATATAAGACAAGGCAGGCCAGATAACTCAGCAGACTAAAGTGCCTGCCTAGGCAGGCAGGTGCAGAGACAAGGATTCAAACCCCAGTGTACCATGCCAGCCCCATGCCCAGGGTACCCTGAGACAGTGATTGAGATTGGGTGTAGTGGCACATGACTGTAATACCATCGTTTGGGAGGTTGAAAACAGGAAGATCACTATGCGTCTGATCTGTGTAGTGAGACCCTATAGACCCTGTACTAATACATTAAAAAAAAACTGTTTGTTTGCTTATTTTGAAACTGCCCAAAAATCACATATTCTTTTATTTCTAAGATCAGGTAGCACTGATATGCTTATAAAGATATGACCTTTTAGCATAGTTTTGTATGTTTCATTTTCTTTGTGGGAATAAAATATAGTGTTTCTTTAAACCAGCTGCACTAGAATCTTGTTAATGGCTAACTCAGTGGAATAAAAGCATCTTCGAAGGCTAATCCTCTCCAACTGCATATGGTAATTTATTATATTAGCATTCTCCAGTAGAATATTGTAAACTACAGAAACTGTAAGGAAACGGTGTTGTTGGCTCCTCACACACTAGTATGTACGTATGCAACTCACAGATGTATTTTCATGTAGGCAGTAGCCTTTTAAAGCATGCAGGCAATCATGATTATATGAAAGGCACATTCTGCATTTGTGAATTTTCCTATATGAAAAATTATTTGTAATTTCAAAGGCAATATTCTAAGCACCATGTAAGCACTTACTGACATCTGCAAAGTGATAAAATTTGAGAAATTCATAATGTATATTTCCATCTGAGGTCAAAGAATGTATTTCTTTCTTGTTTCAGCACATCCTATAGACAAATATCCTTATCACAGTATTTAGTGCCTTTTGTTTGTTTGTTTGTTTGTATTGCATTCCAGTGACTTTTGCTTCTCTTCACTGCCTAAGATAGTCTCCAAATGTACTTCTTCAGTGTTACCTGGTTTTCCCAAGTACAAGGAAAGTCTAGTGTCCCTAGTTGAGAAAATATTCATGTTGGAGAAGCTTCCTTCAGGTCTACATTACAGTGCTATTGGCTGGGAGTTCAATATTAATGTATTGCCAAAACATGATATAATGTGTCTTAAACACACCTAAAACACTATGTATTGATTGGTTGATGATACAAATGTGTGACCAAAATCCTGTGAAAATATAAAATATAAAAAAAATCCTGTGTTTTTTTTTGGATCAATGACTAACTGTTCACTAGTTGAATGTATATGTGACTTTATATAACATAAATACAACCAATAGCAATAATCTGGAGTCATATTCCATTTCATGCTCTTCTTGTCTTCTCTGCCCTCCTGGAAAGTTATTGAATATTCACTTTTTCATCTAAAAGCCTGGGCCTGTGTCTTGTCAGTTTCTTTATTGCTGGGACAAAGTACCAAACACCCACAGTTTAAAGGATGAGAGGTTTCTTGGCTTGCCTTTAGTCCTTGCCTGCTCAGCTGGCTCCGTTGCAGGAGTGCATGGAACAGAAATATGCATGAGGGATAAGTGCTTATGTCATGGCATCCTGCATCAGAGAAGGAGCTGGGGAGAGAGATGCAATTTTCTGGGTCAAATGCACAGTGACCCATTCACCTCTTCTGACCAGGCACCAGCTCCCAACCTCAAGTCATCAATAGTTCCTGTATAATTCAGTGACCTCACAAAGCCCCACCTATGATGGCATGAGGCTTTGGGCCATCAAGGGGATGGGACATCTAGACATAAACTGTAACAGTATATTACTGACAGGTCTGAAACAAAAACTTGTTGAGATCTTGGTTTTAAATGATCAGTCTTGCTGCAGAGAACGGTAGAATGAAGGAAGTCAGGCGCCTCTGAAGTGACCTTTCCTACTGGCCCTGCACAAGGTGATCGTGGAACGGTGCACTGGTGGGCAGATAGGCAGAAGGTGCACCATCACCTCTGGTTCCAGGGTCACTTACTAGCACTGGCCAGCGTTGGTTGCCAGAGACTAAGCATGACATAGCTGATGCATAGCTGTGTAAGTCCTGGCATAGGCGAAAGTGACAAGATCTGATATTTCCTCTCCTATTTTGGGATGCTTGTGAGACTCGATAGGGAAATGCCCTGAGCAGCTTTAAAGCACTATTTTCACATGTGTGCGTAAGTCCCCTCCAGAGTTGCCTCCTTTGAGTAATATGGCTACTCTGCTTTTAAGAATGCACTGTGATCAACATACAGAAATATTTTTACTGTATTTTACTACACCATACAGACACAGAAAACAGAATGCTGCTTAAGAAAGTTTAATGGCTATTAAGAATTATGTGATGGAAAATGATAATATTGATATTTATATTTTACATTATGTCATTTTATAATACCCTCTGACATGCTCATAGGATATAAATTATGTTGTTCTGTTTTTTGAAGATTTTTCTTCATGATGATAAATTTTTTTAAAAGGCACTTCTGAAAAGTACTTTCCCATTTGTTTGGTGAAAGCATGAAAATAATTCATTTTTTTATAAATTTGAACATTAATAGAACAACAGTGCTTGGTGTCCCCTGAATGCCATTTGTTTTATCACCTGTGCTTTAGGCTAAATGAAAGTCCTTGGGTTCATTTTGGCCCAAATATGTCTTTCCCTGTTGTATAACATAGTATCTCAGAAAGAATCTTTATTTTTTAAGATAGAATCTATCATTGATCATCATAGGATGGCAAAGTGGGATCACTGCTAAAGATCTGAGATTTTCTACTCCACATTTCTCTCTTTCAATTTATTAAGCCATTACTTAAAAAAACTTTCAAACCCACAAGTCTTTAGATCTACAAAGATGAATGAACATAGTCCTGGTTCTTTAGGCTCTGGTAAGGGAAATGGACCTGTAATCTGAGGAAACGTAGTAAGTGTAGTGGCTTGGAGTTTTTGTGAGGGAACAATACAGGACACATTTTATAAAGTTATTTTCTAATTAATCACCCAGAGAATCATATACAATGAGTGCAAGGAAGAGGTCCACACACTAAAGACCAAGGATCCAGCTGAGAGCCTACATCCTAACGTCTTTCATGAATCCAACTGAAGACCTTCTACCCATAACAATGCTTCCTTCAAGTTCTCCTGGAGGCCTAGAGCCCATGACAATGTCTCATGCACACCTGTTTCACAGATCTGTGTTGTAAAGATCCGAAGGTGAGTGGATGAAGCTAGAAGGTCTACGCCAACAGAATGAATGATCTGCACTAGAAGGCTGAAGGATCTGGACTGGGGCTAGGAAGCAAAGCGCAAAGTAAGAACCAGAGCTTCCCCCACAAGTATCATAGTTATGCCCAGTAACAGTGAGGTCCTGAGCTCCTCTGAGGATGAGGCAAACTGAGTGCCCATCAGGAAAGCCAATTTGACAAACTCCTCAGAAGACTGAGCTGTGTACCATTTTCTCCTCTGGAGCCAGGAAGCAATGTTCACAAAAAGTACCAGAGGTCCCCAAAGTGAACAGTAGTACTCAGTGATAATAAGCTCCTCCTCCATTGAGAACATAAAATTATTTTTTAAAAAGGAAGAATTTAGGTATTTTCCATTGGAAGAACTTGTCAGAATTTCAAGCTTTCCCAGAGGTAATATTTATTTTTCCTCTCTTCTTATGTTAATGAAGTAGTTAAAAACAGAATCTACTGGGCACAATTTGTAACTGAGTGGGTCTTCTCTTGTAAGAAAAATAAATATAGAGGAGTTGTGACTGAAAAAAAAAAAAAGAGAGAACAGCCAAGTTCACCAGAAAAGGCATCATGACAATGTCCTTCAGCAGAATAGCCCAAGAGAACCAGCAGCTTCCAACAGCTGCTCCACACAGCTTCCCTAAGAGCCATCAACAGGTTCTCCCGCTCTGCCTCTTCTGCTGTTGGCAGCAGTCCTCAGAAGGGCCTCCCACAGCCAACAGCACACTAGTGCAGTTGAGCCGGGAGTAACAAGCTGACTACCATTTAGCAATCCACTGCAGGAAGTTATCAGACAATTTCCCTAAGTTTCCATGAGAACACAGAGAAAACTACATTAGGTAAGTTTTCCATAAAAAAGGTTAATTGAAGTCTTGAAGTAACAACTGGGATTGGTCGGGGAGATGGGCCACCACATGTGCTGAAGCAGGCAGGCATCAACAGACACAGTATTTTCAGGATTGCAAAAATTTAGAACTTGGTGATAAATAAGGGTGTGTGAATACCATGACAAAAGTCTTCATTCCCTGGAGTTCACATTTTAGTATGGGAATCTTACTGGCTATGTAAAAAGAGATTATATATATGTAAAGTATTTGATATTATTTCCTTTAATATAATTTGATCAAATAAGAATTAATCAGATAAGGAGTAAAACAGAAATGGAAGAATGAATTTGGATATTTTGTAACTGATTTTGAAGTTGATACTTGACATGTGATGAAACTATTAGGGTCTGTATTTCTTCAGTAGTATTAGGAATTGAACCTAGATACTTCACACTGAGCTACATATCAGGTGTTTTTTTTATTTATTTGTTTGATTTTTTCTTATTTTGAGGAAACAAAGTCTTGCTAGATCACTAAGTCATCCAGGTTGGGCTTGAATTTGTAATCCACTTGCGTTACTCTCTTCTTTCTTGATATACAGGTGTCATTTTCAGGCATGTGGGTAAGCTAAAGCATGACCTATAAGCACACCTATTTATTTCATTTCTCTTTTATTTCTTTCTCTCTAATTGTAAGCATACAAAAACTAAATATTTCTCATCATCTATTAGTTTTAATGGTAAGACTATTGGGTTTGATAGGTGTTAGAAAATCATATTGAAAAACTTAAAGTCCTATTCAGATTAATTTCAATGCATTTTTACAATTTAATTTAAAAACTTTCAGGATTAAAAGTTTTTCCCAATCATTTATCTATTTTTAAAACATCAAATATTAATGATTAGAATTTCTTATGGATATAGTTTTCACTTTACAATTGTCTGTAGAAAGTTACTTGCCAGTAAGATTTCTGAAATCATGCCTTTAATAAAGTACGTGTAAGAAACGTAAACAGAATATTCCACAGATAGAAATGCTGAGTATTAGCTAATCATTTAAAATAACCACCTGGCAGGTATAAGGTCTTTAGTTCAATCCCTGGTACCCACCCCCAGAAAAAAACAAAAACAACCACAAAGGCTGGGGAGATAGCCCAGGACTATAAGCACCTGCCTGGCAAGCACAAAGTCTGGAGCTTGATTCCCCAGGACTGAAATAAAAAAATTAAAGTAACCACCAAACCTGATGATAAAATCTTAAAGATCATAAAGTTGATTTCAGGCAGGGGCTAGCTTTCCTCATATGAAGGAAACCAGCATTCTTTTACTGCCAAATTTATTACCCTAAAAGGCTTTAGGTTTTCTTTTCCAAATTGGATTCAGATCAAAAACCTAAATAAATGAAACATCTTTTTCTTCTTCTTTAAGCCATTCTAACTCTGAAGGCCTTGATTTCATTGGGTTGGAGCTATTTCAACATCTTGCAATGAAACAACTAATTAAAGTGTTTTTGTTTTTGGCTGAGAGTCTTTTTCTCTGGCTAGGGATCAGTCTTCTTTAGATGAAGCCAATACAACATATTCACATCTTTAAATTTTGGTGTGGAAAATACCACTGGTTGGGCAACAAAAAACTATGAATGAAACATTTGACAATTGATTTTCTACTTTGTTATGCCTGATGCCATGCAGGCTATGTGTTAAGAATCAAATTCCACTTCTCTATACAAATTAGGTTCTGTAACTAAATACTTCTTTATGCAATGATTGACTTTATGTAGTGTTTTCTATTCTATGTTTATAAGCGCTTCTTGATTTTAGAAAAAAATAGCTAATTTTTATGTGTTTTTGAGAGCTTACAATTGCCATATTTTGAGGATATAATGTACTTCGATATTGTTTCATGTTTATTATCTTCCTTTCCCACTAGACTGTCACCTTCTTAGGTTATCCTAGCTCACAGTTTCTGGCTTATGGTGAAGTTCTAAAGAAATATTATCTGAGTGTATAAAGGGTTGAGATGAACAGGCATAGTCCCTGCATTCAAAAGCAAAGGACAAATGGAGAAAGAGAATCTCGTATATTATATGTAATCGTAATCCATTGACTGAATACCCAAGAGAGGCCTCCTTAAAAAAAAACAGAACCAGTGATGGTTAGACAGATTTCCATTTGTTTAGGAGAGAAGGAAATGTCAGGAAAAGATTCAGAGGAGATGCTTTCAGAACAATATCAGATAGAGTTTTCTAGAAGATCTGGAAAAGATTCAAGTAGAATTATATGTCCAAGGGAAACCATAGGGACAAGGTACTTTTTGCTCATGCTTAATTTCAACTATTTGCAAGAGAGAAGGAAGAGATTCTCAATGGATTTAGAGAAAAAATTCTTATAAAGTATTTTTCTATTTTTTTAAAATATGATTTTAGGGACAATATGCGCACTGAATAAATTACAGGCAATATGCAGACTAAGATTTAGTTTAAAGAATGTCTATGGACAACTGTGTAGAATAACCTAAAGCTACACATTTGACAGGCACCATGCCACTTAGAAAAACCTCTTCAGATAGCAGTGATAATCTGAACCCAGAGAAAATCTGGGAAATGCTGTGGTCATGGATGAAGCATCTCATTCCTTCATCTAGAAAGCACCATTATTGCAACGGTATATTTTTTTTTGGGGGGGTAATGATGTTTACTAATAGAATTTTGGAGAATTACCATCTCTATTTTCCATAGGGGTAATCCTAAAGGGGTATAAAGAATGCAAAGAAAAATAATTGAAAGTAGGCTCCATAATGTTAAGGACAGTGAAGAATTAAGGATAGAGTAAGCTTAGAAACTTCTGAGTCCAATTCTGACTGACTTCCAGGAGTGCCATTGCTCTGTGCTTCTTCCTAATCCATAAAAACATCATGGGAGCTTGTTTGTCAAGACCACGAGTTAGAGAGCTGTGAATGCAACTGAGTTTGGAAAAGCCAAGAACCTGGTGTCTAGCTGAATATGAAACGAGGACTAAGACGCACTGGTGGTCCAAAGAAGCTCAGTAATCTGACATCCTGAAGGAAAAATACTTAAAGCACACAGAAGAGGATCTAGACATCAGTTTTAGTGCAAAGGGAACTGTAAATATTTAGAAAATGTTTCTATTACTCATGAAAAGAATATTGTCTTGCAAATAATATAATGAATAATGCTGGTAAGCTTTTGAGGCTATAAATCCATCTATTTAATCAAGGTCTGACTTGGAGATGTCATTATTTTGAAATATTTTTCTCTGGCAGAGTCATTCTGTATTCTAAGGCATGAAAGTGTCTACTTGAAAATTCCCCTCTGTGTTTCCTGTGCTGAGCAGACATATTTATGTCCTGACATAGGCTTCCTGAAGTCTCTTTATGTGGAAGCCTGAAAGTCAGCTTCCTTGACTTTTGTAGTCACTGAATTCAGATGTGTAGGATCTGTGAGTCCTGTTGCCACGACCTGAGTGTGTGCTATGTTTGTGTCCCTGCTAAGATAGTCATCAGTTCTGTGTACTCTTAATCTTTCTTTTAGAACAAGTTCCAAGGATGTAAGAACTTACATATGTGTTCTTGCTTACTAAGGAGAATAAAAATGTCTTGAGAGTAGATGATAAAAGAAGATAACTTACAAGGCATGCTGAAAATAAAAATATTCTTTAGAAAGTAAAGGAAGTATTGAAGAAGTCAATAATAATAGTAAGAGGTTCAGGAGTAAATGAATGTAACATTGAGAAAAAGACAAGGGAAAAATTACTACTAGTATAGTCCTATGACATGAAAAGTTGCTAAAGGAGAAAAATGTGTGCTAATTTTTTTTGAAACACAAGGAACTTGGTTTCCAAGAATTAGTGAATAAACAGAATCTTGCTCTAACCGTATTGCAAGAAGCTTCTCTCAGCCCCTGTCACCCTTTTCCCAACACTGATGAGTGACAATGGATGATAAAAGGAGCACATACAATCTATAATATGCAAATTCAAGAAAACCTGACAACACCCAATGAACCCCTTATTCTTAGTCACTCAATACAATTGTATTCTGTGTGCCCACTCGAGGATGCGTGTGGGCTACAAAAATGGGTTTGGCATATTTCTAGTAATTTGGAAGATCAGAGTATGAAGATGATTATTTACTAAATTCATTCTTTTATGCATGTAAGTGCAGAAAAGTATAGCAGGAAAAAAGGCACATGATCTTGAAATATGAATATACAAAACAGAATTCATCTCATAGGTGTCATTACATTTCAGTAAAGCAAAATAATAGCAGACTACATTTTATTTCATGGAAATCAATCATGATGTGGGCTTAGGGTACAGGAGAATCTAGTAAGAAAATAATGCAAACCAATTTTGTACCTCTGCAGGGGATATGAAGATGACAAAAATATATTTGATACAAAGTGCCAGTGGAAGTGGATGCGCAAGCATTTCACTAAAGTAAAAGGTGATTTAGATATAAGTAATATGTCCTAAGGGCTATGGGTATTTCCCTATATGCCCATAATAAAGCTCTGGAATCTGGCTGACATGAGCAATGTATTGTCTTGCCACATTTGAGAACAAGGATTCTGCCTCGTTGATTTCTTCCGATGCCTAAGTCCCCTCTTCTAGTTTCTGGTGACTTTCTCATAGACTTTGGTGCTTCTTGGCTTGTGGGTCACTGGCTGTTCCTTGTCTTTGTCTTTGCAGGACATTCTCTGGTGTGTGTCTGTGTCAAGTGACCCCATTTTAGATGGATCTGCAAAGATCCTAATTCCAAAAATGACCATAATCACAGGAACTGGGATTGATGACATATTTTTTGAGAGTATTGATTGTGACAGCTCAAACCATAGCAGGCCAAACAAACCCTACAGAACACATAACAAAGCATGTATGGATTAATGGAAGAAAATAATACCTTAAAATAGAAAAAATGGCACAAAAATGAGAAATAAAATGTTTGAAGAGAGACCTGAATGCTCAAATAAACATACAAATTATATTATTAAATTAATAAACTCCTCATTCACAAGCAAATTAGTAAACTAGTCACAGTCTTCAGAATGTCTAATAAATACTTATCTTGGAGGGCTGGAAAAACATCATTCTTCAGTGCATAGAAAGAGAAGACAACTTTGAACTGGGAACGAAATTCCAATTACTTTCTCTGATCATATAGGTCACTGAAATTTTAGAACAAAGTGACTACATCTCCAACATTGTGATAAATGGGGAATGGTTGCTGGACATAATCGGAGAAATACCTAATTCATGAAGACAGATTTTATAAGGCTAAGAGGGAAAACGCTACAGTTCTGAGACCAACAAGAACCTCAGGCGCTCACCTGCTCACTGAAGGCTTCCTCCCACCAGCTTCCAGGCCTCTGAGGCGCTGGCCAGGCTGCTTCCCTTGCTGAGCTGAGTACTCTGCTTTTCAGGCCTGGCGTGGAGAGCACAGGGGAATTTGAATCCTTGGGGTGCGATTAGGGTTGTGAATCATCTGTTATGAAAGAGTATGTAATATTAAAAACAAAAACAGTGTTGCAGATTGAGTTCCCTCCTTAAATTAAGTTTTGAAAATACAAACTCAAATTTTCATGTAAAAATTTGAGAGTGTGAAATCAGTTTGGATATATGAAATTTTCAAACATGGACACTGAGTGAGGTTTCAGGGTTGTATGATCAGAAGCAATGCTGATGTATATAGGTTTTGAACATTGTCTATTTCTGTACATCATGGAATGTCCTGGACTGTATCTAGTCTTATGCTAAGTCCTTCTTCCATCTAGTAAGATGTAGGGAATCAAGATCTGTAAGTCTCTTAGGGTTCTTTAGTCTTGCCTGCAGACTAAATGTTTACAGTGATTTCCAATGACAATGAGCCCCAGCCTCTGCACTTGAGCCTCCCTCCTTCCTTCCCTCCCTCCCACCCTCCTTTCCTGTCTCTCTCTTCTTCCTTTTCTTTTTTGAATTAAACTTTTCTATTTCTGAAGCTCTTCCACAGTTCAAAACTACAATAGGGATTTCATTCCTTTTCATCCTTATACTTTGTTATTGTCTTGTTTAGTGGCTAAGGACAAAGCTTTAATTTACCCTGGACTTGCATTTCTTACCTAAATAAAAATTAAAAAAAACAGCAAAACCTCATGCGTTTGGTTGTCTTAGAATTCAGGTAGAGGTGCCACGCCAAGCTTGAAGATGATAACCAAGATCAAAGCATATTCGCTCCGTGAAGCATCCCAGAGCAGTGGGTGACAGCTTCCAGGCATACTCACGTAGGTGATGCTAGCTTTGGTAGCAGAGCCCTTAATATTCACGGTTCCTTCAAAATTTCTGTTATGTGTAAAGGATCAGTGTTAGTAAATAATCATATGATTATTTTTGAAAGTCATTAAGCTTAGAGAAATCCCCCATTAAAAATTGATGGAGACCACTGAATTTTTTAGAAGGTCTACACAGCTTTATAATGGAAAGAATCATAAAATCCTAGGCTTGAATAGGATTCAAGTGTAAACTGAAGTGTAGCAGCCTTCCTCACCAACAGTCTGTAATTAAGGGACACATGTGCCGCTTTGTGATTCACTCCCTAAATAAAATATATTTGGCAGGAATTTCTTTGAGAAAATTGCTTGTGTTCAGAAGCACCGGCCATGTCTTTATCTGTGAAGACAGAGTCCTCCCCATCAAAGAATGAATATCTCAAAGGGATGAAGGATGAATGTAATAAATCCCCTCTGCTGTGAGTAGAAACATCAAATTCAGTGCATTTTGATCAAGTAAAATCTTTTTTTGAAAACATACTTTCACACTAAAATTTTAATAACCTTTGGAAAATATTTCAATCTTGAAGATTTTTTCATGTTATCTAAATCTCCCGGGCTGTTCTTAGCAAAGATAAAGAACAATATTCTATATTTCTGTGCAGTATAGACCAAGCTTCTAACTATTCATTCCTTCATTCAATGTTTTCATTGAGATTCTACTACTAAGAGCTGGGTCTGAGGGTAAAATGTTGAGTAAAACCAGATAAAGCTGCAGTCCACTCATGATAGTAAGACTTTTGTTTCTGCTTCTCTTTTCAGATAAATTTTACTACTTTTTATTTTAATGTTACCTGTCCCATTTGCTATGTGATAGTGAGCGAGTGAATAATATTAGGTAATGTGTTTTTAATCTATAAAGTGAGGAAAACTGTAATACTACAGTAGTTGTTTTTCAGTTCAAATTAACTAACCAAATGTTAACTAATGTTAGCTCTCCATCATGGTTTGGAGTTTTTACAAGATGAACAATGTAATGCTGGACACATTTTATAATATTATTTTATAACGAAGCACCCAAGAATCATATACAAGAAATGTAGGAAACCTATCTACACACTAAACACTAAAGAATCCAGCTGAGGGCCTGAATTGTAACATCCTGTATGAAACCAGCTGAAAACCTAGGGCCCATAACAATGCCTCCCATAAGTCCAACTAGAGGTTTAGAGTTCATGACAAAGTCTCATGCAGGCCTGCTTCGTGGATCTGCACTGGGAAGGCCCAAAGGTCAGTGGTGGAAGCTAGAAAGTGCCAGTGGGATGAAGGATATGTACTGGAAGGCTGAGGGATCTGAGCTGGTGCCAGGAAGTAATGCCCAAGTGAAGAACCAGAGCTCTTCCAAAGGTACCACAGCCATCCTCAGCAACAGTGAGGTCCTGAGCTCCTTCAGCCCTGAGGAAGACTGAGTTCCCATCAGGAAAGCCAATGTGACAAGCTTCTCCTTGAGGCTCAGCAGGGTAGCATCTTCCCCCTACCCTCCTCCTGGAGCTGGGAAGCAATGGTAAAGATGAGGACTAATGTTTATTGGGAAATCCAGCATGGCAAGGTCCTCCAGAAGAACAGCCCAAGAGAACTAGAGCTCCAACAACTTCTCAAAACAGCATAACTAGCAGTGTCTTGACAGCTTTTCCTTTTCTGCCTTTCATGTTGCTGGAACAACCCTCAGGTGGGCTTTCCAAACCCAGCACCAGGCTAGCTCAAGTGAGCTGGGTATAAGAAGTTGATTACCAGTTAGCTATCCACTGCAGTCTTATGATTGTGATTACTATTTCAGTAGAGTATCTACAGCTGCTCTGTACAACAATATAATCAGTAGTCACATGTAGCTATTTATATTTAAACAATTTAAAATGAAATAAATGTAAAAATTAGTTGATTTGTCCACATTTCAAATGTTCATCAGTAACAATTGTCAAAATTGTTACTGAACTACTTTGGATAGTTCAGCAGATACAGAACATTAACAAAGATAAAGGACAATTGGTATCAAGTTCTTTTGGACAGCCTTTGTCTCTTGGGATCTCAGATATGGGAATGACAGAAAGAGAGATGGAAACAGAAGGAGACAAGCTAACATAATTCTGAAGAATGAAGGAGAAGACTCTCACCCAAAAAATACTAGAAAATAAACAAATTGAATTCACCTTATGAAAAAGCTTTTTGCACAACCAAAGAATGAACCAATAGTGTGAAAAGACAACCCATGCAATAGGAAAAATATATATAGCCAGCTGTCCCTCAAAGGGTTTACATGTAGAACATATGAAGAATTGAAAAACAAAAACAAAAACAAAAACAAAAAACAAGCAGGCCACACTAAGTCAAAATGAGAATCTAAAATGAATACATACTTCTGAGATGAAATATAAACAACAAACAAATTTATGAAAAAATGTTCAACAGCATTGGTCATTTGAGAGATGCAAATTATTTATTTATTTATTTTATTTTTCTGTAGTTTAGGGAAGGGTCTACAGGTGGTTCAAGGTCTTACTACTAGGTTGGACTCATAGTGATGCTCCTGTTACAGCCTCCCAAGTGCTGGGATTACAGGCGCGTAACACCGCCCGGCCTCCAATGCCCAGGGCTGGGGCCAGCATGGCAGACCTGCAGATCGAACCCCTGGCCCCTGCACCTGCTCACAGGCACTTTAATCTGCTGAGGTCTTTGGCTGGCTCTGAGAGGTATAAATTAAAACCACTTGAGATGCTATCTCATTCCGAAAGAATGGCTATCGTCAAGAAATCAGCCAATAACAAATGCTGAAGGGGCTGTGGGGAAAAAGGAAACCTTCTCTATTGTTGCCGGGAGTGTAGACTGGCACAGCCACTGTGGAAACCAGTGTGGAAGTTCCTAAAAAGCCCTAGGATTAGAGCTCCCATTTGACCCAGATATTCGCCTTCTGGTTGTCTTCCCAGAAGAATTAAAAACCTCATGCCGCAGTGATAGATGTGCACCCATGGTTACAGCAGCACAATCTGCCACAGCTAAATCTTGGAAATAACCCAAATGTTCATCAACCAAGGAATGGCCAACAAAGCCATGGGGCTTTTCATGCAGTGGGTGTCTTGGATACTTCTGTCTCATTAATGGGACAAAACACCTGAGGCCCCAAACTAAGGGAGGAAAGGGTTATTGCGGTCACAGTTTCTAGAGCTTTCAGTCCATAATCTGCTGGCTCCACAGCAGGGTGGTGTGGGACAGAGGCAACAGTTCAAGGCATCAGAAGACAGCAAAAGCAGTAAGAGCAAAAGCAGGGGCAACAAGCCTTTTTTTCTCCTTTCTATACTCCAGTTATCTCCCCACACCATCTCTGTGCCCTTCTCTTACAAACATAGAATATTTACAAGGTGAGGACTCTGGTCTCCTACTTAGTCACTTAGTTAAACTTCTAAACTTCTCAGCTCTTAAGTTGACACAATGTATCAACCATTACAGTGGAATACTACTCAGCCATAAAGAAGGATAAATTTGAGACTTTTATAAGTAAATTGATGCAACTTGAGACCATATTCATAAGTAAAATAAATCAGATATGTATGTGTAAACATCACATTGTCCACTAGTGTGAGAAGCTAAACAACTAAATAATACCCAAAAGGTACAAAAGAAAAAGAGAAACTG
>PVKA01000598.1:0-85603 GCA_004027165.1 Ctenomys sociabilis | reverse complement strand
TTCATAGTGATCTTTCTGACTCAGCCTCACCAGCGTTGGGATTACAAGTGTGTAGCACAATGCCTGGTTTTGGGGCCAGTATGGTACTCCCAGAGTTATGGGGCTGGCAGTGCATGTAGTTCTGAGGATTGAATCCGGGTCCTTGCATTTGCCAGGTTGGCACTTAACTACTGATCTATTTCCCCAGTCAAAATTGTTTTATGTTTATTTCATTTTTTTTCTCTTTAAAACATAAAAGACCTTCTGTCCTCCAAATATTGACTATTGCACAGCACCCTTAAAGCTGGGCAAGGCTTACTGCTACTAGGTTTGCTGTGCGTTGCATCAGCAAGGCAGTTATTTCTCCATTAAGTCACTTATGAGGAACTCTATAACACAGTGTTTAAGAACATGTGCTCTGGAGCCAAAAGGCTTGTGTTCAAATTCCCGATCTATTACTTACTGGTTATGTGATTTAAGACAACTTTTCTAATCCCTTGGACCTGTATTTTCTCTTATGTAAAACAGAAACCAGAAAATCCCCATACAGCACCATGCATATTCCCCAAAAATTCAAAAATACTTGATGAAATGATATGATGGGGGACCTTGGGTAACCTCTGTGTCCTGCATACACACCGTTGTGCATAAACACTGAACTTCACTGGTTTTGTTTGGCTATTTTTCTGATGGTTCCTCCAGTTACTTAATTTTTTTGAGCTCAGTTTATTTATTTTTAAGTGAAAATAATACATATTTCTCAAGGTTGGAATGAAGTAAGATAATGCATGTGAAAGCAAAAGCACATTATAGTCACCTAAAAAAAAGGCTTCTTCTCGGGAGGCTGAGGCAGGATTGTTATGAGTTCGAGACCAGCCTGAGCTACAAAGTGAGCTTAAGGCCAGCCCGAACTGCATAGTGAGACCCTGTCTCAAAAAGACAAAAAAAAAAAAAAAAAAAAAGCGCTTCTTCTCTCTTTCCTTCTTTCCTTCCTTCCTTCCTTCCTTCCTTCCTTCCTTCCTTCCTTCCTTCCTTCCTTTCTTTCTTTCTTATTTCTTTCCTAGACCCACTGAAATGTGCAAGTCATCTTGAATATTGTGGCAGATCATCCTTTGGGATTATGTAACCTTGCATGTGAAGAAAACACAAAGAGCCCCATAAGATAACACACAGAGTTTGTGAAGCGGATAATTCATTTTCCTTTGTGACATTCTGATTACCTTTCTCTATGCTCTTCAGGCAACATAGGTCACTGTACATTTTCACTCACCTAACCAAGGGAAGGGAGAAATGGTGAGAATAATCTAATGTGACAGATAACCCAAGCCATGGATGGGTGCAAAAGATCATTAATATTCATTTCTTTTAAAATGTTTACTGATTGAATACACTTTTATCAAAGCCTTGCAGGCAAAGCTTTATGTTAGGTAGCGCTTATCCTTCAGAATAATTTTGGCAACAGATTTATCCTAGCAGCTATTTAGTTTGGAATCATATTTAATTGGTTTATATTTCCTAAACATGCAGTGACTGATTTTAGAAGATGGGGCAGCTGGGGGTTGGGAGTATCAGGAAGGAGTTGAGTGGAGATTAGAAATTCCCTCAGTCAACAGTCTGTGTGTAATTCCTTTTGTAAAATGAGAGCTTCTCAAAAAGAAAGTAAAGTTCTTATTGGTATGCATTTCTAGTATACTAGAAGCAGTACTTTCTGCTGGCCTCAGAGAACCCGAAGGGCTTTTCCATGTGACTGAGCACTACTTTGTTCATACAGGCTGCAGTAATGACCTTCACTTAGGTAATCCATCAGGCCATGAGTGAATGCCGGGTGCAGAGATGTGTGCACTTAGCCAGCGTGAACTTACACTGAGGGTGAAGTGATTTCAAGTCTAAGAGTGCTTTAGGAGTTCAATGCACAAGTTCCACTTTGCTCCACTGTTCATAGTTCACCTGCACAACCTTGAGGCATGTCCCTTGGTGCCCTGAGGACAGAGCAAAGTCTCAGCCATGTCACCTTTTTCTTCTGGAGAATGGTTGGCATACAGCCTGTGGGCAAAATGGTTGGATTAAAATGGGCTTTAGCATATTGGACTTTAGGTTTCATTTTGCAAGGTCCTGAGGAGATTCAGGAAATGAAGGGCAACAAAGCCACAGGAAAGTCATGAACACACTCTGATCTCAGCAGTACAGCATTTGAAATCCATGATGTGATTTCAGGTGTAAGAGTGCTTTAGGAGTTTTCTACACAAGTTCCACTTCGCTGCATAGTTCACCTGCACAACCTTGGGCATGCTTCTTCAGGCCTGGGACATGACCACACCATTTGCTCTACACAATCTAATAGTGAAGAGGGGGTGAGTTCCTGGTGAATGGAATAAGAAGCAGAATGATAGGATATGGAGCTTAAGGGGAGAAAAGTGTTTTAATATTTCTGCTTCTGTGGCTGGGGTGGATTTAATTTACATTTTGGCATAATGACAACAATGTTAAAGATGAATGGAAGCATGCTTTGATGTGCTATTTGCATTCAGCTGACAATCCAATAAGAAATCCTATTGTTAGGATATTTGGAGCAAGTGGTTTGGAGTATCTTTCTAACTTACAAAGTACCCGGGGCAGAACACTAAGTGTGCCAAAAGCCCTTCAAGATGGATAGAAAATAAGAGTATTATTTAGCCCTTCAAGATGGATAGAAAAGGCCTTCAAGATGGATAGAAAATAAGAGTATTAATGTTTTTCACATCTCATGCCAACTAATCAAAATGTGTTGTTTTCCTTCTTCTTAAAAATAATCAATCCAGATCAATGCATCAGGAATCGAACACTTCTATACATGATCTATCTGGAATACAAATAGAACAAATTGAAATAAGTACCCCTATAGCCATGGTTGAAAAATCATTTTTACTCTACCATGAAGAATGCTTACCACAGGAAAATGAAGAGGAGCCGAAAGGGGAGTCTAACTGCCTGCTTCAGTCACTGCCGTAGAGAATGCCTTCCTCAAGAAGGGGCAGACAGAGCTACAATATTTTGGCAAATATTTGAAATAAAAAGAGAGAAACACATTGTTCCAGCAAGAGCTCTGTGTGAAAATGGAGATACATGCTGCATTTCTTCCAGCCTGTTATCTCGTCCCACCAGACCCAATGACAGTCCAGCTCTTGGCTTAATTAATAACTTGCTTTTTTTTTTTTTTTTGATAGTGGAAGAAAATAGGGCTTACCTACTGTGTTTATATCCAAAGAGTAAAAGCTTCCCAATGAGGAGTTGCACTCATGTCAGTTGAGAAAAAGTGCCATTTCCAAAGAGACCAGGTGATTTTGGCGCCATCGCTGTTGCTGTCATCACAAGGGATGCTTGCACACAGTCAGGTTCTCAGTCAATTCTGACCTTTAGGCACCTATATCAATTCAAATGCAAAGCAATATAGCTGTCTCAAAGCTATATGCTAATCTATCTTTACAATTTCTAAACTTCCAATCAAATAGTTCTATAAATATGCTTTGTCCCAATCAAAAATCATATTGAAATTTAATTCCCAACTTAATTACTTCTCTGGAGGGATAGTTGGGACTTTAAGAGGTAATCCTATCATTGAGAGAGACTGATGGTTTTTTCTTTCCTATCATGCTGAACAGTTGCTCCAAGAGAGGGCAGTTATACCCAAGCTTGGCACCTCTCCTCCCCCTCAGGCACACATATTCCTCTCCCACACGCACTCATCTGTTTTCCACTTTCTGCTCTGAACTGAGCCACCATGAAATCCTCACCAGAAATACAGCAGATGCTATTTCTTTGCTCTTGGATCTCTCTACCTCCTGTAACATGTGAGCAATGGATTAATAGCAAATCTTCTTTGAATGGAATAAACCTTGTTCCAGGGAGAATCCCAGAACCTCATTTAGATCAATCCTGAACAGTAGAAGGCCCAGAGCTCACAGTAACTCAAAGGCTGTACTTAGGACACAAGGCTGGGATCCAAGGCTGCACAGTGAAATATGAAACTGAGCACAATGCTGTTTACAGAGAATCAGGTTAGGATATTGACCTGAAGCCATCTCTACTTCCTGGGTTATATCCTTAATGGTCTCTGATATTAAATTGTGAAGTGAGGTGTCAGGACCCCATAACATTCTGGACCTATTTTCCTTACACAAGGTGTAATGCATTTTTCTTTTCTTATACAACTCTTAAGAACCAGATGTTTTTATTTTCTTAAGAAAGTCAAGTTGCAGAAGCTCAATTGGATAAGGAAATATAAATAAAATGGAAGTCCATTACTTTGTTTTTAGAAGGACTTTGAAGGGGATCTTATGCAAAATTGCCTCTCCCTGTCTTTGCTCCCAGATTCTGTAGACTTTACTGTAACAAACTCCTGAATTTCCCTACTGCTCAGCCCAATGGTTATTTTCCTCTGTCCAATCCTGCCTCAGATCTTTGCTATACATAGCTGAAGCATCTGAACGTTCTTTCTTAATTTCCCCCTCTGGTCCTTTCAGGTCATTCTCCAGATTCCACGGTAGGAAACCTAGAATATAGCCTTGGACAGCACTGTAGCCAGTCGGAAATTTTAGGCAGAAGGCAATAGACAGTAGCTCATTATTAACTGTTGGCTCCATCTCCAGTTTTGTCTTTGAATTCTCCCGCAATTATTCTCTGGTTTTTAAGGAACCCTACTTTCTAACTCCAAAAATTAGCTCTTTTCTTCAGTTTGATCTTTACAAATGTAAATTTCTAGAGGACTCAATCTTGCAGATTAGCCTCTTTTGAATCACTGACAGTTTGATACAAATAGGTTGCTAATATTCAGAACATTGATAAAAGGAGTACATCTGCATCACCTAAAGAGCAGTTGAAATAAAAGGTTGAATTTCACTGAGAAGGTGTCCAGGTAAGTGAGGAGTGTCCTGTGGGACACAATGACCAAGTAAGTCCATTCGGCATCTTCATTCCATTTTCACAACATCATGTTTATCTTGAGCATGTATATCAGAGAACCTTGCTAAAGAAGCATAATCTGGAGAAAACAGAGGCCCTGTAAGGAGATACTAAAAGTAGATAATGCTCAGCTTGATTATCTATGCTTGATTGTTCTCATAATAACCTTAACTATTTATTCCCATTTTGCAATTGCAGAAATTGAACTTCATTTCAGAGGATTTGTCTAAGGTTGCACAGTGAATAAATGATAGAACATTAAATTTAGTTCCATACTTACTCCACCATTTAATTGTGATATGCAAATCCATATATATACACAAAATATAAATGCTCGTGCATCTGGGCATACTCGATATATACAGGATGCAGATCTACTGTACAGCATCAGCAGCTACACAGTTATATACATTCAGATCTGTGTGCTGAATGAAAGCAAAACAATGGGAAAGCACAGGGAGACAAGAGTTGAAATTGGTGAGCAGGATCAAATTTTACCAGGAACAATACTCAGCATTTGAGAAGGATTTCTGAAGGACAGGACCCTCAGTACTTTTTGTCTTATCCTATCATTTTCTGTTTAATATTATTTTACACATAATAAGTATTTTATAACTGTATCTAAGGAAATACCTGCTCATTTTACTTAATATACATGGAACCTATAAAAAATTTTAAACTTTTACTGTAATGAGAAATTTTTTTTTTGCTTTGCCATCACTGCTTTATTTTTTTATGTATTTAGTACAGGGGCCACAGGGTCTCACTGCACAGACTGGATTTGTAGTGATCTTTCCTGTTTTCGGCCTCCCAAGGGAAATACTTGGGCTAAATGGGACCTCTAATCCTAGTTTTTGAGGAATCTTTATACAGTAGTTATATCAGTCTACACTTCCACCAACAATGGAGAAGGGTTCCTTTTCCCTCACAGCCCCATCCAGAATTTATTATTGGCTGATTTCAATTCTTGAAATTGGTTGATAGCCATTTCTTGGGGGAGTGACATGGAATCTCAGTGCTGTTTTAATTTGCGCTTCTAGAATTATCAAAGCTATTGAACATTTTTTTGTATATTTATTTGTCATTCGTATTTATTCATCTGTGAAATGTGTATTCATCTCAGATGCCCATTTTTGGTTTAAGGGCCCTGTTTTTAAAAATTCTCTTTTGGTTCTACATATTAATCATTTGTCTGAATGATTATTGGTTTAAGATTTTTCACAGTAGATGGGATTTATTTTTACTATATTGGTGATTTCTTTTGATGTATAAAAAATTTATAATAAGATGAGATCCCAATTGTTGATTGTCTAAAGTATTTCCCTTGTAGTCTGGTTTTGCTCATGAACTCGTTGCCTACCCCTACATCTTTAAGATTTCTATATACTTTCTCTTCCAAAAGATTTAATGCTTCTGTTTTAATATTTAGATCTTTGATCCATTTTGACTTCAGTTTGGTGCATGGTAATAGACATGAGTCTAGTTTTAATCATCAGTATGTAGAAAGCCAGTTTTTCCAATGCCATTTGGTAAAGAGGATATTTTTCTTCCAACAAACATGTTTGGTCCTTTTGTCAAGGACTAGAAATCCCATTCAAGCCAGCTATCCCCCTACTGGGAATTTTCCCAAAGGAACTGAAAACATTGTATCATAGTGATATATGTGTATCTATGTTTATAGCAGTGCAATGTGTGATAGCAAAATCTTGGAAACAACCAAGATGTCCATCACATGAGGAAAGATTGAAAAAAGATGTGGTATTTCTATATAATGGAGTATTACTCAGCTGTTAAGAATGATAAGTTTGAAGCATTTATACTGAAGTGGATGCCACTTGAACATATACTCATAAGTGAAATAAACCAGACACACATGTGTAGATATCGTATAGTCTCCCTACTATAAGAAATGAAAAGCAGAGATACAAATGGAAATGTACAACAACTAAAATCAATTGAGTCCGATAAGCCAAAGTGAATGGCATATGCTGCAGGATACTAATCAGCTGTTCTTCTGGATGGTTAACAACCTAAGTTCACAGATCAAAGTTGGAGAAATAGAAGAGCCACAAGGCCAGCCAACATTTTGGCCCTAGCCTTTCAAGGTCAGTGAAGACTCAGGACATAGGAGAACCTGTACTGTAACATCATGAAACTCAGTTGAGCTCCAAATTTTCTGAACAAGGAGATTATGGAGCCACAGAGGAAAGAGATCTAAGTTCTATAGTGTGCCTGGGGAGAGTCACATGGAGAGAAAACTTTCTCTTAGGCTTTCACAGAGAGCAAACTGGTCAAGCATTGGCCATGACTCATCCACATGGATGACACAGACAAAGGATCTACAGAATAATGCACAAGACTACAAGATAAACCCTGAGGGGACTTCACTGACCTCATAAGAAACATAAAGTACATGTGTTGGCATATAAGTCTTGCTCTATATAGGTCTTAACCATCCAGCATAAAAGTGTAAAAATGAAGTATACATCGCAGGCCATAATATTAAATTGAGCTGTAAGTGGCTATGGTCGACAACTTCTTTGGATAACTCACTACTGTTGTGGAATGCTGGACTGTGTTGGATTGTGTTGTCGAGTTCAAGCACCTAAGTTAGTTGCATGACAATGGAGTGCCCACCTTTGACAGGTGTAGACAAAGGGAGGGGTATAGAAAGGAAGAATCATGATGTGTGTGTACAGACAGTACAGTTGGGATAGATAACACTGTGCTTCTACATAATTCTATGAGAGGCAAGATTTGCAAATGGTGGTCAGACAGGATATTATGTCAGCTTCGAGTACTATGGACAACCACTAGGAAAATATCAAGGTAGAAAGTATTAATTATTGAATCTTTGATGCAATTCAGGTATAAAAATAAGATACGCAAATAGCTACACTCTCTTTATTTATTGATAAGAGACATACAGTGTAATAATGTCTGTACGTATAATATCATGTATGCACCTTCTATGATACCAAAACATTATGAAAACAGTTTGCAATGTATTAATTTATCAAATCCATCCTGTCAAGGTATCTTAAAACTATCTTATTGATATTTGTACACAATAAAACAAAAATTAAAAAAAAAGAAAGGATAAGGTGTTTATGTTTGTACTTGTGTCTGCATCATCTAATCCATTCCATCGATCCTCAGGTCTGTTTTCTTGCCAGTACTGTGCTGAATTTTTTACAGTAGCTTTGCAGTATAACTTCATGTCAGGGATTGTGATGCCTCCTGTCTTTTCTTTGTTGCCCAAAATTGCTTTTGCTATTCTAGGGCTTTTGTGTTTTCAGATGAATTTTAGGAATATTTTCTCTAGATATGTGTGATATACTTACTAATGCTACTTTGGTCAGGGTTGCATTAAACCCGTATGTGGAAATACAAATTTGTTTTTGGAACATAGCCAGTTTTATTATGTTGGTTCTTCCTATCCATGAGCCAGAACTATCTTTCCATTTTCTGAAATCTGCTTTGATCTCTTTTGTTCAGACTACTTTAATTTTTACTATATGTTTTATTTTTATTTTTTATTATATTGATTCCTAAGTATTTCATTTTGTTGGATGCTATGGGGAAGTGTTGGTTTGTATTAATTTTTTTCTCAGTAAATTTGTTGCTTTTGTATGGGAAAGCTATTGACATTCGAATGTTGACTGCATCTAGATATTGCTGGGAATTTGGGGCTTCTTGGGATGGAAAATGCGCTAACAGTCCACTCTGCAACCATCTGAGCCAGGAGGTTTCTGTCCTTCTGTGTATGTGCATGTTTGGTTGGAGAAATACTCATTGTACATTATAGTTTGAGGCAAATAACAATGGTCAGGGAAAAGCAGCTACAGGTATATCTCTGACAGCCAAGAAATGTCTGCAATTAAAGGATCAGTATGTATGGAAGTGAGTTCATGGACACTGTGAAAATTTAGGTAGCTTCTTGTTTGCTCAGCAATACAAGTAGCGGAGAAAGGATAGCTCTATAGCCACACTGCTACAGACACAGAGGCCCTCTTCACAGCTCTGCCTTAGAGTCATATTTTTGTTCTTTTCCCACACCTACAACCAATCTGTCATGTTAGCTTACTAATTCTACCTAACATCCCTATCTATTCTTGTTCTCATTTTATCATGAGTTACATCCATGCTTAGGCTCTAATTCCCTTCACCTGGAAACCTTAATCCTCAGTTATGGCATTCATGCTTCCTCAGCAATTGCACCAGCAATATTTATAACTTTGGTTGATGCATTGTTGGTGTCTTTTCTGGTTCATCCAAACAATTTACGTTCACTACTTTCTCCATAAAACTTTTTACCCTTGTCTCAAAGTATAGCTGAGCTCCTAGTTCTGCCTATATTGTCTTATACACAGCTAGTTTAAGCACATCTCTGGATGGTTCCAGGTGTCTTCTCTCTCTGTCTGTCTGTCTGTCTCTGTCTGTGTCTGTCTGTCTGTCTCTCTCTCTCTCACACACACACTCATACACATTTCTGTCAAAAATATTTCATGAATCACAGTATGGTTCTCCTTCCTACATTGCTGTGATTCACACACCATCTCCTCTACAGTACACACTGATCGCAATACATTGCCACCACTAAGTCTTTGGTTAAATGAAGAACAAACAAAATCCCATCCCATATTCTCAGCCATGAATTATAAGGCACCGAATACTTGTCTGTCTCACAGAGGAATAGTGAAGATGAGCTTAGAATAATGGGATTTAGTAAGCACTCAGGAAATCTTAGAACTCATTAATATCATCATAAAATTTACTTTAAATTTTGCTTATTTTTCTCCTTTGTTCCAGTGGCCTGTCGTGTAGTTAATCAATGTCAGTGTGGACTTTTGAATGTGAATTCTGCAATTCAGTGACTAATATGTTTTATTAGTGCTTGGCACAGAGTTAAGCCCTAAAGGACATTTATAAAGCATCACTCAAAGATGATAATTCTTTAATAAGAAACTATTGATGCTTCACAATACCTCCATCTCATATTATAGGAGTGATTTTAATCTTGAGTCATCAGCATATTGAGTGTGGAAGGACAATTTATTACTAGGGCATCTACAATTAGATGAGACCAAAAGTGTTCTGAATTGATTATTTATCCTCTTAGCCTACACAAGCTGTCAGAGGTACAAGGATTGTTCATAATACCAATTTGAATTCAAACTGTTGTCTGCCTCTCCGTAGTTCAGTGTGCCAATTTGTCACACAGGGAGGGAAAAAAGAACTTCTTAATATTAAACTCAGTGAGGAAGCCCTTTAGGGCTTAATCGAGTGCTTTCCTACCACAGCTTTATCAATAAATAGTCTTTTTTTGCTTTATTTGTGCACAATGCATAAGGGAGTGTTGAATACTCTTGGAAGAAAGCTGAAGAGAAAAGCAGAACTATGCCCATCTTGCTCTAGACTGTGACATAACAAACAACAGGGGAGACACAACCAATGTGTGTCATTGAATGAATGAGTGAGTAAATGAACTCAAGAATCCAGCCATAGTGGAGGTGTTACCTTTCTTTAAAAGTAAACATGTTTTTCTTTTTAGACCTCTACTGAGGACAGCTAGTTTAAGCACATCTCTGAAGTGTTCCCGGTGTCTTCTCTTGGAAGTGTGCTGTAAGCGTCCATGCTACCTACAAATAAAGGGAGAGCAGAGCTCTCACTGCTGCTGTCTCCTCCCTCTTGGAGATCCATGCAAGGCACATTATTATACATTAGTGCATCATAGTCTTTATTCTAAGGCAATTTTTTGCCTTTCTTTTCTTCCTAACTTGTAGATTATGACAATTGCTTAGAGTTTGGAAATTGGCCTTTTTTCTCTTCCAAAAAGTCTCTAATTACATTTTTTGAAACATTATTCAGAAGTTCATTAGAGACATTAGAAAGAAAAGATAATAAGCATTGTTTCTTACAATTTTTTTTTTGCAACAAAGTCCATATCTGTTTTTATGTGAAGAAAATCCTATATTATTTAAAAGAGCATCTTAGATGCAGATTGGGTTGAACGTGATGCCACAGTGGACACGTGTTGGCACTAGCTGCCCAGCATCTATCTACCTTTCCTGTGTTGGAAGAGTCCCAAGAAGATGAAGGGAGGAAGGGCTAATATTTCCTTTCCAGCCTCTCAGCTGTTCATAGTTAAGTAAATGATCTCACCATGCTCCTCAAATGTCCTCACCAGGATACTCAGTCCATCAACTGTGCAGGCCTGCTTTGGTGGAGGCTGTCATGACCTGCATTAATTTACAAGTGCCACAGTAACAGCATTCAGTATTCATTGTTGCCCACAGTGCCAGGGCAGTGATGACAATGAGTAGTGACTGACAGCAATGACAGGAGCAACTTCTTGGCCTGACTCCTTATAATTTGGGCTCCACTTACAGTTATGTGGACTTTCGTAGATCCTGATGTTTTTCAATCCTGTTTCTATGGCCTTCTTGCTAATACTGGAATCTCATAGTTGTCAAAAATTTTGGTGCAACTCAAGTTTTATCAAAATAAAACACAAAAATGTCTCCTATGCACTTTAATTGCATTTAAATATCTCTGAATAATGCTAAATAAGTGCATGAAAATGTGGATTTACAGATATGATAAATTAAACGTGATTATTTTTCTGTTGTAAATGTTTTTCTCTTGTTAACTTCTCTCTAAATTCTGAATAAAGGAAAGAATAGACAATAAATTAAATAGCTATTGCTATCAAAATTTAAAAAAAAGCCATAGAGGGTGCACAGAGAGCTGTCATGACTGTTAGTGTTTGTATCAGAATCTGTGTTCCTAGGGAAGAGAAGCTCAGAATTGTGGAAATTTCAAGTGCTTTAGAGCCTCGGATCTCATGTCTTCCTTTTTGCCAAATGATTAGTCTTTATTCCCTCTTCTATGTAAACTCTGGGATCTAAAAATTGTCTTATTCTGCTTAACATCATTCTGCATTTTCTAAGCAGAGTGGAAAGGAGTTGGTGGTAGTGAGGATTGCAGTCAATTTTAGAAGCATCACCTTGATTTGCCTTCATACTGTGTGCATTTGTTTTTCTTTGAGAAACATTTACTGATGATATTTCACTGTAATCAAGGAACCAGAAATAGTTACAAAATGGTTGAGCATTTTACTCCATGGGTGGATTCTTTTTGTCTTCAGGCCATGCTGTAAGAGCCCACGTAGTTGAATAAATTTCTGCCGCATGTCAGATGGCTTAATGCATTCCTTCCTTGTACTTGCTTCATTGATACATTATTTTTTTAAATTAACCTAGAGAAAAATCTTTAAAAAGAAATCAATCATTAAAATGATGAAACATTCCTGCTCTAATACTTGATAATTTATCATTTCATTACACGGAAGCTTGCAAGTAGTTATTAATGAGAGAAGTGAATGAAAAGCCTCATTTGTTATTTTGTGGTTTTTCTTGAACCTTTAATGATCTAAAATCTTGGGGAGGTGCTCGCTTCAGCAACACATATAGCAAAACCTTGGGGAGGAAAAAGTGAAAGGAAAGTTCACCAGACTTTTGCATTTGCATGTCCTCAACTTCACAAACCCAAGGGAAAGATCCTATTTAAAAATGAGCAGAGTATGCATCTGCATTGCATAAATAGTCACATGTTCCCATCTAATGGAATTTACCTTGATAATTGAGCTCATTTCTTTTAATCCTGATTAAAATTGACATTTTAAAATTTTGGAATGAAGAAATCAAATAATAACAAATACTAGGAAGGGTGTAGGGGAAAAGGAACACTTTCATATTGTTGATGAGAGTTTAAACCAGTACAGCCACTGTGAAGATCAGTGTGGGGATTCTTTAAAAAATTTAAAATTAGAAATTTGGTTAGATTTAGCACTTTTTCTCCTGGGTGTCTTTCTGCAAGAGTCAAAGACATCATCTTCAGCAAAATAACCCAATATAGTCTAATTAATGGTAGTGGGCTATCAGCAGAAGTACCTGCAATCTTTAGACTGGTTCCAACTATGTAAAGGCACTTTAAAGACTTCTCCAAATACAACTTCTCTAACTGTAGTGGAACACCCAAATACAACTTCTCTAACTGCAGTGGAACACCCATCTCTGACAAAACAAAACAAGAAGAGGGATATAAATAAAGGACCATTCTGTAGAGAAAAAAAAACTATGTATATACAAGATAGCTAAGATAGATATACAGCTACTTTCTCTTAGTTCAATGAGAAGAAAGATTTGTACTAATATTGTTTAGACAAGATATCATGTCTACATCTTGTCCTCTGAATAACTACTATGAAGACAACAATATGCAATGTATTAATTATTGTAACCATCACACTGACCTGTTTGGGAACTATTTTATTGCTATTTTATTTTTTTTTCTTTTTTAAAAGTAAATATAGTTTTTTAATATTTTGTTTGACAGTGTAAATTTGTTCTAAGTTAACTGACACAGTAAGGAAATTTGAATAAGATGTTTTCATTTTCTTATACATGCTTTTATCTGTAGAAAGCACAACATGATGGTGAAAAGAAATTTTTTCCAGCTCAACTAAGATGAGTAGACTCACATAGAATATATACACACACCTTACATATCTACTAATTCACTGAAAACATGTATTATATTGAAAAAATATTCATTTTTGCTTTTATAAACTTTAATGCACTTTTATTTTTATCTTTTATGTATTAATTTTATTGAGAAAGAAGTAGCAATGAGACAGTTTCAAACAGGTTAGTAAGACAGTTATAATAATTAATACATTGCATATTGTTGTCTTTGTAGTAGCCATTCATAGTATAAGATGTGGCCATATCTTCTCTAAACACAAATAGTTCAAAACTTCTTATTGAACTAAGAGAAAGTAGCTGTATATGTATACTATTTTGTATATCTATATATACAAAATAGTATACATTTTGTATACTTTTTGCTTGCTTTTGTCACAGATGGGTATTCCATTACCATTCATATATTTTAGGTTCATGAATTTGGCAAAGTAATCCAATATATTCAGTAGTCCATAATAGTAGTGGGTTATCCGCATGACTGACAGTGTCAGAAGTTGTTGACTTGAGCCTTTTACAGCACAGAATAATAATATGGCTTTCCTTATTCCTCGTTTTTATATTTTTCTACCAGATGGTTAAGACCAAGACCTATATAATTAAAAATGTAACTTTTGCATCTGACAAGCTTAATCAAATCCCCTCAGGATTTACTGTGGAACCCTGCATAGCAGTTTGTAGATCTTTTGTCAGTGTCAGCCACATGGATGAGTCATGGCTATTGCTTGACCAATTTGCTCTCTGTGAAAGCCTGAGAGAATGTTTTCTCACCAGGTAACTCTCCTTAGGCACACTCTACATCATCAATCACTTTCTTCTATGGCCCTATACTCTCCTTGATCAGAACATTTGGAACACCAATGAGTTGTAGGATGTTACAGTATAGGTTCTCTTATGTCCTCAGTCCTCACTGACCTTGAAGGGCTAGGACCAAAATCTTGGCTATCCTTGTAGCCCTTCTTTTTCTCTAATTTTTTGGTCTGCAAACTTAAGTTGGTAAAGCTCCAGAAGAGAAGCTTAATGACATTATTACAACCTAGGCTGTTAAGCCTAACATCAGTATCTATTTAAATATCAAATGCCTTTAACATAACATGGAATAGGTATTTTCTGTCAATCATTGGTATGCTGAACTTTAAATCTGTACAGAATGTGAAAAATTACTAAATAAAACTGAACAATTATAAAATTTTACACTGAAATTTAAAAATCTAACTATATACAACATTACAATAGGATAGTCTTATAACATTTTTTCTTGTCTCTTGTTTTCATTTATTACCTTTAAACAAAACATAAACTTACTTGAGAGAGGGTTTAGTAGTAATTGATATGACATTAGAAGCAGTACACTTTTAGAAGACTAGTATGACAGGGATCCCAAGCATGGTCCTAATATTACACATTGTTACCTTCAGTGCAGTTGCTTCTCATTCATGTCATATTTGAATCCATTTGGTCCTGGCTGCAAATCTTGTATTTGCAGCTCCTTCCTTCTTGGTGTTTCTTGGCATTTTTCATGAAGTTCTCAATATTTCCCTATGTTCATTTCCTACTTCTTTTTGGCAGAACCAGGGATTGAACTCAGGCCCTTGTGCTTGTCAGGGAAGGATTTATTCTATTGAGCCATCTCCCCAGCCCTTCTACTTCATTTTTTTCTTTTTTACATTTACTACTGCTGGCCAAATCTGATGCTACCTAGGCTTATGTTCTTGAACTTGGACCTTGCTTATTGTATAAAGTGCTCATATCCATGTTTTCATCTATGCCTTCTGTTCTTATGAACTTCTAATCATGTAACCCTTAGATTTCTATTTCTCACATCTCCCCAAAGGAATTTCTTACATTTTCCTCCAAATTTATTTCATCTCCCAGTGACACTAGGAAGAACCTGAGACACATCTCAGACATTCTTTTCTCACAAGTTAATCTTGATGTCTACTACATCCTTACTCCTCACTCAGGGTTAGCCTGTCTTGGGTCAAATTTTTTTAAATGTTACCATTGTTATTTTTACTCTCACCTACTTAGGTTTGGTTTTAGGCCCATATTGATTTTCCTTTTTACACAAAAAGCATCCTGAGAACAAATTAATGTCTTCTTTCTAGCTTCTTTTAATAAAAACTTTATTAATAGAATATTTTTATAGTGCCTCATTTTACTTTAATTTATTGAGAAATGAATAGCAATGAGACAATTTCAAAACTGATTAATAGGACAGTTTCAATAATTAATATATTGTATATTGTTTTCTTCTTAGTGGTTATCCATAGTAGAAGAAGTGGACAGGATATCCTGTTCAAACACTATTAGTGCAAATTTTTCTACTCACTGAATTAAGCAAAAGTAGCTGAATATCTATCATAACTATTCTGTATATATAAATACAAAATGGTCCTTCCTTTGTATCCCCTTTTTTATTTATTCCTATTAGAGATGGGCATTCTATTGCCATCAAAATACTATAGGTACATGAATTCAGCACAACAATTCAACACAGAACATTGGTCCAGAATTGTAGTGGGTTATCTGCAGAATCCCAAATATGTCACATGTCTGCTACTTCATAAGTTTAGTATTTTTAAAAATTTTTATTCTTATGTGTATATGTTTGCAGTACAGCATAATGATTACGTTTAGCATGGAGAATTGGTATATGTAACAACTCCTTTATTTGGAAAATATTAAGTTCCTCCAGAACTCTCAGGATAAAGAGCACATTGGTTACTTAATAGACAGGCTTTTAATTTTTGGACTTTTTCACTTCTCTGATGGAGGATTTTTCAAAATCAAATTTCTAGAAATACTGGGGAAAATGGAAGAAGTTGCTGATTTCCTACTGTAGGATTTTAATACATAATGTGCACCATTAATCCACAAGTAGTAGTACATAAGGCAATGTGGTCAAAGAATCCCTCCTCCAAAGGACTTTAGAGAAGTCATGTTCCATGGAAGCTAATTTGGAACATGCTCTTCCAACTTTAGAAGGACACTTGAGTTGAGCACTCCAGCCCAGAACTGATGCTCTTTCTCACCTGCATACTTGGCACAGGTCTTCTCTCCACCTGCATTCTGATGGTAAACCTTCAAGAGCTTTCAGTACTAATAAACAGTCCACTGTGACATGCATGTCCTAGGTTTACCACAATTTGTAGGGTTTCTTACCCAGAGCGTTTAAAATCTAGATATTTCCTACATTTTCAGGGTGATTTCCATGGCTCACATCTTTGCTTTTCCTCCCTTCCTAGGTCTGATTTTGAATTTACTCTTCTGTGTGTACATTAAACTTGGTTTTAGCACACATGATGTCTTCCAGTTTGACTCAGTAATAGCCAGAATCTTGTCCTACTTGTCTTCATGTCTCTAGCAGGCAGTATATTGCCAGATACAAAGCAGATGCTGGACAACTGCTGAATTCACGAAGAATGAATGGGCTCATGAAACTGGAACCTGAAGGACAATGCACAAAATTCTTACATGACAGTTTGTGATCAAGGTAAGGGAAAAAAACAGTTGCACCCCAATACAAGAAGAAAGGGCTGAGATTAAAAGTAGTGGATAGGCACCTGGATGAACCCCAGAGAAAAAGAGAGGGAGAAAATGTCATGATAGAGGAGGTAGACTGGCACATAGATTCCCCAAAATATAAAAAAATAGATCATTTAATACAATCATATTTTTAAATGATGTTTCCTGATAAAGCCATACATGGATCATACATTACAGAAAGACTGAAAGTCATAGAAAAGGTAGGAAAAAATGTTTCCTTACCCAAAAACATATCTTTAAGATTTAGAGTGGTCCATCAGCTCACACTCAATAAAATTGAATTGTATGTTTTTCCTAATTTAATGATACACTATAATCATTTCTCAAGGTCATTTTATATTCACACATAATGTGGTATGTTAAACAACTGCTGCGAATTCTATCGGGCACCACCTCCAATGTTGTTTAATCATTGTTTATTGAGGAATGTTAGGCTGTCAAAATTTTTCACTACTTTAAATAATATTGTGATGGATATGCTTGTATGTTATAAATTCCTGGGCCAGGAGTTAGTATGTTCTGATGATTTTGATTTACAGAATGAACGTGTCTCCTAGGAAGCTGATGTAAGTTTATAGCCTCATCTACAGGAGAGCAGAAAGATCATTTTCACCCACTTTCATTATTTAAAAAATTACTGAATTATCTTGATAAAAGAAAAATTTTATCTACTTTAATTCCAATTATTATTATTATTAATTATTATTTTCAATAAAAGGGACCAACTCATAACCTTGCACATGTCAGTCTGGTGCCTATGCCACTGAACTATTTCCCCAGCTGTTATTTGTGATGTTGAAAATTTTTTCATCTATTTTTGACCATTTGCATTTATCCCTGTATAAATTGCCCTTGCTTCTTTATAGTTACAGAAACTATGATTTACTAGTAAAATGTCAGAAGGTAACTCTTACATTACCTTCTGAAACACTGATGTTACTGCTATAAAAATAGGAAGTAATAAAGGTTACATGCTTACTAAATCTCAAAAATAAGATATTAATAAAAAACCTAGATGGTCATGATTTAAGAATATTATAGGACTCAAGACTCAAACTGTAGAGCTTTCATCAGTTCATTATTGCCACCTTTTCCATTTTTTCAGTGCATAGTTCAAAGAACTCTCTATGCACTTGTTCCTATTGTGTTGGGAGCAATACTATATCTTGCTGAATTTTAATAAAAGACTATACATATTTTAGATTTGAAAAGTAAAATTGATTTGAATTCTCATTCTACTTTACTAGTTTTGTACATTTGGGATATAAACTTTCAGGGAATTAACTTTTGTGTTCTTTCTTGTAATGTTGAATTAATGATAAATATAACTTTGAGCTATTGTTTAAATTGATATAAGGTAGGAAAAAATGAGCCTGGGAAAATATTTAAAATTTAGTACATGTGTTGTAATGAACATAACAATTTATGGAATTATTCTGCTGTCCAATATGTATGATTAGACAAAAAATTATACAAGCTTTTACATTACATCATCCACACCAAGGGAGAGTCTATCTTGCTGAATTGATTCCAGCTCCACGTGCAAACTTGATGGGGCCACAGGTTGGATCAGACTGTGAAAAAGGACAGGCTGAATCATAGCTGCAAATGTCCAAAAGATTCTGATCTTTACAATGCAGTGAAGTCATTGTACTCAAATATTGGAATAGGCATAGGACATGTTCAAAACCTGGGGACTGTCTGGACTTCATTCCCTTCCCAATAACCCAGTGTCTCGGAGTGACATCACTTTCATTGTTATTTCATTTTCTTCCATTAATGTATCAGTCTGTTAGGGTTTTAGAATGTAGGTCAGTATCTTCCTTCTTGATTTTCATTTCTACTCCCTGGTTTAGGTCTGCCTCAGTTTTGTCCTGGATAAATATATCTGCCTGTTAGTAGGTGGTTCTTTAGTTGCTATCAACTCCTGCCATCCCCTATGCATCAGATGAGTCCTCTTGTGATCTTAAAGCCTCTGTTTCATATGTACACACATCTGGTTGTAATTCTGCATGCTTTCCCACACATGTCCTGCTCACCTTGCAGAGTACAAAAAACAGTTTATTTTTGATGCCCATAGTAGCCTTGCTTTCTCCTGCTTCTACCTACCTGTCAAACTCTAACTAAATCAGACAACTTAGCTGGATGTCTTTATCTCATAATTCCTTTTCAGATTTAAGTTTATCTCTTCTTGGAATTTCTGCTCATAGATTGATGATGTCTAGGGGTAATGGCTTCATGGGTTTCTCACTACAGAGTCACTGTAAAATCTCTGCAAAAAATGCCACCCATGTGGGGCTCTAGCCTTCCCATTGATTGGCCTAGATCTGGCTAAGCAAGACTCTTGGTAGCTTCTGTTAGTCATCTATATATGGTTTGTGATTAGAGGCTCCTGCCATTGAAGTCAAGCTGTTCTCTGATTCACAGCCCTCTTGCATTCTTGTTCCTGGGTATGTTTTCTACCTCAGGTACTCTGTACAATCCTGATAATCCTCCTTTCAAGTATCTTTTTTGACATGTAGTCACATGCCACTAGTTATTCCTTCCACAGTTCTGCTTATCTTGTAAACCTTTAGAATTTCCTATTTTGGGAACTCTGAGGCATATTTTTAAGCTGGGATGGCCATTATGTTCTTCCTTCTGTTATTATTATTACTATTTTCTGTATTTAGGACAGGGTCTACAGGGTCTCACTATGTAGATCAGACTTGTAGAGATTCTCCTGTTTTCAGCCTTCCAAGTGCTGGGAGTATAGACATGTGACACCATGCCCAGTTTCAATCACTGTCTCAGTATGCCCTGTAGGTGGGTAGGCACGGCACATGAGGACTGAACCCCAGCCTAAGCAGGTGCTTTAGTCCACTGAGCTATCTGGCCAGCTCCTTCCTTCTATTATTTATAGGATCTAGGAATAAAACATATTTTCCCTGCTCTTTGCAACAATCTTTGCCCAGGTTATATTTGGGGTTCTATTACTCTAGCAGTCCGTACTTATCTGTGGTAAATACATTATATTCAGATGTCTGAAACTGATCAGTACTGAACCTTACATATGCTGTGCTTATTCTAATATATGATAAAGTTTAAGCAACAAATTAGATATGATAAATGATAACAACTAATAATAACATAATAGTAATTTTGTCAAGAAAAATTATTTAGAAGTTATGAGTTATATGAGTTATATATTTTTAGAATTTTTCATTTAGATTTTTAGATCATGATTGAGTGAGTGTAACTGAGAGTAATTGAAACTGTGTGTATGTGGGGATTACCAGTATGCAGGCTTGCTGAGGAGTCATTCCCTGGTATCACAACAATCACACAGCAAATTGTAGACTACACAACCAGGCTACTCCCCACAGGTTACTTTCCAGTTGCTGAGACACAATGCCAAACGTCCACAAATGAAAGGAAGAAATATTTATTTTAGCTCACAGCTTGCAGAGGTTTCAATTTCTAGTCAGCTGGTTCCAAGGCATGGCTATACGACAGAAGGATATCACAGCGGTGAAACAGTGGCATGACGGGTAGGAGGCGGAGAGACATTGAGAGTATAGGAAAAATATATATAGTTCTAGGCTGCACTCCAAATGACCTGCCTCCTCCCCCTGGCTTCACCTCCCAGCATCACACCCAGCAATAAACCTATCAGTAGACTAATCTAGCGATGCCTAGCACACACCCATTATTCAGTCACCTTGAAACCTATGAGTTCATGAAGCTTTAGGGGGACATTTACCTAGAGACTGTAATTACCAGAAAACAGGGAATGATGAAACTATGGAAAAATCTAAAGGATAGGCATATACATGTCAGAAGCAAACTATATAAATACAATAGATCTTATAATTATTATACTTACAGTATCTCCTTCATAATTTCTGCGTTATTCACTGAGATCCAAAATGCTGACTATCTCTGTCATCTCTTAAATAGAATAATAATGTTACTCCTACAGTGGTGTATGAGGCATCTGATCCTGAGCCAGAAGCTCTTGACAGACAGATAAAGGAGACATAATTCCTTCCATTAGTTTATAAATATATATGCTCAATACCTTACATTAGAAAAAATAAACAAATTTTACATAACCCTTCTGTTTTCTCCAGAATCCCCAATTTAAGTCATAAAGTCTCATTTCCTATGGAGCTTTGTAAACTGAAATTATAATTGTAAGATGAATAATTAGCTCTAACTAGTGTCTTGTAATTGCAACTTCAGCATAGGCATGAAATAATGAAATGGCTATTTAACCAGAACAGTGGAAATTTATGTGGACCTGAGATTTATTATTCCAAATAATAATAAATCTTGGGGCCTACATTTATTTCATTGATGCTGTTCTTTTAGCATTCTAAAACTTCTGCTAGCTATTGCTATCAAACAAATTTGCCCATAATTTAGGGAAATTATTCCCCAAACATGTCAGCTGCATGTATTTTTGTATCTTGACTAATACACCTTAACATAGTCAGTCTTTATTCTCCACACTCAGGTTAGAGTGCTATTTGCTTTTCTAAAAGATAGACATGCATATCCCTAGATGACACAGATTCAGTACTGTAGAGTAGATCTATGTGTTTCTTGTCCCAAAAGCATTCAAAAGGAATTCCAATAGACTGTAAAAAAGGGCAAGCTGATTAAAATTTATATGAAGCTTCCCCAGGGAATCATTTTGATTGACATAAGCATGTTAAGTCTCTTTGGACAGAGACTTTGAGATGTAAAGTGGTCTGCAGAGAGTTACTCTTGGGAGATGCACTATAAGACAGTGAGGACAACAGGTTTGAGCAGAGGGTGGAGGCTGACCCGCAGTGTAATCATTGCATGAATGTAAGGATGTAGGATTCGGGAAAAAAATTTTAAACCCTCTCTATTAGTATAAGCCCCAAATATCACCCAAGTTATACAAAAGACCCAGACAATTTTTGTGAGGAAGATGCTTCATGAATGTATTGTAAACTGATAATCTTCAGTGGTTATTGTAGGTACACTATCAGAGATTAAATTATGCCATCAAATAAAATCTCCAATGAAAGACAGACAAATAACAAACTGAGGGGTAGTGCAACTTTGAGAAATCATTATAATTTTACTATAAACACAGGATTTATTTTTAATTTAAGTCATCTAATTTAATTGCTTGAAATATATTTTGATGAACATTGAGTCTATATTAGTAGATTCATGAAAAATGGGCAAATGAGAAAAAGTACCAATGCTAATTGGTTTAATTGAACTCAGTCCCTGGAAATCAAGAGCATGTGAAATCCTGACTTGGCAACAATATTTGAACAGAGTCTTTCCCCTTGACCAAGGTTTGCAGCTTCCTTTGTCCTAATAGGAACTAAAATAATACATGAATAAATGGATGAATGTGTATTACTTTGATAGTTCCAACTCACTCTCAAATAAAAAATATTATCATGGAAGGTCAATGTGTACTTTAAGCCTGAATAAGTAAGATGCTCATTTAGGAATTGTCTGATTAAATGAGCATAGAGGATGTTTAATTCTTAAATCTCTAAATTAGGGTACCACCTGGATTACAGGCCTTTTTGCCACCCCTTATGAATTATTGATCACATAGACTTTCAGCTAGCTCTCCTGTTTCTCCTCCATATGCCTGCCCATACCTTTCTTGTAGCATTAAGGCATCAGTGTCCTTGTTTATCTTCCCACTTGAATCTAAGTTCTCAGTTGAAGCTAGTGCTTTCACCAGCCTTCATTAGATGCTAAGGTATAATAACGTTAATCTATAGATTAGAAAGTATCACTAGAAATTGCTCAGTCATCCAGCTTCTCAGAGATGAAACCAGGACTCAAACACTATGTTGGGATATGTCTAAATCATGTCTGAACTCAGTAAACAGAGCATCTGGCAAATAACAGAACTATACATGATATTTTAAAGTGCTGAAATAATTAAGTCTTCTGTAGCTTAGTCACTAAGCTACCTTAAAGGGCATAATCAACTGTAAACTGCATAGAATTTCTGTCCAACTGGAACTTTATCTCACTGTCAATCCAGCAGTACACTATTTGTTGTTCTAACTCACATGGGCTACTACTGACTATCGGGATGTACCCCATCAACCTATAGCATGAGACCCTCTCTTATCTAGAGTTAAAAATCCCAATGGAGAGACCTAATCTTAGTGAGAAGGGAGAGGAGAAAGAACTGTGATTATTCATTTGACAACTAAGCTCCATTTAGTTTTGTCTTACTTTTGTATGTGGAGACAAAATATATAACACTGAAAATTAAAGGAGGAAAGGTTTTTGTAGCTCACAGTTTGTAGGTGCTTCAGTCCATTAGCAGATGGCTCCAAAGCAGAGTGCCATGGCATAGGTGTGTCATGGAGGAGTAAAAAAAAGCAGTTCATGGTATGAAAGGCAGGAGGCAACCAAAACAGCAATGATGACAATAGCCCTTTTCTGTCTCTTGCATTCTATCCTGGGTTCCTGCCCTGCATTAACATGGGGGTACCCATTATTTGTATGGCATAGATCATGACTAACTTGTAAGTAAATAGACAGATTGGGGGTCAAATCCAAGAGGAATACAAGCACAAGTGTTTTCCAGAACAATTTATCTAAACTGATGGTACCCTACCACCCCACACAGTCTACCTGCATTTACCAGGGTTTCTAAGGATACTGGGTAGAACGTTTTAAGGACTGAGTGGAATCACATAGCTTAAGAAAGCAACTAGTCTACCAAGTGATGGCTAGGGCTCCAGGATAGTGTGATCTTTTAGTGGAACAAAGTTCACTGGACTGAAGATTACAGTGGTGCACTATTTTTCTTTCCAGTACTAAAAAGGGCATGCTGAGCTTCTTAGTTCTCTATTTTATTATAGTCATGTTTCATGCTGACTAAGCAGAATTTGTGACAGCTTCCTGATTGGCTCTGTAAGGCTGATGGAAACCTCTGGCTAGCTGGTGGTGTCTCTGGCAGGCTGCACATAAACTTGTGCAACCTCATTCGGCTCCAGTTAGTATATTACCACAGTCCTTTGCCCTGTATTGCATTTGCTAGATTATCTGAATTCTTTGCCTGGTAACTTGATGTGTGGAGGTGTAAGATGGGGTATTGATATGAGATGAAAAATGAACTATGTCAACATAGGGAATTGGATCTATCTCTTCCAGAATGACCACTTTAAATTAAGATCTTAAATTATTTTTAGCTTTGTAATCTGAAGGAAATTTGCTGATATTTAAGAACATGTCATGATACTGACTTACAAATATTTTCTACATTTATGATACAAAATAGGGCACTAAAACAGATTATTAAATTTAGAAAAAATGTGAATGTAGATTGAGAAAAGCATTAGAAAAAATTTGTATTATTTCTAATTTTTCATTATTTTTTTCTCTTTCTAAAAATATGCTTAAATAAAACAAAAAACAATCCACAAAGACATTATCAGTTGTATGTGATTTCTGTGACAAATTATCACAACATTAGTGGATTACAACAATAAAAAAATATTTTCCTACAGTTCTAAGAGACACACTTCTAAAATGGGTCTTCTGAGACTGAACTGGAGACTCAGTAAAGCTGAATTCAAGATATTGCCTATTTCCTATCATTTTGCATTAAAGTTCTGTACCATTTTTATGGATTTTTGTGATTGTATTTAAGGTGAAAAAATGTTATAATAAGGGAGCATCTGTGCAAGCCCCTCCTTCAAGCGGTGGCCCATATTCCTTGGCTCATAGCTACATGTTGTAATCTTTACTTCTAATTGTCGTGTCCCTTGTCTAGTTTCATCACATCCATGTCACTTGTGATACTATAAGTTTCATACAACAATCTAAGGTGATAGTCATCTTATGATCTTTAACTATTCCATATGAGCAAAGTCTTTTTGTTGCTGTGTAAAATATCATAAGTTTAGGCTCTGGGATTGGGACATGGATGTTGTTATGGAGTTGTTATTCTGATTCCTATCGATAGTGTTGCTCCTTGGTGTTAATTGAAATGTTTACTTGAGTAGATAAGGTATAGGAAGTTGAACATTCTTCAAAGACAGAATATAGAGAGAATGTGAAGAAGCACTCAGCTACTTTACCCCGCTTTCCTTTCTACTGCCTGTTGCCCTTTTGCTTCAGGTATGGATAGACCTGACAGGGACATTGTATTCATGCTCTTCTTGTTGTTGTTCTATTTTTTTTTTCTTTTCTTTTTTTTTTTTTTTTTTTTTTTGGTGGAACCAGGGATTGAACTCGGGCCCTTGAGCTTGCCAGGGAAGCATTTATTCCACTGTGCCATCTCCCAGACCCCCATGCTCTTCTTGACTTTTGACTTATTCATCACTCTTTTCTTAGCTTTGGACAATAATATAGCACGTAACACTTTTATTATATGCATGTCTAAACAAAAACATACATATTATACTAGTACTAATGTAACAGTACTGCAGTGGTGGATATATTAACTAAATTGGCTCATCAATTCCACCCATGGAGGACCCTCCCTAAGCCACAAGTGTGGGGGTCTTTCTTTCCTAGGGTGTAGATGGCCCTCCCTAGGGTGTAGATGGCCCTCCCTAGGGTGTAGATGGCCCTCCCTAGGGTGTAGATGGTCCTCCTAGGGTGTAGATGGCCCTCCCTAGAGTGTAGATGGCCCTCCCTAGGGTGTAGATGGCCCTCCCTAGGGCATGGAGGATCCCCCTAGAGTGACTCAGTACTTAAAGGACATATAAAGGGGACTGAGGAAGGATAGTTCATGCTACTTCCTTGGAGGAGCTCCAGTCTTTGCAGTCAGTGTGGAGAGGAATGGAGAGAAACTTGCTAAAAGCCATAGCTGCATATCCTCTTTTTGCTCTTCACTGTTTTCCACCAGCATGAAGTGCTACCCTCTGCCACGTGCTGCTCTATCTTGGAGCCAGAGGAGTATGGACTGGCTAGATGGCTCCACTAACTGGGAACTAAATAAGCTTTTCTTTCCTTGATTTTGGGTGTTGAGGATTTTGTCCCAGAAATGAGGGAAAAGTAACTGAGATAATTACGCACATAAAAATGAACTCTCTCAAAAACACACCATTTTTCACATCTATAGTAGCTGAGGTCTCCTTTCAAATTGAAATTTCTTTAGCTTTAGACAAACAGAGAATAGGCATAAAACAGCTCCTCAAGATCTAATAAGAGCACTGTCAACCTAGAATGAAATTTTCTGACTACATAATGCTACAGTAAGGCTATCATTCCTGAAATAGTTTGTTTTGTCTGCCCTCATACCTTAATTTCACACCTTGGGGCAGAAGAGAAACTGGCTGAGATCATGGAAGATTTATTTTTTAACAAAGTTTCAAGCTCTACTTACATTGATGCCACAAAAGAGCAAAAACCAAAGCAAAAACATACATGTCTCTATATAAGAGTTCTCTATTTATGTAACTAGTAATTGAGACTGAATGATTCAAAGGAATCTTCAGAAAGCACAGTCTTAAATCTTCTACAATGTCCTTATGTTTTCCTTGAAGGGAAAAGAATGACTTTGTTTTTGCTAAGTAGTCTTTAATTTCCTTTGTATTTTAGATTTTACAAGATTTATACACATACATAATTTGTAATTTTTAAGAACCTATAATTTATCTTGAAAGTAAATGCCATATAATATTTTAATTGATTAAGGAAAGTTAATCACCTTTTTGTTTTAGGAACAGAGCTCTTATTTTCTGAAGTGGTTTTTCATTTATAACCAATAGTTTGAGGCTATTATAATGAAGTTATTTATAAAATTAGCTTCTGAAAGACTAAAAATTAATTTTCTGTTGTGCAACCATCAAAGTTCCTTGAAATGCTTATAGTATAGAGGATCTGGAGACATAATCTTGCTCAACATTGTGCATTCTTTATTAAAGATGTTTCACCTTCAGTATAGATTTCAATCTTATATTTTATGATGAGTTGTTTGGGGCTAATCTTTGGTCTTCTCATTTATAAATCTAAAGACTACAATGTGTGTGTATGTGTGGGGGTTGGTGGTGGTGGGGTTTGCGTGTGTGTGTGTGTGTAATGTGGTGAGATTCATGATAAAAAATTGCAACCACAGTTGCAATATGTTTTAGAAAAATACAATATTAATTATGATGTGGATTTTGTGCTCACAAATCTATTGAAAGTAAGAGACAGTTGTACTACAGTTGAGTACAGAATATGATTCTGTTGTGCCTTTTTTAGCACAGTCTGTAGCACAGGCCCTGATGGAGATACAGATTAAATGCTTAGGTAGGATAAAGGATAAAGAAATGCCTCATTTTACCAAAAGACCTAAGAAACCCATTATAAGAGTAGTATTTTCAGTGTATTCAGGTTTTTGTGCTTTCTCAGATAGGGCTACCATATACGGAATGTACTTAGAACCTGACTAGCTAGCTAGAGGTGAGAAATGGGGCCTTTTGGCCTCATAAATAACAAAACCTCTACAGGCATGATAAAGAATTGATACAGGACTTCAACAAATAGACATGTTTTGAGAATCTACTTCTGTTAAAAGTGGAGTAGTGATAAGCTTTTGCCTGGTTTTGCTGGGAGACTGATCATTTATAGATAGTCATGAAAGAAAAAAATGTTAGTGAAGTATCTTGAATGACTCAAGAAATTTTGTGCCTTTGTAAGAAAATGTATTAGATGTTTAGAAAACTGATTTTTCTCAGTGATAATCCATGGGATCAAGTGTGAATTGACATGGATTCAAAGCCAAGTTTATCAATTTACATACAGAATTACCTTGAACAAGTAATGTAATTTGTTTGGATCATGAGTTTTCATTTGGATAGTGAACTAGTAACTAATAGCTAATGCACTTTCAGTCTGGAACATCTTCCAAAGGTAAATGTGTAAGTCACCAGGTTGACCTTGGGAAATGGTAGAAAGAAGGAGGTAAGTCCCTATTGGAAATATTCCCATCTGGGAGGGATTCTCTTTAAAAGACATCATTAGAATTCTGTCCTTTCCTCCTTCTTTCATCACTTTCAGCCAAAAAGTGAGAAACTTTGCTGTAAAGCAAAGTTTATGTGTTCCTGACCATAATGAGCTGCCTTACCATAGGGCTACAGCAATTATGGGATGGAACCTAGGAAATCATAAATCAAAATAAATTTGTTTTCTTATGAGTTGGTTATAACATACTTGTTACAATAACTGAGATAGTACCTGACACAATATACACAGAAGCCTTTAGAACTGGTTTGCAAGAATTTGGAAATGCTTTGAAAAGAATAGGAAAATCCTAGAAAGTCATATATGGAGTTTAAGGTGGTTCTAGTAAGTGTTCAGAAGACTAGAATGCTTATAGGAATGTGGACAGTGATGTTATGATCCTGAGGTTTCAGATAAAATTTAGAGTCCTATAGAAAATTAGAATAGGTTCCAAGTGTGTTACACTATGGCATAGATATTGAATGAATTTCTTTGGTGGTGGAAATATCCAGGCAGTACAGGTTGCAGCTTCAGCATGAAGCCAATTTACTGTGAGAATTCACAGCAGACAGATACAGGATAGAAAGATTTGGAAAACTTGCAGTTTACATGTACTTGCATTCTAGCAGCCAGAGAAAGTACAGTTAATAAAAAGGCTAGCACCTTAAAAATAATCTAAATAGTTTTTACCTAGAAAATAGAAATGCAGCACTGAAGAAATTGGAAAAACTACATACGTATGAGGCTCAGAAATGAAGAAGTATTAATTCATTTCAAAATTTTACCAGACAAGGTTTTTGAGAAGAGAGCCTTGGAGTGTCTTACTCAAGCAGATTGCCTTGGCAGAGAAAGTGTTCACTGACCCCAATGGCTATGAGCCACTGAGATTAGATATTTCTTGTTCCCCCAGGAGACTTCCTGATATGCCAGGAAGATACAGTGTCCACCAAAGGAGGCTGCAGGTAGTATGAAGAGCCAGCTCAAAGTGGCTCAATAGGCTATGATCTGGAAACCCACAGAGATGACTGTTCCTAGGTCTGAGGGATCTTGTACTCTGTCAGATTGTACACCAAATGTTAGCATGGAGTTGTCCTGAACTTGTATGATTTAACATTTTTCCCTTTGGGGTTTGCTTTTGCTTAGGAGAGTCTCTTGCTATTTCATCTCTTCCTGTTTAAAAGGGAACATATACTCTTCACCAAGCTCACCACTATATCTTGGGAGTACTATATGTATCTTCTGTTTTGATTATCTCAGGTTTTGTTACAATAAAAGAAATCAGAGTAACATAATGTCACATTGGATTGCTGTCAGATTTGAAAAAGACAGTGAATACCAAGGTCTTTGTAGATAGTGGGTTCTCAGGTGCAGTTGCTCTTATGATTAAAAATAACTTTCAAAAGAATAAAGTGAATGAGACCTATGCACAACCTTCTTGCTATGCTTCTTTCCTCACTAACATTGCCTTGTTTTACAGCCTAGATGGCTGGGATAAAAAGAAAGAAATGTCTTTGAGGAATTAGAATCAATTATGTGCTAACAAGACTAAGGTGTATTTAAATTTTAACCCCTCTGCCATTAATTAATCTGGGAGCTATGGTGATAAAACTTAAGATTTTTCTTCTCTTAAAATTACCTGTGGACTGCATCTAAATTTACATTAAGTAGGCAATAAAACTCTTCCACTTTTATTACAAAGAACTTGTGTAGTAGAGACAATTTAAATGCATAGGGAATGAGGTGAAATAATGATTTGATGTATATATTTGATAATTACTGCTTCCTTACTCTTATCTACCCTGCAATAAATGTACTACCTTTAAACTTTATTAATAAGAGATTATAAATTTTAACGTGGTACAACAATTCTACCTTAATTTTAGAGCAATGTATTCCAGGTATCTGCTTTATTTTTAGTTATCTTCCTAAAACATTCTTATAAATCACAAAATATTTTTAAGGATTGAAAAAAAATATAGTGCTGATACCAGATGCATTTTCGTCTTAATTTTAATGTCCAAGATTATTATTATTAATATTACCTTTAATATTCAAAGTGAAGCAGCAAAGAATTGCATTCTTAGGCACAAATCAAATTCTTCTTATCATTTTAAAATTTGAATAGGAATTACAGTTTCCTTAGCAGTGCTGTGACTTAGTAGATAATGTGCTAAGAAAACTGGGAAACCAGGGCTTAACCAGATGTAAATGCCCAAATTGACTGGGTTATAACTCAAGAAAACATTTTAACTATTTTAACATTGTATGAAAAGCCACATCAATGATGAGTAGTTATCCACACTGAGACAGCAGTTATCCAAATCAGGGAGACCACTATAGAAAAAATCCTGCTTTTTTGTTTCCTAGACTGGCAGCTAGCCTTTGTAAGTCTTTTTGCCCTTTCAAGAATATATTTCATGCAATGTATTAACTCTTGTAACTGTCCTACTAATATGTTTTGAAACTATTTCATTGCTATTTTATCTGTTTTTTTCATTAAAATGAATAAAAGATAAAAAATAAATTACCTTAAATTTGGAGTATATTTCATATTCAGTGATGTTTCTAATCCTTTGTACTTGAGGAATGGTAATCTATCAAGCAAATTATACATGTTTATGCAAGGTCCATTGCCAGAGTTTAAGAGAGAACAAAAGAATCTTTCCTGGAATAGTCTTGGAGTTAGAAGAAACTTCTAAGTAGAAAACAGAAAATTTCCCCCAAGAGTAATTGTCCCCTAAAACTGTCAAGAATAAACAAACAACAACAATTATTCTCTGGTTCTCACTTTCTGAAACACTTAATAGTTCCTCAGATTGGCCCTTTGGGAAAGGAGAAGCCTCTGCATTTTCTCTAAGTAAGAACTTTTGGATTTAACTTTATTGTAATTTTTTCGCCCTCTCATCATGTTATCACTTATACCCTGAGGCATCTTGCAGCATCTGTTTAGATTTCTATACTTTTGTACAATGACTATCATTGGTCATCAATTCCTTGAATTTAATTTTAATTCTTGGCAAGGGAGACGAGAAATAGAGAATAAATTGCAACATTTTCTTATGAGTCTTGAATTTAATTTGACTTTATATTTAGCTGATTTAAGGGTTAAAGATTAGGTATTTCCAGTTGTAAGTGTGTGGTCAATAAGAAATGTCAATGGGAAAGACACAGTTATAAATATTTTTTCAATGACTTAGCACATTTATTTGTTTCCTTGTCAGCTAATTCACTGGCCCATTTTGAGTCATCCTAGTCAAGTCCGAAATTGTTGTTTTCTATTTCCTTCACTCCCACTCAGCCTGATAAGCCCTTGACTCTTGTGAATTCATGGGCACCTGTTTTTAGGAAGAATTTCTAGTCCTTGCTATAAAATGCAATCTAGAAAAGGCTCTTATGTAACAGAGTTGAAAGAGAGGAGATTCAAAGTCACCTGGGTTGGCATTTCCTTAATCTTCCACAGGTTAAAATGAACATTGATGAGGAAAAATATTTCCTCCACCTTATGCTAAGTCACCTGAGGCCTGTAAATTAAACTAATGAATATCAGATTTATAAAAGAAAAGGCAAGTTTTATTAATTCACATACACAGAGTTCATAGAAAAAAAGTGACATCGAAAGAATTTGTTATGCTAGGGGGCTTGAATATTATTTTAAAAGAGGGAAAGGGGTTTGAGCTTCAAATAATATAAATTATGAGGGAAGCAATCAGGAAATACATTGGTGAACTTACAGAAGTTAAAGACCATTTTGGTAAGACATGTAAACTCACCTTGGTATATGCACCCTGTCTGAGGCAAGAGCATGGTCCTCCTGAGGGAACACCTTCATCAAAAGAATATTTATACTCTGAGCCTTAGTGAGCTTTCATCTTTTTTTTTTGTGATAAAATGTCTGAAATCATCAATTTTGGAGGAGTAAAATGTTATTTTACAAATGTATTCCACTGGATTACAGGCAACATTTTCTGCATTTATGCATTGATGGATAATTAAATTGTTGCCACCTCTTGGTTATTACGAATACTGATGCAATGAACAGGGAGTGCTTCTTTTATCATAGTTTTTATCACCTTTTCTGCACCATACCTGCTACAGTTTTGGGTTTTGCTATTCTATTTAAGTACTGCTAGTGGTTTGTCACATAATAAAAGATAAACCATGGACTTGACATTTAAGAACTTTATCAACAGGCTGATCAGGCCTTTTAAACTCTAGTTCACAATGGTGTCTGTTGGACCTTTGATCTTGTGGCTTTTTTCTCATGACCATTTGCTCTCTAAGTGATATCTCCCATTAGAGATTTCCAGGGTTGCTGGTCATAGCCTCAAGTTTGTTTGGAACATGCGTTGAGTAGCACTGTCACCTAAGGACACATACTTAGGTTGTACCCTTTTACCTTGTGAAGAGCGACAGCACAGGGAAGAAAAACTATGGTCATGTTACCTATGTATCTTTCATTTCCAATGCATACTAAAGGACTGTATCACTTCTTTGAAATTCTTTAGAAATCTTCTGTCTATAGCACTTCTTTAGCACATAGAACATGCTGATAATAATGTGTCTTTCTGTGCCAGCTGCCTTAATGTACTATCATCATAATTTTTTTTCAGACAAATGACATGGAAAGTTTTAGATAGTAATTTTAAAGATAGTAGTCACAGAACTTTCACTTCAACCTACAGTTCTCTGTATCCCAAAGCAGTGCTTGATTTAGCACATTTAATGATCAACTCATCCATTTTGGGGGCACTATTTCAGTTTTTAATGTTGAAAATTCAACTTAGAACCTTATTCTCTCATGAGTGAATACTTGTTCAGTGTGCCATAGCGTGCTCAAGGCCTCATCTGCTGTGAACATGCAGCTGATATTCCCATCTGACCTTAGCTGTACTATACACGACCTCTTGATACGAGGATTCTAGGCTTTCCCTCCTCTGAATTCTCAGTCCATCAGAGTCCCCTACACTGTCATGAATTCTCCCAAATGAGCATGTTCTATGAATGCTTTGCTTCTATTGTCAAATAAAAATTATCTTTGAGAAATAAATTAGGCATCACCCACTCCCCCACCCCACTTTCCTCCATATAGCCTGGAGGAGGCAATAAATGATTGGCTGAGTAAGACGTTGTGAGGCCTCCTTGTCTGAACACAGGGTTTCGGTGGTAGCCTGCTACTTAAATCCTGCTCCAGTGTTGTAAAAATATCCCTTCACTGTCCCACTTTTGACCTCCACTGAGGTACCTTTTAGGAAACAGGGAAGTGTACCTTGCAGAGGCAATAAAGGTGCAAAATCTTTCTTTGACTATTGCCCCATTCCCTTATACTCTTCATCTAAGTGTCCATAGCAATTCTGGTTCCCTCAGACTCCTTCAAAATCCACATGGGCACATACCCATAATTCTAGCACCTGGCAAGCTGAGGCAGGAGGGTCATGCAAAGCAACCACCTTCTAGGTTCTATTTTAACCCAAACAAATGTGAGAACGTAAAGAGAGGGAACATTTCAATGCACTCTTAAATGATGACATTTAAGGAGAATTTGTAGTTTAATTTGAATTACATTCAGTTTTTGAAAGGCAAAACATCTAAAATCCAAAAGAAATAGTGTAGTGTAGCTGTGACTCATCCACATGGCTGATACTGACAGAGAATCTGCACATTGCTGTACAGGGTTACAGGATAAATCCTGAGGGGATTTGACTGACCTGGTTAGATACAGAAGTTATATTTTTTGCTATATAGGTCTTGCTTTATCTTGGTCTTAACTGTCCAGCAGAAATGTATAAAAACAAGGTATAAAAAGTAAAGCCATATTAATATGCTGAGCTGTTAAAAGGCTGACGTCAACAACTTCTGACATTGCCATTCCTGTGGATAAACCACTACTGTTGTGGACTACTGGACTATATTGGATTATTTTGCTAAATTCATGAACCTACAATATTTAAATGACAAGGGAATACCCATCTCTAACAAAACTAAACAAAAAAGGGAATACAGAAGAAGGACCATTTTGTGTCTGTGCATACAAAAATAATTAGAATAGATATGCAGCTACTTTCTCTTAATTCAATGAGAAAAAAATTATACTAATAGTGTTCAGACAGGATATCATGTCTGCATCTTGTACTATGAATAACCACTAAGAAGATAACAATATATAAAGTATTAATTATTGCAACTATCCTATTGATTGATTTTGAACCTGTCTCGTTGCTATTTTTTCAATATAATTAATAATAATAATAAAGTAAATATTGTAGCGGAACATATTTCCTATTGTAAGTTTGAAGGCTTCTTCATAATGAATCTTTTTCTTCTGGAATGACAGAAATCAGTTAGTTTAGTTACTTCCTTTGTTCCATAAGTGAAAGGCAGGGACAAGTGGATTAACAAGCCTTCAAAGTTTTCAGGCCCAGGTGGACATGGGGTACATGCCTATGATTCTAGCATCTGCGAAGCTGAGTCAGGAAGGTCACTGCAAGTTTAAGTCTAGTCTGAGCTACATAGCGAATTCAAAGACATGCTGAACTGTACACTAAATCCTGTCTAAAAACAAACACCCTCAAAAAAATTCTTAGTTCCAGGTTTTAGGTAGTTTCTAATCAATGACTACAGCACTACATATATGATTTTCTTTTTTACAATGTTGTGTTCTATGTGTGAAGTTTTTGAATCAATTTAAAGTAGAGGAATGGGGACTGGGGAGATTTCTCTTCATCATGAGCACTTGTGTGACAGGCACAAGGTCCTAAGTTTGATGCCTGGCTCCACATGCTTTGGTTCTGGAGCCCCAGGCATGCGATGGCAGCCCCAGAATCTGGCATCCTTGTGCACACCTATAATACGAACACTCAGAAAGTTAAGACCTGAGTGTTCAATACCAGGCTGGTGGGTGAGTACAAAAGTGAACATGAGGTCGGCCTGAACCTCATAAGACCCAACAAACTAAAATAAAGTAGAGGAATGTGAGGGGCTGTCTCAAACTAAAATAAAGTAGAGGAATGTGAGGGGCTGTCTCAAACTAAAATAAAGTAGAGGAATGTGAGGGGCTGTCAACATTCTCAGGATTTTTTAGAAACTTTACTGCTAGAATTTTCATTACAATAGTTTTGAATTTGTAAAACTAATTCACATACACTTCATTAAATGTTACTGATTTTAAAGATTGCTGAAAAATAGAACTAGTAAAAAATGAAACACAAAAACGTATATCTATCTATCTAACATCTATCTATCTATCTATCTATCTATCTATCTATCTATCTATCTATCTATCTATCATCTATCTATCTATCATCTCTTGAAGTCTAGCTCAAGCAAGCAGCAAGCAGTCAGGCTCAGGATTTTGTGGTTCAATCTCCACATCCTCATTCCTTACCAGGCCTGCCCTGCATGCATCCTGAGAGGGCAAAAAAATAATAATAATAGTAATACTCAGGAACTTTAAAAGAAAAAGAAAGAAATCATTGTTGAGAGGGTGCAGTTAGCAACAGTGTTATTGTACAAACTCCTTATAATTAGAAATAATCCTATTGTTCCCTTCCAGTGGAGGTGGACAGGGACAATAACCTTCTTTTATTCTTATGTTTCTTTACCTATGCTTCTAAATATTTATTTGGGCTTGTAATGTGTGGGTTGAAAACAATAGAGGACAATCTATTAAAATTTTTGGTAGGCTGTGAATCTTCAGTAAATATTCATATGGTTGGCAGGTTAGCAGATACCTTAAAGCATTAGGCCTTGAAAAAATAGCAGCTTGGGCAACTAGACATCATAATCCAAATAGAAAATGCAACTAGTATACAATATTTGCACATGCATGTCTGGTTTATTTCATTTATGAGTATACGTTCAAGTGGGACCCACTTCAAAAAAATGCTTCAAGTTTATCATTCTTTATAGCTGAGTAATACTCCATGATATACAAACAACACATCTTTTTGAACCATTCTTCATGTGATGGACATCTTGGTTGTTTCCGAGATTTTGCTATCACAAATTGTGCTGCTATAAACATAGGTACACATATATCATTATGATATGAAATTTTCAGTTCCTCTGGGAAAATTCCCAGTAGGTGAGAGCGGGATTGAATGGGATTTCCAGTCATACTCTTTTGAGGAGTCTCCACAATGATCTCCACAATGATTGTACCAGTCTACATTCCCACCAGCAGTGGACAAGGGTTCCCTTTTCCCCACATCCTCTCCAACATAGTTTGTTGGCTGATTTCTTTAATGATAGCCATTCTTTCTGGAGTGAGATGGCATCTCAGTGTTGTTTTAATTTATGTTTCACGAATGGCTAGAGCATTTTTCCATATATTTATTCGCTTCTTTAATTTTGTCCTCTGAGAAGTGTGTATTCATCTCAGATGCCCACTTCTGAATTGGGTCTTTAAATTTGAGGGCCCTAATATATCTTAGTTCTTTATATATTCTAGAGAGCAGACCTTTGTCTGAGTGCTTATTAGTTAGGATTTTTTCAAAATTTGTGGGTTGTCTTTTCACTTTGTTGACAATTTCTTTTGACATGCAGAAACTTCTCAATAAGAGTGGATCCCAGTTGTTAATACTTTCAAGAGTTTCCCCATACGAATACATGTTTGTTCATGAACTCTTTACCTGCCCCTATGTCTTCAAGAGTTCCTCCTACTTTCTCTTCCAGGAGATTGAGTGTTTCTGTTTTAATGTTTAGATTTTTAATCCATTTTGACTTTAGCTTAGTGTAAGGTGATGGAGCTGATTAAATTTTGGTTTTCAGCATGTAGAAAGCCAGTTTTTCCAGCACCATTTGTTAAAGAGGCTATATTTCTTCTAGTAAGCATGTTTGGCCCCTTTGCCAAAGATCAGGTGGCTGAGTGTGTTTGCAGAGGCCTCTGTGTCTTCTAATCTATTCCATTGATCCTCAGGTCTGTTTTTTTTTGCCAATACCATGTTGATTTTATCATAGTCTCTGCCTAATATAAGAAGTCAAAAGAAGAAATACAAATAGAAATGTACAACAACATCTAAAAGGAATTTAGTCAGATAGTTAGGGCAAACTGAATGGCATATGCTGCAGGGTACTAATCAACTTTTCTTCAGGATGGTTAACAACCTAAGTTCACAGATCAAAATTGGAGAAATAGAAGAGCCGCAAGGTCAACCAGCATTTTGGCCCTAGCCTTTGAAGGTCAACGAAGACTCAGGACATAGGAGAACCTGTACTGTAACATCATGAAACTCAGTTGTGCCCCAAATTTTCTGATCAAAGAGACTATGAAGTCACAGAAGAAGGCAACTGATGATCTATAGTGTGCCTAGGGAGAGTCACATGGAGAGAAAACTTTCTCTCAGCCTCTCACAGAGAGCAAACTGGTCAAGCAATGGCTGTGACCCACCTACATGGCTTACACAGACAAAGTATCTACAGAATGAGGTACAGATAACCTTTGAGGGGACTTAACTGACCTCATCAGATGCAAAGGCTACTTTTTTGTTATATAGGTCTTGCTTTATCTTGATCTTAACCACCCAGCAGAAAAATGAGGTATATAAAGTGGATCCATAATAATAAGTTGAGTTGTGAATAGCTGTAGTAAACAACTTCTTCAGATAACTCACTATTATTGAGGACTGTTGGACTGTGTTTGATTGTGTCACCTATTTCAGGCACCTATAATGGTTTAATGACAATGGAGCACCCATCTTTGACAGGTCTAGACAAAAAAGGAGGATACAAAGGAAGAACCATGATGTATTCATATAAACAGTACAGTTAGAATAAATATGCAATACTTCTGCATAATTCTTTGAGAAGCAAGATTAGCACTAATAGAAGTCGGACAAGATATGATGTCAGCTTCTTGTACTATGGACAACAACTAGGAAGACAACAAGGTAGAAAGTATTGATTATTAAAACTATGCTATAATTCAGCTGTAAAAAATAAGTGAAGTACACAGCTATATTCTCTTAATTCATTGATTAGAGATATCTGTTCTAATAGTGTCTCTAAATAGAATATCATGTATGCACAAACGATTATGAAAACAATTTGCAGTGTAGTAATTATTGAATCTGTCCTGTTGATTTGATTTGAAACCGTCTTATTGCGATTTGTTCTTCAATAAAAAAAAAAATTAGTGATCTGAAATCAGTGACCTTTTTGACATCAGTTTCCTTTGACAATACCTAGTGATATACATTATATTAGTAACTTTTCTAGCCCTGGAATAAAATAACATACATCTAAAACTTCCAAAACAATGCCCAGTTTTCTCTCTGTGAGAGCTTGAGAGAAAGTTTTCTCCTCATGTGACTCTCCCCAGGCATACTACAGAACTTCAATCTCTTTCCTTTGTGGCTCCATAATCTCCTGGTTCAGAAAATTTGGAGCTCACCTGAGTTTCATGATGTTGCAGTACAGGTTCTCCTATGTCCTGAGTCTTTGCTGACCTTGAAAGGCCAGAGCCAAAATGTTGGCTGGCCTTGTGGCTCTTCTATTTCTCCAACTCTGAATTGTGAACTTAGGTTGTTAACCATCCAGAAGAAAAGCTGATTAGTATTCTGCAGCATATGCCATTCAATTTGGCTTATCTGACTTAATTGATTTTACTTGTTGCACGTTTCCTTTTGTATTTCTGCTTTTCGCTTGTGATACGAGGGAGACTATACGATATTTACACATGTGTGTCTGGTTTATTTCACTTATGAGTATATGTTCAAGTGGCATCCACTTCAGTATAAATGCTTCAAACTTCTCATTCTTAATACCTGAGTAATACTCCATGATATAGAAATACCACATCTTTTTCAACCATTCCTCAACATCTTGGTTGTTTCCAAGATTTTGCTATCACACATTGCGATGCTATAAACATAGGTACACATATATCAATATGATACACTGTTTCCAGATACTTTGGGAATATTCCCAGTAGGGGGATAGCTGGCTTGAATGGGATTTCTAGTCCTACGGATTTGAGGAGTCTTCACACTGACCTCCATAATGGTTGTACCAGTCTACATTCCCATCAGCAGTGGAGAAGTGTTCCCTTTTCCCCACAACCTCTCCAACATTTGTTGTTGGTTGATTTCCTTATGATAGCCATTCTTTCTGGAGAGAGATGGTATCTCAGTGTTGTTTTTGTTTGCATCTCACGAATGGCTAGTGATGTGGAGCATTTTTTCATACATTTATTGGCTTTTTTAATTTTGTCTGCTGAGAAGTGTATTCATCTCAGATGTCCAATTCTGAATTGGGTCTTTAAATGTGAGGGTCCATCAAAAAGAGGCAAAAGAAAATTCAAGTACAAGCGATAAGGAATGAAAAGGGTGAAATCACCACAGACCCAGTAGAAATTCAGAAGATTATCAATAGTTACTTCGAGAATCTTTACGCTCACAGAATAGAAGACATAGAAGAAATGGACAGATTCCTTGAAAGGTACAAATTACCAAAACTGAATCAGGAAGATATTACAACACTCAATAAGCCAATAACAGTCAACGAAATATGAAATGTAATAAAAAGCCTACCGACAAAGAAAAGTCCAGGGTCTGATGGATTCACAGCTGAATTCTACAAGAAAATTTATAGAAGCCATAATCCCCACACTCCACAAACTCTTCCACGAAGTTGAAAAGGAAAAAGTCCTCCCAAAATCATTTCTGGAGACAAGTATAATACTCATTCCAAAACCAGGGAAAGACACAACCAAAAAGGAGAAATACAGGCCAATTTCCTGTGAGATTGAAGAACATAGACGCAAAAATACTCAACAAAATTCTGGCAAATAGAATACAGCAAATCATCAAGAAGATCATACACCATGACCAGGTAGGATTCATCCCAGGGATGCAAGGATGGTTCAATATTCGAAAATCTATAAATGTAATACACTATATTAATAGACTGAAATGTGAAAACCACATGATCATCTCAACTGATGCAGAGAAAGCCTTTGACAAAGTCCAACGCTCATTCATGTTCAGGGTCCTACAGAAAATTGGAATAGATGGACTCTATCTTAACTTGATAAAAGCCATCTATGACAACCCAAAAGCTCATATCATCCTAAATGGGGAAAAACTGAAATCTTTTACTCTTAAATCAGGTTCAAGACAAGGATGTCCTCTATCACCCCTTGTATTCAATATAGTCTTGGAATCCTTAGCCACAGCCATTAGAAAAGAGGGAGAAATAAAGGGAATAAGAATAGGAAAAGAAGAAGTTAAATTATCACTATTTGCAGACGACATGATACTTTACTTGGAAGACCCCAAAAATTCCACCAAGAAACTACTAGAACTGATAGGGAAATTCAGTAGAATAGCAGGATACAAAATCAGTACGCAAAAGTCAATAGCATTCCTCTACACAGATAACAAACACACTGAGGGGGATACAATAGAAACAATACCTTTCACAATAGCACCACGGAAAATGAAATACCTTGGGATTCAGTTAACCAAGGAAGTCAAAGATCTTTTCACAGAAAATTACAACACCCTAAGAAAAGAGATTATAGAGGATTTCAGAAAATGGAAAGATATTCCATGCTCCTGGATAGGAAGAACCAACATTGTGAAGATGGCCATACTCCCAAAATTGCTGTACAGATTTAATGCAATCCCTATCAAACTGCCATCAACATACCTCCCAGATATAGAGAAATCAATCCTAAAATTTATTTGGAACCACAAACGACCTAGAATAGCAAAGGCAATCTTGGTCAATCAAGACAAGGCAGGAGGCATCACAATTCCTGATTTGAAATTATACTACAAAGCCACTGTGATAAAATCAACATGGTATTGTCAACAAAATAGACCTGAGGATCAGTGGAATAGATTAGAAGATGCAGAGGCATCTACGAAAACACTCAGCTATCTTATCTTCAACAAAGGGGCTACACAAGCTCACTGGAAGTAAGATAGCCTCTTTAACAAATGGTGCTGGAAAACGTGGCTTTCTACATGCTGAAAACCAAAACTTGACCCAGCTCTATCACCATGCATTAAGTTAAAGATCTAAACATTAAAACAGAAACACTCAATCTCCTGGAAGAGAAAGTAGGAGGAACTCTTGAAGACATAGGGGTAGGTAAAGATTTCATGAACAAACATATATTTGCACGGGAAGATCTTGAAAGAATCAATAAATGGGATCAACTCTTCTTAAGGAGCTTTCTGCATGTCAAAAGAAATTGTCAACAGAGTGAAAAGACAACCCACAAACTTTGAAAAAATCCTAACTAATAAGCAATCAGACGGAGGACTACTGTCTAGAATTTATAAAGAACTAAGTTATAACAGGCCCCTCGAATTTAAAGACCCAATTCAGAAGTGGGCATCTGAGATGAATACACACTTCTCAGAAGACAAAATTAAAGAAGCGAATAAATATATGGAAAAATGCTCCACATCGCTAGCCATTTGTGAAATGCAAATAAAAATAGCACTGAGATACCATCTCACTCCAGAAAGAATGGCTATCATAAGGAAATCAACCAACAACAAATGTTGGAGAGGTTGTGGGGAAAAGGGAACAGTTCTCCACTGCTGGTGGGAATGTAGACTGGTACAACCATTGTGGAGGTCAGTGTGGAGACTCCTCAAATCCGTAGGACTAGAAATCCCATTCAAGCCAGCTATCCCCCTACTGGGAATTTTCCCAAAGGATCTGGAAACATTATATCATAGAGATATATGTGTACCTATGTTTATAGCAGCGCAATGTGTGATAGCAAAATGCTGGAAACCACCAAGATGTCCATCACATGAGGAATGGTTGAAAAAGATGTGGTATTTCTATATCATGGAGTATTACTCAGGTATTAAGAATGAGAAGTTTGAAGCATTTATACTGAAGTGGATGCCACTTGAACATATACTCATAAGTGAAATAAACCAGACACACAAGTGTAAATATTGTATAGTCTCCCTAGTATCACAAGCAAAAAGCAGAAATACAAAAGGTAACGTACAATAAGTAAAATCAATTGAGTCAGATAAGGCAAAGTGAATGGCATATGCTGCAGGATACTAATCAGCTTGTCTTCTGGATGGTTAACAACCTAAGAGCACAAGTCAGAGTTGGAGAAGTAGAAGAGCCACAAGGCCAGCCAACATTTTGGCCCTAGCCTTTCAAGATCAGCGAAGACTCAGGACATAGGAGAACCTGTACTGCAACATCATGAAACTCAGGTGAGCTCCAAATTTTCTGAACCAAGAGATTATGGAGCCACAGAGGAAAGAGATTGAAGTTTTATAGTGTGCCTGGGGAAAGTCACATGGGAGAGAAAAGTTTCTCTCAAGCTCTCACAGAGAGCAAACTGGTCAAGCATTGGCCATGACTCATCCACATGGATGACACAGACAAAGGAACTACAGAATAATGTACAGGACTACAAGATAAACCCTGAGAGGACATCACTGACCACATAGGAAATATAAAGTTCATGTGCTGGTATATAAGATCTATCTCGGTCTTCACCATCCAGTAGAAAAGTATAAAAATGAAGTATACATCATGGGGCCATAATATTAAGCTGAGCTGTAAATGGCTATGGTGGACAATTTCTTTGAATAACTCACTATGGTTGTAGAATGCTGGACTATGTTGGATTGTGGTGTTGAGTTCAAGCACCTAAGTTAGTTGAATGTCAATGGAGTGCCCACCTTTGACAGGTGTAGACAAAGGAAGTGGTATAGAAAGAAAAACTCATGATGTGTGTGTATAGACAGTACAGTTGGGATAGATAACGCTTTGCTTCTACATAATTCTATGAGAGGCAAGATCTGCACTAATGGTGGTTGCACAGGATATTATGTTAGCTTCTAGTACTACGGTCATCCACTAGGAAAATAATTATTGAATTTTTGATATAATTCATGTATAAAAAAATAAGATAAGTAAGCAGCTACACTCTTAATTCACCTATAAGAGATATCTGCTAAAATAATATCTGTAAATATAATATCATGTATGTACCTTGTACAATACCAAAACATTGTGAAAACAGTTTGCAATGTATTAATTTATCAAATCTGTATTGTAAAGTGTCTTGAAACTGTCTGATTGACATTTGTAGTTCAATAAAATAAAAAAATAAAATAAAAAAAGTAAAAATACTATGTATAGTAGCTACACTGGGTTTATTACCATACCTCCTCCAAATGTAATTCCCATCTTATATGCACCAGGTTTTATAAAGGTATTCTACCTAAAAATAAATAAATAAATAAATAAATAAATGAATAAATAAATTTGAGGGCCCTAATATATCTTAATTCTTTATATATTCTAGACAGTAGTCCTCTGTCTGACTGCTTATTAGTTAGGATTTTTTCAAAATTTGTGGGTTGTCTTTTCACTCTGTTGACAAGTTCTTTTGACATGCAGAAGCTCCTTAAGAAGAGTTGATCCCATTTGTTGATTCTTTCAAGTGTTTCCTGTGCGAATATATGTTTGTTCATGAAATCTTTACCTACCCGTATGTCTTCAAGAGTTCCTCCTACTGTCTCTTCCATGCAACTGGTGTGTTTCTTTGTGTTCTTTTGGTCCCCATTTTTAATTGCTAATTTTATTTTATCTTTTGCTTTTATTAGTGCAAGGAGACAGGATAAAGAATATTAACAGTTGGAAATGTGCTTTCTAGGGATGCATTGCATCAAAAACTCGGTTTCAGTGCAACTTGGGAGAAGAATGAAAGAGGTGTAGAAACCCCTGGAATATTGTTTATTACTGCTCTGGATTAAGTGCCTGGAAGGAACGGACAATTATGCTGTGTGTTGTCTCCTTTGTATTCTAACAGCACCAGTAGACAAAATTTTAACACAAATAATATGAAGAAAAAGGGAACTGGGGAACTCAGGGCAGGGGTGGCATTGTGTAGACAGAAATGAGGTTTTCTAAGCTGAATGAAGAAATAGAATGCACAGAGCAAAGCTTATTCTTTGGAATTGCACTTGTAATAAGGAGATTTATGGAGGAAAATACCATAAGTAAGGCTATGGTGAGGTCAATAACAAAATCAGGAAGCATTCCAAACTAAGGAGAAATTGTATTTCAATGTAAATAGCTGTTTTAGTCAGCTTTCCTGTTTCTGGCAGAATACCTGATACCTTCAATTTAAAGAAAGTGAAACTTATTTGGCTATTTCAGAGAGTTCAGACCAGGTTGGCTGATTCTAAGGTACAAACTTGTCAGAGTAGGGCCTGGTGGAACAAATCTGGTGAGTTCATGGTTGCTTGGAAGCAGAGTAGGAAGTTTCAGTAGAAGAACTGTTCAGGGCTTAGCTGTAGACCCCCAGGTCACTCCTCCATGACCCAACCAGACAGACCCAGAAGTATGCTTTCTAAATCTCCTAGCTAGGTTCCAAGGCAATCAAGCTGAGAAACACATCTCTGCAAAACCCCTTCACCTCCAAATAAAGAAATGACAAGTTCTTAATTCCCCTAACATAACTTCCCTGAGTACAACAAAAACCATAATAATTTTTTCACCAGCATATCACTACTGCTGATGCAGAGTTTGAGACCAATCTGGGCAACTGAATGACTTGGAGAGACTTGTCTCAAAATAAAAATAACATTTTAAAAAATTGTGTTAGGAATGCAGCCCAGTGTGAAGGCTCTGAATTTAGTCCCTAGTACCACATACACACAAAAAAGAACCAAGTTAAAGTCCCCTCTGAAACTTACAGCAAATTCTTAGTTGTGAACTTCTGTAAGAATTACAAAAACAAGTTATGTACAGTGAATGTCAGGTGGTAAACATGCTTATTTCAAAAGGGAAGAATAGGATAATAGAGTAGGACAAAGAAAGACTAAAACCCAGTCAAGCAAACATGATCATATGGTGGTAAAATATAAATTTCATATATGAACAGATTGCAGCCCATGTGGACCCTCTTTTGGCTGCTCCATTTATGGCCAGTAGCTTTCCTTGGCAGATGTTCCACATTTCTAACATCTCTTACCCACTGGGATTTTCAGATTCATTCTACAGCTTTATGGCCTTATATTTCAGTATATAATGAATGGCTTCCAGGCCTTCTTTTGAAGTCTGGGTTTGAGCTCTATGACGCTACAACTCCTGTGTTCCACTTACCTGAGCAACCAACATCACACAGACCAGTGGTGGCAAACCCATGGCACAAGTGTTATTCTGTTTCTCTTTTAAGATAAAAGATGTTAATGTGTATTGCAATATTTTTTTCTAAAGTTAAACATAAGTATTTGGATTTAATTTTGCTGAAACTGAAACTCAGTTTCTAAAAAGTTCACCATCACTGATATAAATAAAGCCAAGTTGTACATCCCTTAGACCTTGGTTACAGCAGCCTCTGAAATATTTGGCTGTTTGAATATGATGAATTAATTCTGGGGATTCATTTCTCTAAGTAACTATTCTGCAAACTTGAGTGCTAAGGCTATCTTACATGAAAGATTTACTCATTTGTACCAATGAACCTGTAATAAGTAGGGTATTGCTGATTTCTGTGATGCCCTGAGTTATCGTACTTCTTATCTTAGGACAATGTTTCTTTTTAATGGTGATAATCTCTTTAGTGACCACACCTCCAACTTTGCATGTGGTTCCTTTTGGGCCCAAATTTGTTTTCTTTTTCTTGTCCTGCTCTATTGTTCTCAATTTTGAACTATAAACTTGACTGAAAGCAACCCACAGTCCCCATGCCACAACCTAAATGTTGAGCATCCTTGAAATTTCCTCTATCAGATCAAACGGTCCGCTGTTATTAAGCTTAGCCTTGCATAAAGTATCAGGAAATGAGTAAAATGTAGATTTTTTTTAATTTGTGCCAGACAATATGGCGTGCATGGCCTCTAATTTCATTTTTATTTATAGCTTCTTTATCAACTGAAACTTGATGTGGCTGGTCTTCACTGTTTGCATTCCTGTCAGCATTTTGGTCTTCTGAGATCTGACCAGAGTTTTCCATCAAGCTCTGCTTACAGTACTCTAGGACCTCTCTAGTTTGCATTTGCAAACTTTCTAAATTCCTCCATAAAACCAGTTGCAAATGTTTAAAACAATTGAATAGATGTAGTCAAAGCAATGATCACACTCTTAGCACCAATTTTTCTTCGTTGGTCAGCTTTTCCCATTATGGTCAAAATAGGTGACACTGGACATGGTTAATTTGGCTCACAATTTGAGAGGATTAAGCCCATGATGGGCTGGCTCCAAAGCAGAATGTAAAAGTTTAGGGAGGAACAAGGTTGCTTAATTCATGGTTTCCAGGAAATAGAGCAGAGTAGCAGCACCAAATAGGGATAAAAGGGCCAGGGGGATGACACATAAACTCTAAGCCTGTGCCTCTGTGACCTAACCACACACACTCAGAAATATGTTTTTCTAATCTCTTAGGTAGCTCCCAAGGCAACCAATGTGACAATTCAGCTTAAAGGACACAACACGTCCATTCATAGTAAGTTTTAAGTCATGCAACGAATCAATGTTTCATATCATATTACTGGTGAGCAAAATAAATGAATAAAATTCAAGTTTTATATTTTTCTGACTATAAAAATCAAGAACAAACTGGTTCCTTTTGAATTCCTTTACATAAAATGATAAATTAATAGCCTGTCATTCTGTCTCCCCATCAGCAACTCAGCAGTTCAGGCTGGACTCAAACTCATTATGCCGCTCAAGCTGGCCTTACTCAGTGATGCTCCTGTTTTAGCCTCTGGAATGCTGGCTGGGACTATAGGAGTGCACCATCACACCCAGGTCAGTCCTTAATTTTTTGTTCAATATTCTTGGTCAAATGAATTATATTATTGTTTTCTTAGAAAGTTTTACGACAGAAACTATCCTTGTTTTCTTTTGCACATGAAGAATTTGGGGAAGCAAGTTGGCTCATGAAATTATTTTCTATTCTATCTATATGATTCTGCTGTCGTATATTTCATAAAGCAGATAAGAGATTGATGAGAGGTCTGAGGCAGCCCTAGGCATGGTGGTGCACACCTATAATCCCAGGACTTATCAGCCTGGGTTACAAAGTAAGCTCAAGGCTAGCCCGAATTGCATAGCAAGACCCTGTTTCAAAAAACAAGAGAGAGAGAGAGAGAAAGAAGAAGAAGAAGAAGGAGGAGGAGGAGGAGGAGGAGGAGCAGGAGGAGGAAGAGGAGGAGGAGGAACAAGAAAAAGAGAGATAAACTTTTTCCTATTTTCAAATATTTTTTGAGATGTATGTTATTTTTGTTTTACTGTTTAAGCAAAACTTTACTATAGAGTGTATATAATGCTTTTGTAATAGTATAACTAACAAACAATAGGTGCCAAGTAGTCCTAGGAAAATAGAGGGACTAAAGTATACAATTATATGATGAAAAGAAGGTATGATGAAAGCCAATTCTCCTCCTCCTCCTCCTTCTTCCTCTCTCTCTTTTTTTCTGAGACAGGGTCTTGCTTTGCAGCTTGGGCTAGCCTTGAGCTCAGGAGGTACAGTGCCAAAGCATAGAATGGTGGTCTAACTAAGTAGCCCAAGGTGAAATTTGAACAATGAGAATCATTCCTTTATTTTCTTGAAGATAAAGCTTTTGTGTGTGTGTTGATTATATAGTGAGAAGATAATAAATAATGGTATACAATAATGTAGTTACAAAACTAAGATCAGACATCTAATACCAAAGAGGACATTGTCATTTGAATGAAAGAAGATATGCCAGGAATGGAGTGTGGGTAAGAAAGGGAAAGGTAAGGAAGAAGTCTGTTGGTATGTTAGTGAGATTCTGTCCCTCACCATTTTAGGCCTCTTCTTGATCAATCAAAAGTCAATTCATCAGTGAAAACTGCTTCTAGTATATGATTAGTTATTAGAGAAGAAGGTGAACTACATATATATTGACTAATAAGCACTCTTTCTGTAAGATTTAGAGGTATTTTAGCTTTAGATTTTATGATTCCTCATTAGTAGTGTTGTTGGATTCTGGGGAGCTGGGAACTCCTCCTGAATATTCTTTTCTAGGTTTTTCTTGTTCTGCTCAGAAAACAAGCACAAAAGGTAGTGAGGTTTTATATACATTAAAGATAGAAAACAAACATACTTTGAAGAGTGAGTATGAGGCCAATTAAAAGTATGAACAAAGTACATTCTACTAGGAGAGTGGACCACTATATGAGAGAGAGCCCTGCAGGCCCAACGAAAGTCTCCTCCATCTAGGGTATTCCTCACTCAGGCTGATGTAACATCTAGGTCATCCCACCAAAACTCTGCTGGAGTCTTCAAGGGAAGCATTGAAGACAACACTTTCTGGTAGGTTCCAGGTGCCAGGCTTGTGTGCTAGTCCTCTGGATCTCAAGATTGGCAGATCACACTCACTTTTCCAACAAGCCAGTCACACCTCTTTCATCAGTAGCCAAAAAAAGGTTTGGTCATTGTCTTAAATTGTTATCAGGTAGATAAACATGCAATTCATCAGCAATTTTTTTTTTCTAATCTGACAATTTATTTCAATGGAAAAATATTTTCTTCAGTTAAATCTTTGAGTATTAGTTCTGTTGACTTTTTCACTTTATCTTTGAATGCTATCTACTTTCTCTCTTATTGTGTTTAGCTTTCTTCTTTCTCTGGGAAAGTGTCTTGAATTTTATCCCTAATATTTGATTTTAATATTACTAGATTCCCTTACTTTTAAACTTTCCTACAGGGAATGGTGGTACATGCTGGCAATTCTAGCTCTTGGGAAGCTAAGTTAGGATTGTAGCAAGTTCAAGGCCAGCTTCAACTACATGGTGAATTCAAAATCAGCCTGAATTACATAATGAGAACCTATATCAAAAATAAACAAAACCTCCGAAACTCTGAAGTCATTTCCTGTTTTTCTCATCCTGTTGTCTTAATACATTATATTTTTTCTCATGATAGTTTTCTATATTTTTTCATAGAATCTGACATTTTTCATTTACAGAATTTAATTTATAGAATTAGGGTTTTTTTTGTCTTTTTGAGACAGCACCTTGCTATATAGTTCTGTCTGGCCTTGAGCACACTTTATAGATCAAGTTAATCTTTAACTTGCAATGATCCTGGTGCCTCAGCCTCCTGGAGTACTATCACGCCCAGCTCTAGATTTCATTTTCTTAATAACTATATCATTCCAGGGAATCCTCTTGTCCCTATATTAATAGGCCTATGCTAAGCTATATTATAGTAAGGAGTGAGTCAAAGTTTCCGTAGCTCATTACAAGGTTTATTTTTCATGCCCATCACAATAAAGTGAACTTTGCCCTCCTTTGTGTTCTCTGACTGCTGCCTGCATCATAGCCATGTTCTTTCTGCAATTATTCATTGGATCATGCCTACATTTCTCTCTGTGGTATACTTTTCTACTTCAGGGAACATTTCTGACTACTGCAGGTCTGAATAGCACCTTACATCCATAGCCATTTCTGCTTAAGCTGTATGCAAATATGTGCATACACACCAACTATCAAGGAATCAAACAAAATGGTCCTAAGTAGCTTCCAGCTAAAAGATCGCTTTATAGGAAGTGTTGAGGTGACCATATTTGTATAAAGGGAGATGATTTCGTTGTTGAATTCAAATGGAGGGGGAATCTTCTACTCTCGAAGAGTATAAAATATACTAATGCCTAGGAAGTGTGGAAAGGTAACAGTGAATCAGGAAGATGCCAAAGGCATAAGGTATAGACTGAAGCCCTCAAGTTAATAGAAAAGGGCTGTACCTAGGCAGGTACATTAATGATAAGACAGTAGGCACAAAAAATTTCCAAAACACATGTAAGAGGGCCAAAACTAGCCTAAGAGGTTTAAAACCTACAAAGTGTTGTGTGTGTGTGATCTGTGTGTATGTCTGTGCATGTTTCAATAATTCTGGAGTCTTAAAGTCTAAGAGATGATCCAAATAGTGATAAATTATTTTGTGGTTGCATCAATATAGGAATGCTCAATGGAAATTTTTTTTGAGACAAAGTTTCACTATGTAGGCTGGACTGGCCTTGAGCTCACTGTGTAGTCCAGGTTGAACTCAAGCTCACAGTAATTTTCTGCCTTAGCCTCATGAGAGCTAGGATTACAGGTGCTCCACCACACCTAGAAGAAACTTCTTACTAAGGAAAATCTGCAAATTGGTATTAATATATCCAGTAAATAATTCAGTCATTAAAAAAATAAACAGAAAGGCTAAGTTATGCCTCATTCACCCTAGCAAGTGTATGTTTAATCTCATATCCTTTATTAGGGATCAGCAAACCATAGCTTGTTTCTCCATTGTCCCAACTTCTGCTTTTCATTTGTTTTGTCATTATAGGGTAGAATGTGTGCAGAAAACTCTTCTACCAAATAGGTACACCCTTAGTTCATGGAGGAAATTTTATTGGAACTCAGTTATATCTATTTATTTTTAAATTGTCGATGGCTACTTTCACCCTACAAAGTCCATACAGCCTACACGTCCTAAACCTTGGGAACCTGGAGGGCTGGAAAGCAGGGGAGTCTGTTCTGAATCAGAGACCTAGCTAAAAACAGTAAACAAATTGTTTCAAGGGTTGAGTCTTACCTTCCCTGGTGGTCTAGTGGTTAGGATTCGGCATTCTCAAAGGTTGAATCCTGGGTAAACTGAGGTAAACCCTGATAAGTTGGCCTGCTAGGGAAGTCTTCTCCTCCTGGTATCAGAGACCTACTTAAAAGCACCAGCTACACTGTTTCACCATTTCATTTGCATGTGCCCACCAAAATGGTTCATTAAATCTCTGCATATATACACCTAAACTTGTGTACCTTCTCAGCATCCTTGCTTGGAGACCTGGAGAAAAGGAGAGCTTTTCTTCATTCTATCTAATGAACTACTTTACATGCATGTGCTGCCACTGTGTCCATTAATTGATCCTTAATCATCCTTAGGACAAGGGCTCAGAGAGCTACTTGGTTATGTTAGGATGGGAAAAATGGGTATGACTTCTCTCTAAACAAGTATGTGTCTGTCTAGGTATATGTTTGGTTAAATAAGCATCGTGCAATGCCCAAAGCCAGGGTGCTTGTTTATACACTGTTACATAGAAACCAGATAAACTGTGTTTCAGAGTAAAGTTCAAAAAATTTGTGTCCAGAACAAAACTTCCATTTTTGTTACTGTTTGTGACTTCATGATATATGTTTCAGTTCAGAAGTTTTACATGATATTTTTTGAGCACTAATAAAGCCTGCAGGTGAGGCAGATACAGCGGTATATCCCTGTAAACTCAGATTCTTTAAAGGCTGAGGAGTAAGGCTTACAAATTGGAGGCCAGCCTGAGAAACAGTAAGACCTCTGCTTCAGAAACCCAAGCCAATCCAAAACAAACCGAGCCAAGCAAACCAAACCAAATAAAATCAAACCAAATCTAGAAGAGCTGTATTCCAGAATATTCTGACCATTTTTTTTTTTTTTTACTTTTACCCAGTGAATTTTTTTTTATTTGTGGAACCAGGGATTGAACTCAGGTCCTTGTGCTTGCCAGGGAAACACTTATTCCACTGAGCCATCTCCCCGGCCCTGAATGGCACATTTTTTTTGTGTGTGGTACCGGGGATTGAACTCAGGACCTTGTACTTGCCAGGCAAGCACTTATCCTACTGAGCTATCTCTCTGGCCCACCCAGTGAATTTTCAACCCAGGAGCTTTTGTTGAATGGAACAGTTTGCAGGGTGTTGTGAAAACTGAAGAGAGGTGCTCAGGAGTAATAGCAAAGGACCACACAATCTCCTCAAAAGAAAAGCCACTGAGCCTTGCCTTGGAGGTTACTATGAACTTAATTGTGTCTCCCCAGTCCTCTTGTAGATTCTAACCATCAGTGTAAATATATATTTGAGATAGAGACTTTAGGATGTAATGATGACAAAATGAGGTCATAATCATAGGGCTTTGAATTGCTAGAGTTGATGTCTTCATAAGTAGAGGGAGAAATCTCTTTCTCTGCCTCAACCGGCTTTGATCTTTCTCTCACCTCTGTGTGCTTTCAGATGAGGACACAGGAGACCTGGGAAGGCAGAAGTGGGCAAGCTGGAGAGAGCCAGCAAGAAGCCCTGCAGGATCTTGCGCTTGGCCCTCCCAGCCTCCAGAGCCAGGAGGAAGAGATTTCTGTCATTTAAACTACCTAGTCAGTATGTGGAACTTTTTATGGCAGCACAAGAAAACTAAAACAGAGATCAAGCTTATTTTACCATGCTCTTAAAGACAGACAATCTGGGTGGGGTCATTGTTGGAACCCCATGAAGAACACTGGTGATTCTATGGCCCTGGTTTTTTCCAAGTTCAGCTATAGCATGGGGCTCACACAATAGAGAACAAGACCATTCTACTTCAGCCTTTCTGACACAGTCAAGGCTCCTGTCCTCCTTCTACAATTTGGGGCTGGATGGAGGGATTTCCTCAAGTGAACTCTGCCTCAAGGTATAGAAGGAAGAAAAGATCATTTTTTGTAAGCACTGTTATAAAGCACAGGAGATTTTCAAGGTAACTTCCTGGGTGAACTCAAATTTCACTAGGAGAATTATAAACATTGATTAGAGATGCTGAGGAGTGTAGAAACTATCTTAGTTACTTTTTCCTCATTTCAGAGACAAAACACCTGAAACTCGAATTTAAAGGAGGAAAGGTTTCTTTAGCTCACGGTTTGCAGTGGTTGCAGTCCATAGTAGCTGTCTCCAAGGCAAGGTGGCCTGGCAGAGGGGCTTCACAGAGGAGAAAAATAACAGTGGATGATGTGGAGGGCAAAAGCAGTAAGTGACAAGGAAGCCCAGCAAGCCTCTTTCTGCCATTTATATTCTGTCCCGGGCACCTGTCCTCAGGGTGGGTAGTATTCACACTGAGGGGTGTGGTATGGGGGCTCCACTCTCAGAACTATGCCGAACAACTCAGTGGACTAATGCACTAATCATTACTACATCTAATGATTAGTAGATGTACTAATGATTAGTACATTAGTATTAATCAATCTCAGCATCCCACAGTCCCAGTATCAAATACTGCAGATGAACCTCTGAAAAGTCCCTGTTATGACTTCATGAAGTTTTGGGGGAACATCTATAGACACAAGCAATAATAGGAAACTGTTGTCTTCAAATTAGTTGTTCAGATTACCTGATATAAGCATGAAAAATTGATCAAAAATTACAGAACATAAAAAAGGAAAGAGAAAATGAAGAAGGAAGGGAAAAAGTATATATGTATATTCATAGAATAGCATGGAAAATTATATTGCTGAACTCTGATGATATATTAAAAGTAGTTTAATGTGCTTAGTTTTGAAAATATTTTAAACTCAACTTTAAATGTCAAAATAGAATTTTAAAAATATGTTTCAAATCAGAACATCAAAAGCAACTTTTAAAGTTGTTTGATTTAGTCTCTCAGTTCTGGTTGGAATTGTGCTTTTAAGCCAATTAGTTGGTTAAACTGAAAGGAAAACAATTTAGAAATATTACTTTCAGATCTCTTAGTGTCTAACCAGAATAACAAATTTGCAAATCTCAAAAGATCATTCACCACAGGCTTTGAATATTAAACATATTATATATTTTTTGTATCACCTTTGTCAGTTCTTTGGAGAAAGTTATATGCTGATATTTATTTGTGGCTATAATGTCTTATCTTTATTATTTGTGTTATGTGTAATAAAAAAATTGAACAATACTAAGACTTTATTATTTGCTGATTTCTGAGAGTTCATTCCTTTAAAAACTTATTTAATTAATTCGTTAAATCACCAATAAAAATTTTTGGAATGAGGTATACAGCTTGAGGTCTATTGACTTAGGCCAAATAACAGATAGCATCTCACATTTTTGTGGTGAAAACACTTAAAAGTTACTGTAATCAATTTTCTAATACGTAAATTTTCTTCTGCTTATTCCTACTATCTGACTGAAATTTTGGCCACCATGTCTCTAACCTGGTGCATGCAAGTACATCTCAGGGGTGAGGTGTTTTAACTTATTAACTAGTTTCAGTTTTTTTTTACAGGGACTAGAAGAAGTCACAGTCCAGCTTTAACACTGGAGAATTTCTCAGTTAAATAAGGTGGGGTGACAGAATGATGGAGAAGAGGAAAATGGACAGGTTGGTTTCCTGAAGAATCAGATGCTTTCTGATCTCCAGGAGAACACCACCCGTGGCTCTTCACGGAATCTAACCAGGGATTTCTGCAGGGGATGGACCTGGGCTCCTGCCAGGAGCTTCTCTACCTTTACGGTGGCCCCCTGCTCTGGGAAGGAATACTGGTAGCCAGTGGCCAGGGTTCACCAGGGCACCACCTTCTGACCCTCCAGCAGCATGGTGGCACATTCTCACCCAAAGACAGCTTGAACCACAGTGCTGGGGACAGGGATGAAAGCTGGGTGGCCCAGGGCAAAGCCCAAGGATTGGGAAAAGTCAGCATTGGTAGTGGTGAAGGCTGGAGCGATGCCACTGGGGGCCCCTGCACGTGTTTGCCTTGAGGGCATGGGTAGGGACTCCTGCCAGGTCCCTGATGTGAACCCAGGGGAAGAATTGGTGGCCTGAACTGATGGGCCCCCCAAGGCCCAGCCGGAAGGGCAGCAGCATGTAGCTGATGACATCACCTCCACAGCCCAGCACAACTCCTGAGAGCATCACCACCTGGTGTGTAGATTCTCTAGGAATCCTGGCTGTGGCTTCCATTCTGGCCACAAGGTTGGGGAAAAAGTCAAAATCTCCCCCTGGGATGTACTCATCATACTCTGCGGTCAGGCTGGGCTGGTGGTAAGCTACACCTGTGGCTCAGATCCAGGCCTGCGGTGGCTGTGGGGCTTTAGTGATGGCTTTTGCCGGCATTTGGGTGGTCTCCAGGCAGCTGCCGAGAAGCTCTTTTTGGAAGGCTTCATTCCATCTTTAGAGAGGATGTTCGCTCCAGCTAGGCTGAGCATGGCATCGTAACTCAGCAGCTCTGAGTTGCTGAGTTCCTCCCACGTGATCCGAGATGGCCCTGGTGGTCTGGAGACCAGTGTCACCTTATGGTCCTTAGCTTTCAGCAGCTGGGTTAGGGCGCTCCCTGCGAAGCCAGACACCACCCAGTAGAATCCGCAATGTGATCAGGACCCACCTCCTCATCTCAGTTTTCATGAAATCTTTAAACAAAAAAGCTAAGGAAATTGAACTATAAACTAGAATTTACTTTAATGGGAAAAATATGTATTTTTGGTGAAGTGTACTTTATTCTGATAGGTTCTGCGCAACTTTTCCTAAGTCTATGTTTTAGACCTGTTTCAAGTCCAGGGTTTAGTTCCAGTTTAGTTACTTTATTTTTAATAACCTGTAACAAATGTGTCTGTCATTGACATCTCAGTTCAAATATTATCTGCTCAGCATGACCAGTCCTGACCTATCATAAAGTGAAATCCAAACCTCTCATCCTTACTTCAGTCAGTCCATGCCACAGCTGTGCGTAACTTCCTTTATTGGAAATTACCTTTCAATTACTCATGATGAGCTATGGCCTAAAAATATGAAATGGAAAATTTCAAAAATAAACATTTCATATATTTGATCTGTTTATATGATTATCTGCTTGTTTTTTTTTTTTTTTTCTTTCTTTCTTTCAGGGCTGGAGACAGAACCCAGGGCTTTGCACTCACTAAGCAACAGCTCCTCTGCTGAGCATATCCCAGCAGCCTTCTGTTGTACATTTTAAGCTGTATACTCTTTCAAATTGCATTATAAAATCTCATGCCAATTCACTCTTTCCTGCCTGGGGCATGAATCATCCCTTTACTCAGTGTGTCCACTCCGTACTGTATGCATATATGGGGGGAGGGACATAGCATACATAGGATCCAGACTATCCGCATTTTCAGGAATGCTCTGCAGATGTCAGGGGGTGACTCTTATGGGTCCAATTCCCCCACCTCACTGTTCTTTCCCACAGAAACCTACATACATTATGGTGCTACCAAACTGGTCTTTGTCTTTCTGGTTCTTTCTGGTTTCAAGTCTTATAGCAGCACCTGGAACACTGCCTGCTACATTCTGAGCCTCAGTAAGTGTTTGTTGATGGTGTATGAAATCACATGCACAAATATCAGTGAATCTGGAGGGAGGTATTTGAATTTGTGGTGAAGGATAGGTTATCATAAGTGATAAACTACCCCAAGACAAGGGCAAGCCTCCACTAAAATCCTATTAAGATGAATGAAGGCCTCAGGGCTTCTGGGGGATGGCAGCTGCTCTCATTTCAGAATGGGCATAGATTCTTATTCAGCCAAAAACCTTAGACCCCACCTCACTCACATAGCTCATTCCTTCTATACTCCTGCTTGATGGAGCTCCCAGCAACATTTATTTCCTGGCTGGGCTGAATGCCAATGTCCCAGACATGGCCAGAAGCTCCTAGGGGAGTATTCTGTTCTGGGAAAGCTTTCACCTTCCAGTTGCTTGAAGTTGTGCTACCTTCCTGGAAAATGAGGGTTTGTTTTTGTTGTGGAGATTAGAGGCATTTCTTTTATTTTTATGTTTTTATATTTTATTTATTTATTGATTGATTGATTGATTGATTAATTTGTGTTTTATGGGGGTCTACAGGATGTTTAGGGTCTCACTACTAAATTGGACTAGCAATGATCCTGTTTACAGCATCCCAAGAGCTGGGATTTCAGGTGCGCGCCACCTTTCCCAGTCTCAATTGCCATCTCAGCATGAACCTGGGAGAGGCCCTGCATAGCAGGCCCCAGGGATCAAACCCTAGCCCCATGCACTTGCTTGCAGGCACTTAAATCCACTGAGTTTGGGTTGGCCTGCCAAAGTAGTCTTTTAGTTTTGTCCATTTTATGATTTCAGATTTTCCTGTGGGCTCTTTCATACATTTGTGTTTTGGTCAAGTTTCTTGACATTCACAAGGCACTATTCTGGGAGGCAGAAAAAGCTAATTTGGATTTTCTGCTATTCAGGTCATTTTCCCCCCTCACAGAATTACCTTGTGTCTCCTCTTTCCACAAAATGCTAGCAACCCAGATACTGTTGCCATCCTTTTTAGAGAATTGACCTTTCTTGGTTGTTAAATGCTTTGAGCTGGTGGACCAAATAGATTACTTTAGATGAAGGCTAAAAGGCTGATAGAAGTCTCAAACCTACTACAATTCCTACAATGATTGTTATAGAGCATCTTTCTCTAGCCTCTTTGTTTGAATGAATACCTAAGGGAGAGAAGAGCAGGCTCACTTAGCTGTGTGTCCTCATGCACAGTAACTCATAAAAATAAAGACCTAAAGGGAACATTCAGATAAAACCTCCCAAGCCCCTACCTTGAGGGAAGAATTCACAGGGATAAATCAAGACAGAATGTCAACTGCACTGAAAAATCCCTGTCAGGAGCTCTGCCACTGCCCATCTAAAAGGCCCTTGTGTCTTTCTCAATCCTGACAGACAGGCAATTCCTCATAAACTCTAACTTAAAAAATTCCAAACCCAAGAGAAAAAGTGTTACTATCTGTTTTGTTTAGCCATGTACCTGCAACTTTTGAGAGACTGAATAGCATCTAGTGTCAACTTTTGGATAAACTGAATGAACAGTTGAACAAACATCAAATTCGGTTATAAACACAAAAGAATACCATAATCATTTAAGTTAACAAGAATTATTGAGAAATTAATTTGCACATCCTACCATTTAGGCAATATATAAAATTCAAAGATTTTTAAAAGGAAAAGTCAGGCAGGATCATGTTTCCCTTGCTTAACCACAATTCAAAATAGATTAAAAATACAATGCAGAGTATGATGATCTAATATGAAGAAAAACAAACATTTGTATTAGAGAGATAACCAGGTCCTTAAGATGAGATCTAAAAGCTGTAAATCACTGGTAGGATGTGGAGGTGAAAACCTTCCTGGTGTAGGTGACACCTGTGCCAACACGCAGGGTGAAAAACGCAAGTGGATCCAAAGTCATTAGTGTCTTGAGCGCTGTGCATGTCTGGTGCTAGCAGTGCTAGAACTGGCAGGAATAGGCAGGAACAGACCAGAAAGATCTGCAGGACTCCCTAAAGACAGCTGCCAGAAAGCGAAAGTAGGGGGAAAATTACTCATTTTCCATAATATCATGTTTTTAGGCACCATGAAATCTGCAATTTTTGTCCATTTTATTTATTATTTCTGTGCCCCTTGGCTTGGGTCCCAGAAAATAGCTGGCACTGAGTAAATATTTGTACAGTGAATTTGAAGTGTTACTATTCTAAGAATAGCAAACAGAGGTCATGGTTTTGTGGAATTGTACAACTTTTATTTTATTTATATTTCCCTTGCTGAAGAAACAAACAAAACTTAGACTAAGTTAGACCAAGCAGTTGTCAGTAAAGGCTGACAAGAAGATGAAAACATTAGAAGAAAGTCTATTTTATTAGAGTAATTTCAACATTTTGTTCTTTTGGGGACAGGGTCTCAATGAGATGTAACCCAGGTTGGCACTGAATTCAACACAGTGTCTTGCCTCAGCCTCCCAAGGCCTGGGATTATGGCCTTTTGTTCTAACAAGCATTGCAATAATTTCGGTATTTCAGTGTACAGAAAAGTGAGATATTTGAGTACTGAAGTAATTTCATATACAATTTTCACTACTATCAAACATTTGAGAATACTTGGGAAATAATAAAGAGAACATGAAAATGTATTGATCAAAATATTGGCTCAATTTTTGTTTTTTGTCTCGTTTTATTTCTGGTTTTGGTTCCAGGAACAGAACTCATGATCTCACACTTGCTGGGCAGGTGCTGTGCCACTAAACTTCATCCCAGCCCTGCCCCAATTCCTTAAAGAGAATTCTACAGAATAATGTACCAAAATTTAGCTGAAACTACAATGCTAAATTATTACAGAGTGGGTTATTTGCATGTATTCGTGGACATTAATTGTAATACACAGCTTGCAGGAGCCCTAGCCAGAAAGTGACTGGAAAAAAAGCTGTGGGTGAAGGATCAGAGATATGAGTGAATGCTAGCTGACTTTAACGGGAAGAGCAACAACAGTAAAACCAGCACAACACATAGTTCTTGGGGAATGAGGTAAGTCTTCTAGACAAGGCAGCTGGAAGCCTTCTCACTGCCTCTTCAAAGCCTCATACCCTCACATGCCCATAGGGGGAGCTTCTGGGAGCGACGGGACCATGGCTGGGCAATACTGGCTTAGTCCACTGATTCGTTTAGCACAGTCTGGGTGTGGACGATGGATCACAAATGAGAAAAGCCCCAGCCTGGCTGTGGGTGACACTGACCAATGTTTGCAGCCTGGATGGAATGAAAAAAGAAGGAAGGAAGGCTTGCTATGCCATATACTGCCAGGCCCCTCTGTCATGAGGCTCTGCCTTTGATACAGCAGACTACCAACTGAAACCTCTGAAAACTCTGAGCTAAAAATGCAGCTGTCCTCCTTTAACTTGTGGACAGCAGATATTTTGTCCCTGCAATGAGAAAGTAACTAAAAAATCAATTTGGCAGTACTTAAGACTGTAAATCACTAAATTCTGCAAACAGATCATAGCTGTGAAACTAAGGGAATGGCCAGCTGGAAATTACTCCAGAAACAATAGTCTGGCCACTAGATATATTCAAAGTACCAAATAATGGAAGCTGCAATGGGATCAATTTAAATTAGTTTCTAATATAGTCTCACTTACATAAGCCAGGGTTATCTATAAATGTCTCCATCTTACAGGGTTATTTTGAAGCTCAAAAACCTTACTGCCCAGAAAGCTCTGAGTACCATACATGGCACATGATAAAGATTTAATTGTTGTTATCTATTATTAGTAGGAGTACAACAAAAAATAAGAATATTATTAAAAATATCTTTATAAAAAATGCATTTGTTATGAGATAATGGGAAACGTCCTACTTTTTGTGAATAAAATGTGAAATTGAGCAATGGTAAAAATTTATTGATTTCATTCATATATTCAGGTAGCAAGCATGCAGAGCCCACATTTCTTCTAGCACTGGCCTAGATGCCGGACACTGAAAGACAACAAAGAAACGTTCTCAGGAGGCTTATACAAGTGTGGGAACTGATTATTATAGCAGCTGAACCTCTCAAAAACTTCAGTATACATATTTTCCTCAGAAGTGTTGAGGAAGAAAACAGCTTCATTCTCATCTTTATATCTCTGAAAACCAGGGCATGTATGCCTCACATTGAATCAATATATGAGGGACAATTTCTGATCACATCAAGATGAACTCTGTCTATTGTCTATTGCCCTTGACATGCAGACAGTGATTTCACAAGAACTCTTTTAACTGAATACCAAGCTTTCCTGAAAGAAGGGAATCCTTCACTTGCCAGGCCTGAAGATGAACTGTGGAGCCAGAGCTGCAAGGGGTGATCCACAGTGGTTCTCTTCTCAGCAGGAAAGGGATTTTGTCCTAATGCCATGAGGCTCAAGAGTGAACAACTAAAGAATGGACTTCATAAAACAGGAAATGAAAGCCAGGTGTAAGAAGGCACCCTAAATCCCAGTACTCCAAGAGGCCGAGGGAGAGAAGGATAGCAAGTTTGAGTCCAGCCTGGGTAACCTAGCAAGTTATTGAGAGTCTGTCAGAAAGAGGGAGGAGAGGAAGGGAAAGGGGAAAGGGGAAAGAAAGTGGGAGAGGAAAAAGAAGAAAAGAAAAAGAAGGGGAAGAGGAAGAAGAACAGTAAGAGGAGGAGGAATCCTAGAGGAGTGGCTAGTAGACAAGAAAGAGATGATGAGCATGTACAGTTTAAAATATTATTTATATGAAGGAAAAAGAAATAAGATGAATTAAAGTATGATAGTAGCATGTGAAAGAGAGGAAAAGATGGATTCTTAAAAAAAAGGTAATGATCAAGTTTAGACTTTGTTAGGTCAAGCACATAAATTAAAAATTTAAACATAAATCATAATAAATACATAACATAATTTTCAAGCCAATAGAGTTAAAAATGAGAAAGAAAATTAAAAAATCAATAGAAGGCAGACAAAAGGAGTAAGTATGGTAAACTGAAAATAAATGAAGTGTTAGAAATAAATCTCAATCACAATTTTTAAATAAAATGAGTACATATGGCTTGAGTTTGCAATTAAAAATACAGGGTTTTTTTTTTTTTTGGATTTCTAGGATATGTTATTTAAAGACATATAGTCATTACAAAGCAACTCAGAAAAATTGGAGAAACATGAAGAAAGATACCAAGAAATGCTAAATCAAAAGGAAGTTCACACACACACACACACACACACACACACATCTCAGGAAAAATACGTTCTAGGATTTTAATAATTATAAAATGTTATGATGCTGGGCTAAGGAGATAGCTCAGTGGTCTGACAATTTGCCTGGAAAGAGCAAAGACCGGAGTTGAGTCCCCAGTGCATATGCCGTGCTGGTGCTGGAATCCCAGGCACGCTGACAGTCACTCACGCTGGGCATGGTGGTGCATGCCTGCGACCCAGTGCTAGGGAGGCCGAGATAGGAGGATTACTATGAGTCTGAGCTGCATAGTGAGATACTGTACCAAATAAATAAATAAAAGATTAAAAAATATACAAAGATAGAAAATGTTATGATGCCATTTAAATCATAAGCCTTGTGTATTTTATACTTGCAATGCAAATGTGTATGACATTGTGGGTGTTGTTGTTCAGAGAAGAGCTAGATTTTACATGATGTTTCATATGAGTATAAGACATCATTGAAAGTACTACTAGTAACAACAGTACACTGACATTAATGTCTTATTGCCCAACCACTATAGAAACACATATAATAATTTAAATATTAATCAATCCTTCCAGATAGTCACTGGAAACCCCACCTTAAAGTAAAAAAAAAATAAGGTTGATGAAATTAAAAAATTTGCTCAATGACAGGAGCTAAAGTAGGACTTAAATCTATGCTTGTCTGTCTGTCCAATAATACCATAACCATATATTTCTGAGGCCGTGGCTAGCACAGATTCTGCCTGATGTAAAAGCCTTGAGGACAGAAATAATAATAGAAAGTGCGTGGGAAGACTGCAAACACCATGTGACTTGATGACATGTCCACCTACGAGTTGTCTAAGCACTACAGAGCGACCCAGGAGATGAGGACCTTGTCACTTTTTTAATCCATCATTCAGACTGGGGCATTCAGACAGCTGGGGCCTTAGAGATGTGGTTGTCCCTGGAAAGAAAAGTCTCCAGAGCCCACAATAAACTGATTCTGAAAAAAACCTTGCTAGTCCTGGGGCCACAACTGATAATCGTTCACTGTTCAAGGGTGACTAGAGGGACCAAGTAATCACTGGGACACAGAAATTGTCTTCCAAAAGAAAAAACGCCTTTTTCAGGCTCCTCAAACATGGGTTAAGTGAGCCAGTGGCATTTTTGGCTATTCTTTTTAACACTGGAAGCCAAAGCTAAGAGAGCTCTGTGCATTCCAGTCTTGCATGGGCATAGCTCTTTTGAGGTTCTATAAAGGCTATTTGGAAGATTTGTCTCAGTGGGATGCTTAGGTAAATCTGCTTCAGCTGCAATATCTTAAAAATGGATGTCTTCTGATTGGCATAAATCCATTCAGGCCCTTTTCGATTTCCGAGTACTAATGTCTAACGTGCTTGAAATTATGTTTGCCCTGGAGGGCAGCAAGAGCTGCTGAAGACATCTCTACCATCAATGATGGGAAGGGATGTTTAAATACCTCATCGTACATCTGGCCTCCTCTCTGACCCCAGTTTTCAGACAGGGATCTAGCAGGAGCCACACTCTGACACATAGATATCATTCAGCGTTTCAATTTCTAACTTTAAACTTGTCTATTTTCATACGAAACTCAAGCTCACCATTTCCCTGGCATTTCATTTCCTTTGGCACAAAACTTGTTTTACTGGTACAACAAGTACCAGTTGTCTTCATAACTTATTTGACTTCTTAGAGGAAAGGATAAATTCATTCACTAATTGATCAGAAGTTCCTAGAAACATTTCATATAACTGGCCTGCCTCGGGGTTCTGGGATACAATGGTCAACCTGGCACTCAGGTTTTCACTGAGCTTCATTTCTAGTGGACAGACAACAAATAGCTAAAGAGATAAATAGGTTTCAAATGAGCTGGTGACAAATGCTCTGTAGGAAAACAAAGTAAGTTAGATAGGTAGCTACTGGGGTGGAGATTGCTAAATGTATGCTAAGTACTAGGGAATGTCTATCTGGCATTGGGGAAACTGGTGAAGAGGGGGAGACAGAAGAGAGTGGAAATGGATACTCTGGGGAAAGCATTTGAAATAGAGGCAAAAAGAATTACCTGTGCTAAGGAAGGAGCCTGCCTGGCATTTCCAAGAAAGGATAGGAAGGCCGCATGGCTGCAAAATAAAGAGGATGGGAAAGGAGAGAAGAAGGTCTCAGTGGGCCGAATCAAGTGGGTCCTGTAGGCCTGGGGAAGATGCCTGGTGCAAGGGAGTTATTTCAGCATTTTGATATTTAACTTTAACATTATTTCTGAGGCCAGTTTATATGAACTTCAGTTTCTTCATTTTGATTTTTCACCCTTTAATGAGATCCATAGCTGCTGGAATATATTTGAGCAGAGGAATGACAAGCCTTAGATAGGAAATATTCCTCAGGTGATAGCTAGGCAAGATTTACAGCTTCCACTGGGTGAAACAATCTAGTTTATTGAATGCACTAAGTTAAGAGGAAAGCCTAATTTTCTAAGATCACTTTTATCCTTATTTATTTTGGCTTTACCAATAACATTTGTACTGACAAACTCTTCAAGTGACCTAAACACTACTGACAAAAATGAAGCAGTTAAATATCTAAACCAAACTAATAAAATCTGATTCTCCCAGTTTTGGCTCTGTTTCTTATATACAATGCAATCAAATTGTCCTGAAAGGTAGGAAAATATGCTGGAGTTAAATAATAGGTAAGGTATCAAAGTATGAAGGTTGTGTCCAGTTATTGTTTTAAAAAGCCGTTAAAATTTAGAGTGAATCATAAATAAATCAAAGGTGGGACTTCAATAAATACCTGGGAATCAAATTTTGGCTACCAGTGCTCATCATTTTGGAAAATGACTTATTATTCGTGTTGACTTCAGTTTGACTTCATCACAAAATTCTCCTTTTCCTTGATTCAAGATGGTATTTCAAAATACCAAGGCATTCTTTTTTTTTCTTTTTGAAATTTTGAGATTATTTTTTTCTTGTACACTGTGGAAGTTTACCGGATGGGAAGCAAAATATATGTGCTCCATAATATGTTGTTAGCAGATTGTGACAATGCTTTTGCTGAGTGGTAGTCTAAAGAAATCATCTTTTTGTGGCTGGACATATACTCCACACATTATTGTTTCCCCAAAATATTTTCTTTAAATTGTTTTATTCTATACATATTGATTTGCACATTTTGAATTTTGACTATTTTATGTTATGTCATGAATTCAAGTAGATTGATGAAAAGTGATGGGAGAGATCCAGCTGTCTAGTGTCCCCCAGACAAAGAAAAAATTTTAAGATAAGAAATATTCAATTAGGTTTCAAGATGGTGTGTCAAAAAACGTGCTGCCAATAAACAGTGGAAGCGTGAACAACAGACTTCTGGAATACAAGGAGAAAAACAAGGCTGGCAAAGCTGCTGAGTCTGTCAAAAGAGCCCAAGATTAAAGGGAAGAAAGCTTTCTCGAACATACTGGAAAGTAAGGCTGCAAATAAATTGGGAGGGAGAAAGCCATGTGAGCTAAAGTGGCTCAAGACTGAACTGCTTTTAAAAATCTGTGTCTGACAAAGTGAACATACTTTGGGCAATTGGGACGTAATGAAGACCTGATTTATTAGAAAACGGTTTAGGCAGCTGATGGCACTTCGGCATACTAATAGGATGAACTTAGAATCCTCAAACATGCCTACTGCTACCTGCACTAAAATGTCCATAAAGTAATTTGCCATCTATGTCACCACTTTTGTCCATGAGCAAAGCCTGATTCTACCTTCAGCTCCTGAATGCCTCTGTGAAATTAAAAAATTAAATGTGTGAAGCCTCAAAGGACTGATAAAAACACCAGCCTACCCAGGCTATGAATATTAACCCTGCTCTTTACAGTAGTTCTTCAATGTCTTGCCTTTGAATTAATTCATTTTTCTAATTCATCATAAAGATAATTTTATTCATCTACCAACAACACACAGCTCAAGTGATTTTCACATTATCATATGATTAAAAACAAATCATTGGTGAAATATACAATTAAAAATTAAAAGGAATTTGGTCCATAAGAGTTAAGTTATTGAGATCAGTATTTCACCAAAATAATGTAAGCTAAGTGAGAAAAAATGACCTCATTTAAACTCTTTTCTTACAATTTACTGGCTGTGTGACCCAAGGCAATTATACTTTGTTCTTGATGTTCTTATCCTCATTTCAAAAGTTTGAATTATCTACTACAGGAATAACATAAGACAAGGCATATAACATTCAATGATGCCAGTTGTTATTGTCAGAACAAAATCTTCATAGAAAATGCTAGAATTCCAATACTACATTTGTGTAAATGAAAAGAAAATGAGCTTACAGGAGTTCGCTTAAGATACAGTTAAAACCTACTAACTATGAATATAAATTCAGTTGACGGTCTTGAAACAATGAGTGTGGCATAATCTGGCGTAGGTCTATAACTCTCAGGAATAAGACTGAACATTGGAGTTTGCCTTGTGATTTACAAGAATAATTGGAAAATTCAGGAAGAGCAAAGAATTGCCATTGTATACAGTATACACATGCTCAGATAACCACTGAGGAGTTGGAGGCATCATCTAGATTGATATATTGCAATCCAAACTGGAGCCACTAGGGATGTGCATTTCCATTCCCAAGACTTATGCGCTTGAGAAGACAGTTAAAGGTGCCTTCCACAGTGACCAACTTACTTTTTTTTTTTGTCACATAAGGTTTAAGATTGTGGTATACTATATCTCTCAACCCAGGTCCCAACCCTCTGCTATGATTTTCATCTATGATCACCAATCAGTGCTCTTATGATGTAGTATTAAAATGGTCCCTGTTATAACTTCATCCAGACAGTATTCACAGGGACACAAAACTATTTCTGTTTTATATCAGTTTTCTTTGTAGAAGTGCTAACTACCCATTTATGGACCTTAGTAGTAGAAAATATATGTGGTAGTGCTTGATTGATTCAAATTTCTGTTCAAGCACCCAAAGCCTTTCTCTCCCATAGCTATGGACTGATTACAAAACAGCTGCTCTATTTTATTTTCTCACATCTGCACATTCTTTATCAAGCAACCTCAGGAAGTGACACCATCTTGAGGTTGGACTGCAATGACATTCTCCAAAGTCTTTAGGTCCTGGTTATGGCATCAGACCTCCCTAGAATAGAATATGTAGTGTCATTTAGCCATTCTAGGTATCATCAGTCAGTAGGAACATGAACGATGTTCTTTCAACCTTTAGACTGACAGAATATTTATTGTGAAATGTGAACTTTGAAAACTGATGCAATTTAAATTGCAAACATACAAACAATTGTAATCTTCATGTGTTTTTTAACTAATACTTCATTGTCTCTCTTCTAATCAATCCCCTCAACTGCTACTGGTGCACACACAAATGATAGAACTGGGGATTTTCTTGTATATGTATGAATATATAAAAACATAAAACTTTCCATTAAAGCTTTCTTACAAAAAAAATTCAAAGGAGAAATTAAACCATAACATCCCATGAGTCTAGTTTAGATTTCTGTTTAGGCTATTGTTTATGGTGCTTTTTCTTTCATCCTCACTTCTAGAAGCCTTGAGCCTACAGACTGAAATTTTATCTCTCTACTATTTTTCTAAATGCAATCACCTCTCTGCTATGATGTGAGCCAAGAACAGAAAATGCTCAACATTACTAATACATTTTTATTCCCTCTTCATGGACTTTATTTGTGCTTCTCTTCTTAATAGTGTGTCACATTTGAGTAATCTTACCATCCTGTCTCTAGTGATATCGCGTGTTGAGCTCAGCATGTGTAATCCGGGATCCTGTGTAAGACAAAAAGAGAACTGCAAAGCAGACACCTGGTGAAAAGTGGTAAGGGGCTCCATTTATTGAGGACTGTGGGAGTACTACGAAGAGCAGGTCCATGCTGATAAAAGTAAAGGCATGAGCAGAGAAGCTGTGCTGGAGTAATAGGAAAGCAAAAACAGTACACATAGGTCACAGGATGAAATACACAGCAGCAATTGCCAGATAAACCAGGCCTTGGAACTTAAGTGATGTGGACCTAAGCTCAGGGACCTCCTCTGAATTTTTAGGTGTGATGGACAGGAATGATGGACAGTCTGTTGAATCGTCAAAGGGGCTCTCACCATGCATGTGTGTCCCAGAATATACCATGATCTTAATTTACATGCATGATGTGTAGTGTTTATTCATGAATAACATTGCTGTAGTGTGACGGTGGCTGAAGTTGAGAGTAGGAGATGTAACATGCATGTGCTCTTGTCTGGACCATCAGAGATTTACTTGATTTCTATCATGTGATTCTCTACCTCTCTTATGACAATGGAGAGAAGACTGGCCCTCAGTTGCTGCTTCAAATCAAATGGGTGATGGGGCTGGGGAGATAGATCACTAGAATGAATGCTTGCCTGGTATATGTAAGGTTCTGAGTTCGATCGCTGGTGCCACCAAAAAAAAAAATAAATAAATAAAATAGAATTAAATGGGTGGAACAGAGTGACTTCCTCAGCTCCATTGTTTCTAACTGTACTATGCTACACAGTACAATTGAGTTGGAACTTCAAAGCAACATAATACAGTATGTAAACCAGGAATGGCTTTTATTTACTTTGATGAGTAAAAATCTCAGTTTTGCCATGTTGTCAGTTTCTAGCAGAATAGGTACTACAATTCTCTTGGTAGCCTTCAATATAATGTTTTAAAGTAGGTATAATATTGGGTAAGAGATTTTATTTCTCCTTTTTCTTTTCCCTCATTTATAACAATAAAAAGGTAAAGTCAATGACCTTTTAGGTTATTTTAATATGATAAGCTTTAAAATGGAATTTTATTTATTGTGCCTCTATGTGCAGTACATCTAAAGACACAGGAGTTATAGAGGATTCTGCCTGTCTTCTGATGGCTTATAACCCACTTTGAGGACAGTAGAAACTAATAAGAAAACAAATGAGGATTTGAATTCTAATTTGCTAAATTTTACTAATACACAAAATAGGTGTTATTGGAGGGAAGAGAAGGTTATTATTCATCTAAATTATTGGAGAGTAGATTGACATCTAGACTTTGATATTTTAAAATAAGAGAAAAATCCCTTGGATTAATATTGGTTATTAAGAGAGAGAGAAAAAAAAACTATGTCTATTGATATAAAGTGGAAGTTCAGATATAAAAAGTCAGTAACAAGAGAAAATATGCTGGTGGTCTGATGGGACCAGTGCTCATTTAGTTGAGAAGGGAGTATAAGAAGGTATCATCTAAAAAGGACCTCAACATTTTCTTGTTTCATCATTCTATACTCCTTGGGCACTAGCATAACAAACGTCAAAATCAAACCCTTAAGAAAAGATATGTAGCTGATGGACAATTTGTCTGGGAGAGCAGCTTTTATGTGTGAAATTTCTGTATGTACATTTGCTGAGTATAATGTATTTAAAGATGGCGCTTTGTGAGTTGCCATGACAACCTGTAGATTAAAATTTTTAGCATCCTGAAGGTACAGATCTCAGCTCTAAGAATTTTGTCTGCAGAATTTTAGAAAGCCCTGCTGATGCACTGTAGATGGACTGGACAAAATATGGAATGCTTGATGTTTTTGCAGTCTTTTTTTTTTTTTTTTTTGAAATGGTGTTAGTAAGGCCAAAGTTTCTCTGTAGTGAAGGACACTCTCTCTCTCATTTCATTATTATCTTTGAAATCTGAAGTGTGCTTTAGTTTTAGCTTATTGCTGAACTGCTCTCAAAACAAGGCAAAAAAAAGACTAAAATCCATTTCCTATTTCCATGGAACTTTGAAAAGAGAAAAAAATTTTGAGAATTGCTAGTCAAAGTGAAATTTCTGAATATTTCTTTGCCTTTAGGCTGTGCTTTCTCTGGATAGTATCCTTAGTAGTAAAGGTGGACAAAAGACTGACAATTACTTTGCAAACAGAAAGAAGATCTGAAGGCACAGAGGAGGTACAAAGTCCCTAGAGTTCCTCTGTTTCTGTCCTAGTTGTACTGACAGTGCCTGGGGCGGTGACACTGGCAGCTGCTAAACAGTCACCTATAGAGTCATTTAAACTGGCAAACTCCCCAGGTAATGAATCATTCTCGTGATGCCTTGTTTAAGTGTGTTTGTGCTGATTAAACAATGACGTGAGAAACTGAAATCCTTTGTTGGGTAATTGAAAACAACTATCTTCAACTAATTTGGACACACATGAAATACTAAAAAGCTACTATTTCAAAAGGCAGTCTTACTACTAATTGCTTAGTATGATTGCTATGTAAAACAATCCAAAATTAAGACAGAAGAACTGACAGAATAGAGTGACAGGAATTGGAGGTTTTTTTTAAGTCTCATTACATACCCCTACTCTGCCTTATAAGATATGTTCACATTTATGAGAATAGACTTGGTGTTGGAATTTCACACAAGCATCTGAGCCTTGTCAGGCCAGCAACACTGTGGGGCCATGTTCACTGTCATTTATAGATGGTGACACTAGGTTGGCTTAGAGTTTTGTGGTTTATAGCAGAATTAATCCAATGGCCTAGGGCTTAAAGTTATTTGTTAAATGGGAAATAATTTGTATTTGTCTATAGTAATTTTTATGATTATTATTGTTGCTGCCATAAAGACCAAATTATGTAAACTCTGAGTATCCAGTATGTTTCATTTGTAAGAATAATATTAAATATATACTGTATAATAGCTTTATAAGAATTTAGTGAAAATAAGTGAATGGCCATATTGTGTTATAATTAATGAAGAGAAAGGGTCTTGTTAGGCTGTTTAACTAATGTGGCTATTGAACTATTTGAGGCAACTTCATTGGGCTTTGGTGTTTACCGAGCATAAATTGATGATCATAAAATTTAACACTATTTATTTTTTTAATTATGAAAATTCACTTAAGAAGTGGGTTTTTAGGAAGAAATTTGGTTCACGAGATAGAGTAAGACTGTAGTCATGGAAATCACACAGATAAACAAAGGAAAATTTAAATATGTAACCCATATTATATTTCAAAAGTTATTGTTACTAAAAATATAAACATTAAAAAATGTAAAAGATTATATTTGAAATAATTTCCAAAGTTCAGCTTAGTAAAATTTATGATACAAATTTGTCATTAGGCAGAATGGTGTCTGACAAGATGAGACTAACACATGAAGTCACGTCCCTTTCTCCTTTAATCTATTCCTGTCTCTAATGATTCTTCAAATCACCCATATTATATAATAGCTATTTTATCTAAGGGATGCAACCTAACAGTTGGAGCAAAACATGGAGTGAGATACTGATGATGACCGTTTTTAATTCATTCAGCCAGTATTTAACTTTGAATACTAAAAGGATATGCAATATTTTATTTGTTTCTCTCTATATATTCATGAGAGGCACCATGTCCACTCAACGTTTAGCAGCAGCACATGATCATTGACAAAGTGAGTACAGTAAATTACCAATTTATGAACACTTAACATTCAAACTTTCACCTTGCATGAGGGACATTCATAGATGTGAGCAAATTGTAGCAGTAGGTCATGTGTCTGCTGGGCATTGTCACAGTGGTGTTGCTGGGTACTTCTTATACAGAGCAATAGCATACAGTGGAACAGTGTACTTTTGTGTCAAAGGTGTATAGGACTAATGGTCAAATTTATGAATAAATTGATTCAGCATGCTCTCTGGGAATGGAACCCTATAATTTGAGAACTTGCTGTAGTTCTTTTCTTAGGAGTATGCTAGTGGATTAATAAATGTTATGGGTAAGAAAGAGGAATGGATTTGGAGTTAGAGGATAAGAGTAGGAGTATCAGTTATGAAAAATCTTGTTAATATTTTTCTCCTAATAAAAAATAGATATGTACGGAACAGTTATTGTTCCTTTCTGTCTTGATAGCCACTGAAATTTTGATTGATATTGTCTTTCTCAGCTTGCAGTAAAAACTTGGACCTTCACAAGTAAGAGGTCAGGACATTTTTCTGAAGTGGGTTAGTGCACAGCATCTGCCTGCTTTGGGACTGGTTCACTTTAAACATATGCTGCAAGGCAGACCAATCAGAATGGATCTCAGTTTTCTGTGCATGTTTACTTCCCCCTGGAAGTGTGTGATAGCGCTTAGGACTGGGACTCAGTGGAAGACTTTTGTGAGAGTTAACACAGAAGGTGCAATGTAGGCAAAGAATGATAGGATATTGAGAAATACTTTTAATACTGTATTTAGCCACTGTGGAGACAATGCGTAGCCTTTAGGTTATATATTATAACAATATGAACGCAATTCTTTCTGTTCTTATCTTAGTTGAGCTGCAGCCAGATACATATTGCTAGATACATTGCTCACAAGAGGAAAAGTGTAAACAAAGAAAGCTACAAAAGTTATAATCACATTTGATTTAACTTTGTTATATTTATTTTTTCCTGTCTCTATATAAAAGAGATAACTAACATTGCAAGTGTGATATTTTCCATTATTTTTCTTTTCTGTGTAAATACATAAAGTACTTATTTTTATCAATTTAGAATTATTTTTACACATGTAAATATATAGATTTAAAAAACCCCAAATCAGGTTATATTAGTAGTTTTACATATTTCGTTCCATCTAACATCATGGTATAAACATTTTCAAGTTTTATTAACACAATTTTTAATAGTACAATGATGTTCCATAGGATGGGTAAACCATACTTAGTTTAAATTTTCTATTTTTATTGTTCATTGAAGCTATTTATCTATTTTTGACATAGTTATTTAGGCTACTGGAAAATTAATATTTGTTTAGGTTATTGATAAATAAATTTTTGCCCAAATTTTATTTCTTAAGATTTGTTTCCTAGCAAAAGCTTTATGAGGCTAAATTGGATACATTTTTATCACTCTTAATACAAATATCAAACAGCTTTATAAAAAGTTCATACTAATTTTATATTCCTAATAAACTTGTCATACTCATACATTACTATTTTCTATCAGAGGTACTAATTTCACAGCAAAATGCAATCATGTTATTATATCAGAATGTATTTATATTACTACTGAAGACTGAGCTTTTCTCATATACTTATTTACATTTTTTTCTGTGAATTCTTATGCATATCAATTTTCCTATTGGCATTTTACTGCTTTTCTGATGATTTTAGGCTTTTCTTTTCCAAAATCAGTGATTGTACTAAGTTAGGACTTCAGTGATAGCTACTTCAGCACTCCCTGGAACATCACAAATTAAGTTCTGGAATTGTCCTGTCTCCAAGTTCTGCCTTTAGCATACAACAGATTTTTCTTATCTAAAAGTAGCAACCAAATGGGCTTCAACCAAAAATGCAAGTCAATACTGAGGGCTAGTGGAGGTAAATTTGGTAATAAATTAAAAAACATACAACTTGTATGTTATTTGTTAGTATTGATTTCACTTTGAAAAATTAAGGACTTGTACTCTGTTCATTACCTGATATGGTATCTCACAGATGCAGTGTATTATTTAAGGCATTCATTCAGTGTAAAATCCTACTGCGGGATTTGAAACAACTCTTTTTTTCCTATAAACTGTCATCAACTGCCTGCATCTTTATTTACCAGAAAGAACATATTCTGTTTTATGAGAGTAGTGCTGAGTTTGTTTTTTTCAGAAATGCAGCATAACACCTTGTCAGAAGGTTGTTCCTTCAGATTTGGTTGCTAGATCATTTCCCAGAGATGAGAGGTGGGAAACAACTTCTAAGTGTAAGTCTAAAAAATTTCTACTTTAAAAACCTATTTTTATTTTATTTTTTTGGTGGAACTGGGGACTGAACTCAGGCCCTTGAGCTTGCCAGGGAAGAGCATCTCCCCAGCCCCTGAAAAACTACTTTTATTGACTGAGTAAGTAAACTTGGCAGTGTATTTTTATTGGTGTATAGCAGAGAAATATCAATCTAAGGGGGGTAGGGAACTTGCTCACTTATAATATTTAAATTTTTTTTTTTATATTTAGTAGAGGGTCTATAGGGTCTCACTGCACAGATCAGACTCATAATGATTCTCCTATTTTCAAGCTCCGAAGAGTTGGGATTACCGGCATGTGCCACCACGCCTAGTCTCAATTGCTTTCTCAGCATGGTCCTGAGGCAGGGCCAGAATGGCATGGTGGGGATTGAATCCCAGTCTTTGTGTCTGCCTAAGCAGGTGCTTTAATCCACTGAGCTATCTGGCCGGTCCTAAAATCTTTATAAAATGTAAAAAGAAAAAAAAAATATCGGTTTGGTTGGTTCCAATAAATTCTCAATGACCATCAAGGATTTGTTAATTTTGTGGTGATAGTCCATTTTACATAGAATGCATAATTTGCTAATAAAATATTTCTTTTATGACTTTCTTGACCTTATGTAGTAGTTACTAACACAAAGGTAAAAAAAGTGATCTACAGAATTGCAGCATAAAATTTAGTGTTGTTACCCATATTTAGACACATTAATGGTGTTTTAACACTTTGCCTTAGTGTTAATTACCACAAGACCTGAGTCTTCATTGAATTTTCCACATCATTTATTTTATGTCTTTGATCTCTCTTGGTTATATTTATTATAATACCTGCTAAAAGTGCCTTTTTTGCAAAATTAAAGAACATTTAAAGGGGAGTACAAAATAGTTTCTTTCTCATAGTCTAAGCATGTATTTTGGCTCTGACTACCTAGTCTGAAATTTCATCACGCACGTGCACACACACACACGCACACACACACCCCATTTGAAATTTCCTGAAGGACAGCTGCATAAGCAAGTGAACAACTACTCAGAAAAGGGTATGAGAAATATTAATTGCTTTGCTGAAGGAAGAGATATTAGTCTATATGAAGTCTAAGAAAACACAGAAATACTTATTTCCTCATCTATTGAGTCAGAGATTATAGGTTTCTTCACTTCCCTCTACTTCTCCATCCAGAAATACATCACAGTGTAATTTCACCTGAACAACCAGAGGATAGCTAATACGGTGTTGGCAAGGGTATGTGATATCTGTGCATGTCTGTATCTCCAACACAATGTCAGATAAGGATGTGAGTCTGACTCAGGTAAAGAGGAAGGGGGAGGGAAAATGAGAAAAAAAAGAAAAAAGAAACTCCTTGGAAAATCCAGAGGTAATCAAAGACGACTCAGGGGCTTAGACTAGGTGCTGAGAAGGTGGTCAACATTTGTGTAGAGCTTTGTGTCTGCTACCTGAATCCCAGCTTCAGCAGAACAGATTCCTAAACCTTTCCTCACCTTCATTAACAACATAGACATGTCCTATTAATTTATTTTTATTTTTTAATTAATTAATTTCTTTATTTTTGGTACCAGGAATTAAACTCAATAACTCATGCTTGCCAGGCAGGCACTGTGCTGCTGAGCTATATCCCTGGCCCCCGTCCTATCAATCTTATTCCTTTAGACATCTCAGCTCCTTTCTTTCTCTCTACCTTTCTGAGCATCAGAACAGTTCAGGCCTTACCCTGTCAATCTTGGAGCCCCTCTAACCCCTTTCTGAAGAAGGATCTTTTCCCGTGCCAGCAGCCTTTTTCTGAAACACACATCAGATCCCATCTTTAAGATCGTTTTGGATGAGAAAAAGGGGAAGAAGATATACTTATGGGAAATAAATATGTGAAAAGATGCTCAACATCACTAACAGTGTAATTAGGAAAATGAAAAGCAAAACCATGATGAGACAATTTCACACCTATTAGGTTGATTATTATTTTAAAAATTTCAGAAAATAACAACAGTATAGATATGGGTAAATTGGAACATTTGTGATTTGGTAATCAAAACAAAATTATGTTACCACCGTACAAAACTATCTTCTTGAACAATCAAAAATAAATATATATTTTATTAATTTGTTAATTTTACTAATTTCATATATAAATATATGTATTTATATTTGAACTGATTTGTACTGACATTTGTATACCCACATTCATAGCAACATTATTCACACTTGACAAAAGTATGGGAGCAGTCAAGTTGTCCATTGAAAGACAAATGGGTAAACAAAATAAGAGCCATCATACAATGGAATACTATTTAGCCTTAGGAAATGACTCTGATATATGCTACAGTATGGAGGAACTTTGGAGACAGTATGTTAAGTGAAATAAGCCAGGACCAACATACAAATATTTTATGACATCCATGTATGTGTGCCTGTGGTAGTTAACTGGCTTCTTTTTTCCTTCTTTTCTTATTTTAAGTTTTTAATTTTCTTTCCTTTCCTTCTCCTCTCTCCTTTGCATCTTTCCTGATTTGAGCATTTCTTTCTACTTCACAATCCCTGTTATGTATTTTTGTCCTTATTTACACTTTAGGTTTTCCACACTTGAGAAGCAATATTATAATTATGTACATGTGTCTAATTTATTACCTTAAGAATATAGCCTCAGGTTGCCTTCATTTACCTAGAAATGTCCTACCTTTTTATGGCAGAGTAATACTCTATGCATGACAAAACCTAAAGACCTTCTTTATCTATTCACGAGTTGATGGACATTTGGGTTGTTTTCAAGATTTGGCTATTACAAACTGTACTGCTATAAATGTGGGTGTGTTTATTTTGCTGTGGTATGATGCTTTTCATTTTTGGGAATATACTTAGAAGGAGAATATCTGGGTCAAATGAATCTCTGGTCCTAAGTTTGAAGGAATCTCCACACTGATTTCCTCAGTGATTGCTTTGGTATACACTATCAACAGTAGAAAATGGTTCCTTTTTTATCATAACCCAGCCAGCATTTGTTGTTTGTCAATTTCTTGATAAAATCCATTCTTTCTAGGGTATGATGGAATCTCTCCATTTTTAAATTTCCATCTCTAATGACCACTTGTTGAACATTTTTTCATATATTTATTTTCTGCTTGTACGTCTTCATCTGAGAAGTATATATTAATTTCAGATGCCCATGACTATTTAGACTTCTGCATGCTTCACTTATTTCTAGGTCAAATTCTTTTTCTCTAGTAAAGACATTTGCCATGATGTCTTGTATAATTTTTTTTTTTATTTTTTAAGGAGAAAGTGATACAGAATTTCACTTAACAATCATATGAATTTTACAGTATTTGTTGTAATGCCTAGTGTTGTCTTCCAACTAGTTGTTCATATTACCAGATGTTGCACACAAAATTGGAAGAACAGAGAAAAAAGAAATATATAAGAAATTAAGAAAAAAACAAGGATGTGCAATTGAAGAAAGGAGACAGAAAATGTTAAGCATTGACTACTACTTTCTACAGACAAGCACAAATTTACAGTACAGCTATCCAATTCATCCTGCTTGTACACATAGATATAGCTTTTTCCCTCTCTACCTCTTCTGTCCTCCTTAACTCAGTAATTCCTTCATTTTGAACAGGTTCATTCCATTTTCCCAGTACTTACTGTACTCTTCAGATTTTATTTTATTTGTCATGATATCTTTGAAAAGTTCCTTTTTAAAATATCATTTGTGCAATTTTCTGATTTTTTTCTTGACTGAAATAAATCTTATATTATTCTTCTTTACATCTTGCAGTTGCTAGATTGATTTCTCTTGGTCCCTTGCTATTTGTTTTGAATCTTTCCTTCCATGGTCTCTAACCACATGTCTGCTTTCTATGTCTGAGATTCTGTGCTACTATTGGATTATTCTGCTGCCTAAACTTTCAATGGAATTTTTAGTATCCTGGAAAACTGCTTGAGTATGTTTCCATTTCTTGTCCGTGTAGGGATTCATGGGTGCCCTTTATTTTCTTATTCTCCTCTGTTTTATACCTGTGTCAGCTTTAGTGTCACTATGCACTATGCTTTTACCATTTTCATGATTGAGTGAAAAATTATTTCTACTTGGATTTTTTTCTGCAGCCTTGTTCATTTGATTGGTTGTTACCATTTCTCAGAGGCCAGATAGGTGGCTTTCAGAGTGTTTTACCTCATTGGTCTTGAGTTTTCCTTTGATGACCTGGATGTCTGCAGTTGCAGCAGGTCTTTTCATTTTATACTTTTTCTAATTTTTTAGTTTAATTCTTGGGTTTATGCTTTTAAATTGCCTATTGTGACCAACTTTACTGTAATATTTCAAACTCTTCAGAAATGATTACTTCTCTGAGGTGCCTTCCAGGTGTAGCTGTCTTTTGGATTTTGAGTATGTTGCAAGTTCCTACCTCTTCAATTTATTGTGGATGAGAAGTTGCTATTTATTTTTCCCAGCCCCTAGATCTTTGTCATTCACCCACACTATTTTCTATGACTCTTAGACAATTTCAATCTTGCTATACGAGGAAGAAACACTGGTTAGAACAGTTATGCCACTTTGGCTAAAATAGTACAATTAGTGATAGCAATAACATCAAACACATCCCAGAAAATTAAACAAAACCTGAAATTACCATTAATTTGCCACCTTTAACCACATGAACAGTTATAAAACAAAATTTAAAATGAATCAGTAGGGGCCAGGGAGATGGCTCAATGGAATAAGTGCTTCCTTGGCAAGCGCAAGGGCCTGAGTTCAATCCCTGGTTCCACTAAATAAAATAAATAAATAAATAAAAATAAAATGAAATAAAAATAAATAAATAAATAAAATGCACCAGTAGATTGTATGAAGTGGTAAGCTCTCAATATGTCAATTTTACCCTTACAGGAAAAGTTTAGAAAGGATTAGGAAAAAGTAGAGAAATAGAAGAAGAGGGAGACACTAGAAGCAAGGCTGGAGGACAGGAACAAAATGCAAATGTAGGAAAACTGGTTCATAAGACAGGAAAGAAAGAGAGGAGAATGAAATAAAGGAAGAACAGAGAGAAAAAAACACAAAAAACTAGAAGCCACATTCACATTCATATAATAACAAGATCAAACAATGAAGGAAATAAAAATACACAACAAAAGAGAGAAAAAGGAAAAATATGTACACTTTGAGGTTTGTCTCTGCTGACATTGGCAGACATTTTGTGAAACAGGTTTTAGATCTGTGTTAATTATCGCAGAAAGCCAGCAGTGGCTTTATGATGAGGTCATGGATATCTCAGTGAGCCTAAGCCTTTATTTCATCTGAAGCTTAGGTTGGTTTCTGGTCCCATGGCTAGGACCAGACTTGCTTAGCCTGTAAAAGTCAGCACAACTTCTGTAGGCTTGAACTCAACTGGCAGCCACAGAATGGAGACAGCAATTATTCTGAGTTCTGATTTCATCTGAGCCATTTCCAGACCAATTAATTATTCTCTTTGCCACGATGGTTAAATCCACACCCCTCAGCAGCCAATGTAGTTCTTGTGTCCTCTTTTCTGCTGCATTGCTACATCTCTCTGTGTAGGTCTCTGGAGTTGCCAGAGTCACCATGTATCCAGAGGTTTCAACAGGTCCCCCTGTGCAGTGAGTCTCAAGGCTTCCACAAAGAGAGGGTTCCATAGGCTATCTCATTAGTTTTCATCGAAATTTTTCTCTTTGCTGTTCCTATGGGCTTCAATTTTTATTTCAGATTATTACTGGGTCCTGGGGACCCACTTCTCTCCTTCTCTTCCCTGTGTTGCTATATTCCAATGTCTGGACAGAAAATCTCAGAGAGGCTCTCTCTCTGCTGCTCACTACTCTGCCTAATAGTAAAGACAGATTGCAATTTCCTGGGTAGGGGGTGGAGAATTAATGAGGATTTCTGCTTAAACTTTTGTTAGGGAACCTGGTTTCAAAACAACGTAAATATATTGAACACCGCTGAATTCTGAATTTTACATTTAAAATTTTTAAAATGGAGTAATTAACCTTCTGTACATTTTATGATAAAAATCATTTTTTGTCTTATAATTAATTTTGGTGATATATGTATCTTTCATGATGATATGATTCTCAAATCATCTCTCAGCTTATCATTTTTTTCTTGGCCCAGATGGTTAATGTTTGTTACTTAATTTTCTTCAAGGACTCAGTTCAACCTTCATTGCTTTTCCTGAGAAATCTTCCTTGACCCCATTTCACCTCCACATTCTGCTACCTTATCTGGTAAGGTGTGCACCTTCTTTTTTATCAGAATACCTTGAAAACATTCATCTACCACACTGAGTTCATCATTTTAAAACTGAATTTTCTTAGTAAACCCCTATTAGGCTGAAAGCTCCTCAATGTTCAGGTTTTTTAAAAATCTGTTTTGCTCTATTGTTTGTGCCTTGAAAATATTTAATATATATTTGATATGTGAATAATGAGGCTGAATGACAAAAACAACATCTAATTTAAGTTAAATAAATTATCATATCTTAAGTGGAATAATAATAACAATTTACCTCTTTGGGTTTTTTAGAGAATGTCATGGTGGGTGGCTGGGGAGATGGCTCAGTAGAATAAGCACTTTCCTGGCAAAGAATATCCTGGCATAATATTTATAATACTTATAAAACACACCAATGATTGACATATAGTAATATTAAATTTTATAATGCAATTTTATTTTCAAATGGCCCATGAAACTTTTAAAATAGAATTTACATATCCTCTTCATAAAAAAATAAGAGGGGAGAAAAATACAAGTAAATAAGAGGCAGACATCTGTCCCTCCATATTTCCAGAGGTTTGTCTTCATTGTTGGTGAGGGATGTACATGCCTGATAAGAGAAGGTAGGTAGTAGTTTGACAAGGTTTCTATTTTGATCCAACCTCTCAAGATAGGACTGTGGGTTGAATGAACCTGCCTCCATCAGCATGTCAGCCCTGATGACATATAACATCTCCCAGAAATCGCTCCTGCCTTGGGAGAAGGCAAGATCTTTTAATATAGCAACATATAAGATAAAGATCTTGGAAGAAGGCATACATTTACCTGAAAGAATCACATGCTGGAGGAGAAGAAATATTCAGGAAACTTAAGTGTAAGAGTAGAAAGAAAGAATGGACCTGGTTTTCTAACTTTTGTCCTAAAACGAAAGCAGAATCAACATCCTAAGATGCAAGAAGGTAAACATTTTGTAGAATTCTGTAGCCTTACTGATTTGTCAATGATTGCTTTTCCAGAGTAATTAGACTAAAGTCTGAAAACAAAAAGTGCCATGTACTTAGCTTTATACTGCAGAGAAGAGGACACTGCAGAGACTTAACCTTTTGCATAGTCTGTCAGTGTTTATGTATGTGTATGTGCATGTAGGGGGCCCAATGTTGGTTAAAAAGTGAAAAGAAGGGCAGATGTAATCCTCTAGCCATGACAGGAGGAAAGAGTGGCCTTGGGGCTTACAAATAGAAGGACATACATGTGTGGTTCTTGTATGTAGATTATAGCTTTGGAAGAAAGTAGGGATATGCTTCTGGGCATTTATTAAACTTCTGTTGCTAAGTGTCTTCATAATTTGCTCCATAAGTAGTTAATGGAAAAAAGTGTGACTGTCTTTGCTCATAATTTTCCATGTACACTTTCTATGATGGCAACAAGCACAGTTAATTCTGCCTTTCTCCCTGGTACACTCTTGGGAAGTCATGAGGAACTGTGGTCCCCTGGGCAGTCAATCAAAGGTTGTTTGGCATTATACAGGAGACAATTTTTTCTCTCTACAGGGTGTGTAAAAGATGGAGTTGAAAATAAAATGAAACAGGAAAGATCAATGGTGTAGAAATTTAAACATAATGTGTTCAGGAGCCATTCAGGAGCCACTCAGCCAGGGACAAGGAGCACAGGGCCTGTATCTGTCCAACCCCATGCCTATTTCACTGTGAAAACTGTCCTGGCTATTCAACCTGAGGCAATGGAGGGCATTATATGCTTCATTAAATTATCCAGGCCATTGTTCTTCTCTGTTAGCCAGGGCATTGACCATAGTTACATCTGATGCTGTAACTATTATGATTTAGATTCTGCCTACATAAATATAGAAGAATTGCATCAGACTTTATTTTTTTATTTTTTATTTATTTATTTTTTTTGTAATTTAATAAATTCTACAACCAAAGCTTTCAGAACAGTTGTATATGTTAAAAGCATGATGTCACTGAAAGGTGCAAACTTTTTGATATTTACACATTTCTTTGAATAAATAATTTTATTATATGACTATGATTCTATGTATTCTGCATATACATAAAAATTTCATATACATATTGATTAATTTTGATACTCCAATACAAAGTCAAATTTACACACACACACACACACACGCACACACATATAAAACCGAGAGAACAAAAACAGGATCTAATATTATAATTTTTATTATTGTTTTTCATTTAATAAATTATCTTTTTTTTTTTTAAATGCTAAAGTTTCCTTTAACATACTTACAGTATATGGAAAAAATTTAATTTTTCTCTTTTCTTTTTTGGCAGAGCTGGGGATTGAACTCAGGCCTTGCACTTGCCATAGAAACGCTTATTCCACTGAGCTATCTCTTCAGCCCCAAACTCTAATTTCTCAAAAAGCATGAGTTTCTATATACTTATGTTTACATATTTTACTTACAGTGCTTATTCTTATATGTGACATATGACAGATTAATCTTTGTCATTCATTGTGCACTAGAAGCAAGGTGAAAAGTGCTCAGAGAATTTTTGTTCTTCATAGCCCTTCCTGAAAACTAGTTTGCTTTCCAGACAATCCAAACAATTAAGTAAACAAATTACAGAGTTCAATGAATATTGAAATTTAATGTTAAACTATGTGAAATAGAAACAGGAAGTACTATTTTGTGAAGTCACATTCCATTTTAAATTGCTCATACTTATATCTGTAACTTACATGATATGTCAAATATTGAATCTGTCCTACTAATTTGATTTGAAACTGTCTCATTGTTATTTGTTCTTCACTAAAATTATGGAGCAAAAATAAAATGTCAAAACATAAAAAAATGAAATTTCTATATCTTTGATTTTACAAGGCCAGGTCTGAGCAGAAGAAGACAAATACAAAAGGAATTTAACTATCTAATGGTTTCATTTTTAATACTCTGCATGTCACAGGGAAGTAACTACCAAGCTATTAGATGTACAAAGTTTATTTCTCAGGACACTCAAGGAAGGAGTCAAAGATAAGGAGGTGAAAAATAGGAAAGTTTTTCTGAGAAATCTGACAGGCAAGAGAAAGTGGATTGCCACTCTTTGTTTGTAAGGTTAGGTGTCAGAAACTGTGCTAAAGGCCTTTTATATAGTATTATCTTTTTTCTTTTTCTGTATTTTAGCGAAGGGTCTACAGGGTGTTCAGATCTCACTACTAGATTGGACTTGTAGTGATCCACTTGTTTACAGCCTTCCAAGAGCTGGATGCCACTACAACCAGTCTCAATTACCATCTCAGCATGTCCTGGGAGTGGGGCCAACATGGCAGGCCCAGGGATTGAACCCTTGACCCTTGCGCCTGCTTGCAGGTACTTTAATCTGCTGAGCTATTTGGCCAGCCCTGTAATATCACACTGCAATTTACCTTTGTGTCAAAGCACAATCAGCCTATAGGATTATCAATATAATTACTTAGCTAATATTTATCTAACAGAAAAGCAAGGGACATAGCAGGGGTACATAGCACCAAGAATAAAGGCATTTCTGGGAGGGTTAGGAATGAGAGAATGCTCTGGTCATCTGTCTATTTGTTTGTTGCATAGTTTTTACTTTATTGTCACATCATTCACACTTACTGGACCAGATGGTGTTGGTTACAGTAAAGCTTTAGACTGTTGTTTCTCTCTGGGGAGCCTTGTAGGCCAAACCACAATGCCTCCATCTTGTGGCATAGTTTATATCAACTCATCCCTTAACAATAGACCTGGTTTACCTCATGTCTTGTCTGGCTCTATCTTGGGACCAAGTCCCTTTATCATTCCTATCAACCTCTACCTAATTGCTATTTGAAATAAACACAAACAAGAATAAAGTTAGGAGACAATAGTTCAACGGGTATAAATGTAGTAGGTAAAAAAGTATCTGGTGTATTTTTTATTCAGCATCTGATAGGTCCTTCTAGATAGAAGGAGTCAGTCTTTGGGGGAGAACTTTTACCAAATTATCATTTTGCAGGCATCATTATCACAATATAGAAGCCCCAGAACAATCTAGTGGGCAGTCACTTCCTAACTTTATCACCCTCTGCCTATCCTTGCCTATGTTGACTTAGCCTGGCATACAGTCCTGCTGCCACCTCAGGGCCCTTGCTGACCCCTCCTCCTGGAAACCTCTTTTATGAAGACCTGCATTAGGTTCTTATTGGTAGTCTGTGCTAAAGTATCTTATCAGTGAATCATATCCTGAACATCTAAGTAGAATAGCAGCTCTAACACCTAGACTCTATGCTCTCAGTGCTTTATTTCTTTGCTTACATTATGACACAATCCTTTTAGATTCGTGGACTTCATCTAAGCAGGGATCTATTCCTTACTCTACGCTTAGCCCGTAAGAGTGACTGGAATATGGTGGATCCTCCATAATGTTTTAGTGGACAAGTGAAGACATACCAAACATTTCTATAAGCTGATGAAATAAGTTTGCAATCCAATAAAAAGTTATAGAATTCATAAGAACCTAAAAAGTCAGTAAACATATGATGAATACTCACCATTTCAGGAGTAAAGAAAGCACACATAAATTGATAAGATGACATATATTTACCATTAATTACCAAGAAAGCTGAAGTACAGGGATATCCAATGTTGGTGGGATGTCGGCTGCTAATATTGTTCCTTCACTGCTTGTGAGGCCTGAATTTCCTTGGGCTTGGAGAAAATAATCTGTCAGTATATGTTAAGGCTAAATATTCACATATTTGAGGGAAGGCTCTGGATTTCATGGAGCTCACTGATTAAATTTCAACAGATTCCATTTATTTTAATTTTTAAATTCATCTGTATTGAATTAAAATAGCGCAAAAAAATGCAAAATAAGCGTAGGATGACTTAAAGGACTTGCGGGCTGGAGTTTCACCAGCAACCTGACAAATCTGGCTATGTTACACAAATTTTTTGACTGGCTGCACCTCCTTTGTAGAAGAGTGCAATAGAAGTAAGTGTCCAGACACACAGGAGGCTATTCCCTTGAGCACTGTGAATAATAAAGTAAGAATTAATGAGACAACCTTAGTGTCTATCAAAAATACAGAGGCGTAAAAATATAACATATCTATCCTATGGATTATTACTCAATGGTTAGAAATCTTTATGTGGGAGCTTTCCTGGCACCATTTAGAACTTTGGTGGACTTTGGAAAACCTATGGGACTCTGGCAAGCTCTGATCTTCCTTAGCCCCAGGTTACAGGTCTGGAGTTTCTGCTGGTACAGTTCAACTACTTAAGTACTTAGGAGGACTCTGAGTGGCCAATGGGATGCAGGAGAGTTGCAATCTGTGGGTCCAGCAAGCACAGGCTCAGAACTCTCCTGGCACCATTAAGAACTTGAGTAGACTCTAGACAGTCTGCAAGACTCTATCAGAGTGATTGCTTGGTGCTTCAAAAATGCCAAAACACAGGAGCTAAAGGCAATCTCAATCCTCCAGCCCACACAGAACAAATTCAGGAGAAAAAGACATACAAGAACTTGCAAATTACACATCTGAAATCTCTGAAATGATAGGAGCTGAAGTAAAGAAACAAGTGCATCAGTCTATAAGAGAAATAAGATCAAAAATAATCTCTCAGGTACAAAAATAAAGTACAGCAATATTGGAAGAAGTCCTCAGCCCAGCTGAAGAAGGCATAAATAAAAAATAGAGGAGAGGGCTGACCAAATAGCCCAGTGGATTAAAGCCCCTCAAAGCAGTGGCAGTGTAACATCCCCAGGCCTGCTGTGCTTGCCCCAGCACCAGGGCATGCTGATACTGCAATTGAGACTGGGTGTGGTTACATGTGCCTGTAACTCCAGCACTTGGGAGGCTGTAAGCAGATGGATCAGCACAAGTCCTATCTAGTTATGAGACCTGAACACCTGCAGACCCTTCTCTAAAATACAAAATAAGTAAATAAATAAATAATAAAATAGAAGAGAATAGAACAATGATGAAAACACTGAATGAACAACACATGAAAGAATTAGAATACATGAACCAGATTCAAACAGATATCCAGGAAATTAAGAACTCTGGGAAACACAAAGCTGATGAAACCACTTGAATGAAACTAAAGATAGACTTTCATACCTCAAAGACAGTGGTGAATCTCATGAAAGGAAATATCTCATAAAGCTATCAAGAAACCAGGAAATAAAATTCAGCAGCTACAAGACAAGACAAGAAAAATAATACAAGAGTAATAGGTGTCACTGAAGCAGCAGGAGACAGCACAAATGATGTAAAAAGATGGTCTCTAGCAGTACTAGCAGAAAACTTATCAAACCAAAAAATAAAAAGAACTTGACATGTAGGTAAGCAGGTATATAGAACTTCAAATAGCCGTAATCACAATAAATCTACACCTAGACACATACTAATCAAGATCTTAGAAATTCAGCCAAAGAATAGAATATTAAAAGCTGCTGGAGAGAAGAAACAGTTCACCTA
>PVKA01000597.1:150635-190359 GCA_004027165.1 Ctenomys sociabilis | reverse complement strand
TCCCTCCCTTCCTCCCTCCCCTTCTCTCTCCTCCCCCTCTCTCCCCCCACTTCCTTCTTTCCTTTTTCTTTTGACACAGGGTCGCACTGTGTACCTCAGGCAGCCCTTAAATTTTGTAATCTTGCCTGGCCTCTAACTCATGTTAATGCCCCTGCCTCAAGGCCCCAGAGTGCTGGGATTCGAGGCATGTGCCACCACACTGGGTTTTACTGTCCTAGTTTAGCCCCACTCTGGACGCACTTTAGTATACATTGCCCCCACGTCCACAGGGGTGCCTTGTTTAAAGACCTCCAGTGGCAGCCGGGCGTGGTGGTGCATGCCTGTAATCCCAGCACTCGGGAGGCTGAGGCAGGAGGATTGTTGTGAGTTCGAGACCAGCCTGAACTACAAAGTGAGCTTAAGGCCAGCCTGAACTGCACAGCGAGATCCTGTCTCAAAAAGACAAAAAAAAAAAAAAAGACCTCCAGTGGATGCCTAAAACCACATGTGGTACTGAGCCCTCTACAAAGTATTTCTTTCTATGCATACTGTCATGGCTTAAATTTACCTCCCCCCGTCCCCCAGCCTCATACAGTCATGGATGGGTTTTTTCTTAGGTGGTTGGATTTAGGTGTACAAATGTGGATTAGGGGTGTGATACTAGGATTACCCCACTGACTGGTTTATTATAATTCTGGGTGTGGCTAAGACTCCCCATCCAAAAAGCTAGATAGAGTGAAAAGGAAAGGAAGGCTGCTGCTTGCTGCAGCTTGCTGCCTCCTTCCTGCCCTGCCATGGACGACATCTCATCTCCCATGCTGCCCTGCCTTTAAGGGAGCCCACTGTGGTCTGCAACCTCTATAAACTGTGATCTGAAATAAACCTTTCCTCCTTTAACTTCGGGTGTTACGTCTCAGCAGTGAGAAAAGTAACTGAGACGCATACCTACCTAGCTACCTATCATAAAGTTTAACTTACAAATTAGGCACAGTAAGAGAAGAGAGGTTTGCCCTAATATTGTTTAGACAAGATATCATGTCTGCATCTTGTCCTCTGAATGACCACTATGAAGACAACAATATGCAATGTATTAATTATTGTAAATGTCCCACTAACCTGTTCTGAAACTTTTTTGAAAAGTGCTATTTTACTTTCTCATTAAAATGAATAAAAAATTAGGCACAGTAAGATATTAATAGGAACAACTAGTAATAGTAATAAAATAGAATGATAACAGTATATTAATAGAATTGTTAGTGTCACTACTTTGGCACTATGGGGCCATTATTAAGTGACACTGAGACTAACTGGAGGGTAGCACCTACACTGCTAGACACAGTCACATCGCAGATGGGAGAGAGCAGAACCTTGTGTGATTTCTTTCTTAACTGGCCTGGCCTACAGTTTAAAACATAGGGATTTGTTTTTTTATTTCCAGAATTTTCCTTTTTTTTTTTTTTTGCCCAGAGATTGGCCTCAGTTAACTGAAACCACAGAAAGCAAAAGTGTGAATAAAAGGCAACTATTGTGTACCTTTTCCACTGAGCACTCCATCCTAGGAATTTTTTTGTGTTATCACCTCGTCTTCAAATTATGCCACTGAGATTTGCACTTAAATTATTTATTCAAATACACTTCAGCCAACTGACTAGGTTTCGCTCAGGGTGCCTTTATTTGTAGACGTCATGGTGGAAGGGTGTCTGTACCCGTCATTAGTGGGAAGTTATAGAGCAGAGTGTCCATGCTGGAAGTCTCCTCTTCATTGTTTTCCCTCCAGGTTTTTAATCAGTTTTGCAATGCATTGGTTTTGTTGAGCAGTTTCCAAACTGGCACAAACTCACCTTGCTTTTTGTGTGTGTGTGTGTGTGTGTGTGTGTGTGTGTGTGTGTGTGTGTGTATTTTAGGACAGAGTTTACAGGGTCTCACTATGTAGAGCGGACTCATAGTGATTCTCCTGTTTTCAGCCTCCTGAGTGCTGGGATTACAGAGGAGCACCACCATGCCCAGTCTCAATCTCTGTCTCAGCATACCCCGGGGGCGGGGCTGGCACAGCTCGCCAGGGATCCTCTGCCTAAGCAAGTGCTTTACTGCTGAACTATTTGGCCGGTCCTCTCACCTTGTTTTTGATGGTCACTCTCAAACCTGGCATATCATGCCGGTCATGTGAAATTATTAATATTGTCATTACTCCTGAGTGAGATGAGTTCTAATCCAGCTTCTAGGACCTATGTGCCTCTGGGAGCACCCCTGGAATTGAGGGAAGTGGTGTTCACATTTTATCACCAGCCCCAAGTTTTGGCTTTCCTCCTACTCTGCTGTCAGCTATGGTTCTTCCTGGCCTACTCTCCTTGCGTGTGTGTGTGTGTGTAGGGGGAGTGGTGGAGGAACAAGAATTGGGCCACAGCCCTTTTTTTATTTTTCTGCTTTTTTACTTTGAAGCAGTGTGTCAGTGAGTTGCTAAATTGCCTGGGGTTAGCTTGAATTTGTAACCCTCCTGCATCAGCGTCCGCAGGTGCTAGTAAAACAGGCATGTGAAGCCACACCTGGTCCAGCCTGAAATTTTTATGATCTGGTTCCTATTCCTTCTGGTATTGGGCTCTCTTCATCTCTTCTCTCTAAACTGAAATTCAGCTAGTCTGATTGCCGTTCCTCGTACTATACTAGTCTCCTTTTTAAAAAGTCCTCAAGGTTTTTTGTTTGCTTGTTTTCTGTTTTAAAGCCCTTCTGGAAGAAGGAAGGCACTGCCCTCCTGGCTGAAGGCTGAGCTCCTCACCTGGGCAGTAGGGCTGCTCACCACAGCCTGAACACCCACCAGGCCGCTGTCCTATTTCTGGAGAATTTATTCAAATCTTTGAGCCTTATATACAGAACTTTGCACTTCCTTTCGGAAATCTATCCTAAAGGAAAAATCTGGAAAAAGTTGTAATACACATGTACTGTTACCAACATTATTTCTTTGTTTTGTTTTTTCTTTTTTATATGTAAAGAGAAGAAGGAAACAAACAGTTTCAAAACATTTTAATAAGGGAGTTACAATAATTAGTACATTCAGTATTGTTGTCTTATACTTGTGCTCCGAGTACAAGATACAGGCATGATATCTTGTCCAAACAATATTAGCACAAACTTTTTCAGCAAACTAAGAGAAACTGGATGTCTATCTTATGCATATTTTTTTTTCCTGTCCTTCCTTTCCCCTTTTCCCCCATTACAGTTTGCCTTTTCTTTTGAACAGTTTCTTGGAAAAACTGGCTTTCTGCATGCCATAGACTAAAACTAGATCCATGTCTATCACTGTGCACTATACTAAAGTCAAAATGAAGCAAAGATTTAAATATTAAAATGAAACATTAAATTTTCTGAGATTTCACGAACCAACATTCTTTTTTTTTATTTTTTATTTTGGTGGTACCAGGGATCAAGCCCAGGACCCTGCCTTTACCACGCAAGCACTTATTCCATTGAGCTCTCCCTGGCCTCCCAACGTACTTTTTAATGGCATGAAAATGTGAACAAGAGAAATAGTGAAGACTATATAGAAGATTTAGTAATTACTGTGGCTCTGCCTGGAACTTTAAGCACACATTCAAAATGATAATCATAATTCTACAGCAGGAAAAAGGCAGAGGCAATAGGACAAAGGGGACAGTGAGCCCACACTGTGGAGCCTGCTGTGTGCTCCATTGGCTGCTCTGCCCACCTCCCACAGACCAGGATGCTGACAGGGTGTGGTGACCTGAGGTCATGGTCACAGCATTGCTGAATTGGAAGGCAAGTTTTTCTATGATGTAAAGTATAAAGCTGTGTCTGCCTGACAATATGATTCCTATTTGGAGTGACAATATGGAGGGTCATTCTTTAAAAATAACCTGTGAATATTATTTGAGCAGTTCCCACACACTGAGACCTAGGGACTGGTGCCTGTCGCTAGGATCTCCAGGCCAGCTTAGGTTCCAGAGTCACTTCCATGTGTGCCCCCTTGCATGACAGTGTCTCTTCCCTGGCCTCCCCCTCTTTCTCCTCTACCTGCCAGGTCCATACCCTTCAAGGCTCTGGTAAAATTCTTTTCCCTCCTGAGTCCCTGTGGACAGCTTGGCCTGGGGCTATGCCTTCCTTGGAGTCTAACATAAGAGCCCTCCTGGAACAATCATCAGTACCCCCAGGCTTTGCAGTTTATTTACTCATTGTGCCTTTCTGCCCAATTGGAAAGCTCAGGAAGCTGGAGCTGGGTCTTGTAACACTTCACAGACGGAGGTGACTGTTGGTACCATGGGAACCCAAAATAAGGCTTAGCATGAATGTTGGCAGGTCCTGTTCCTCCCGAGCTGAGGCTGGCTGGTCATTTGGGGTGGGGTGAGGGGGGGTAAGGGGGGGGAAGCGAGGCTCTGGCTTGCGCTGTGCCCCACAGACAGTTTAGGCTGCCATCCAGGCCTGTGTCAGCTATCACCTCTCCTCAAAGGAGGCAATCTTGCCTGTGTTATATGCAACTTTTAAAAAGTGTAGATTTCTAGATAGTTGCAAAGAAAATGCTTAAGGAGGTCCCATGTTCCACCTCTCGCAGTGTTAATGTCTGGTTTGGTATCAGTACATACAAAGAACTTCACGTAGGTCCAATCTACACAGCTGGTTCAGATAGCATGGGTTATAGATTACATTAAAAAAAAAATCATCCTGGAATTTGTCATTTCCTACTTGAACATATTTTCATTATATCTCTGTCTCATATGTTTACTCTCACCATTGCTCTGACACTGGACCACTCTGGCTCTGTGCCTTGCTTTCTGTGTGATCTTGGCCCAATTAACTACCATCTCTGAGCTTTTGTTTTCTTTTGAAGAGTAACAATACTAACCTCATGGGATTTTTTTTCTAATGTAAAATATTCAAGTTAGGTACATAATGCACACTCAAGAGATGTTTTGATTCCATCCTTTCTTACACGGATAGCCATTTTTTCACAATACAATGAAATTCTTCTCTTTTAAATAATGTTCAAGATGAATCTCCTCATCTTTTCCTATCTTCAGTTTCCTCAGCAACCCTGAGTATAACATTTAACTCATATGACCCTGATTATATGTTCCATATTCCTGCGGAATGTGTCTTCATTTCTGTTTTTACCCAGCAATGCCATGAGGTGTTTGCAGGCAGTGGCCTCCATTCTTTCATTTGCACAGGCCTTGCAAGGAGAGCCTTGGCTTGTTGCCATCTGTAAAACACAGATCATTTTATCAACCTCGGGGACTTTGTGCAGAAACCAAATGGAGAACTCATAGCACCGGGCACAGGCAAGTTCGAAATGCATTAACTGGTGCTGACTGTCAGGGTGATGCCTTTCCCTTGGGTCTCCCTAAAGAGCTGTGTCCTTGGGCACCTGAGAGCAGGTATCTGTCTAGATCAGAACTTGGATTCCTTAATGGCTGTTTTTGTATTTTTATATTCCAAAGGTAAAAATGGACATGAAAGGTTGCAGGGGCCATTCTTGCTCTGTTGTTCTCTTTCTCCTAAATAGGGGGAAAAATTTACTTATTAATTAGCACAGTAATACCTAGGATGATAGTGGTGGAGGTGCTGGTGGTGGTGAAAGCTGGCAGTACCAACTGCTTTCATGCACCAGAAAGAGGCCTAAACTTCGCCTGTGTTACGCCGCCCAGCCTCCACCACAGCCCTGTGAGGCAGAGGACTTTCCTCTGTTCTGCAGACCAGTAGAGCAGGGCCACCAGGGCTCCAGTGCAGGGTATCTATGGTGCTTGTCAGAGCAAGGGCTGGCGTTTGCAACCCCTGAACATGGCTGAGGTGAATTTTTCCTACTATTCGTAGTCCAAGGAGACAGAGAGTGGAAAGACATTCTGTTCATCTTTACCCATTATTTGTTTCAAAAGCAACATCAAAGCCTAGGGAAGCCTACGGTTAGTAAAGAATGAAAACCCCGACATTTAATCAATTGCCCAGGTTTCTTTCTTTTTAAATTCCAATCTTCAATTATTAAGGTGGCAATCAGATTAGCTGAGATGAGCCAGGAGCAGGGAGCGTCTTGGAAGCCGGGAACACCAAAAGGTCAGGCAGCGCCTGGTTTATCTGCCTCCCTGGGGAGAATCCAGCTGCTCTTTCATTCCGCTTCCAGGAAGCTGCGTCTGGAAACTTGACCCCAAGTTCTGTTTCCTTGGCACCTGCTTCTGGTATCTCCTGTCTTAGTCTTCCCTGGACAATAAGCAGCCCTGGCCTCTGTGGGCAGCCACACAGCATTCTGCTTTCCACTCAGTGGGACAGGGCCAAGCTCTGCTCACACGGTTCCCAGCTTCTATTACCAAGGGCAAAGGGTTGCTTCGCTCTAGTAATGAAAAATTGGAAACAACAGGGAATGATTCTGTAGATCAGAGTCTGGCCAAAAGTGGAATAATGAATAACCTTTAAAACAGGGTTTTTAAAACTAGTTAGAAGTTAAGCACAATATAAGAAGAAAATTACTTTAATACTATTCTGTGTAATCACAACTTTATCCATATATTTTTTTTATCCATATATTTTAAAAATATGTGAAGCAAAATGCTAGCACAAGTACACTAAAATTTTGATATGTAGTTATTTCTTTTTTAAAAAAACTTTATTCTTGAGGGCCAGCCAAATAACTTAGTGGAGTAATGCACCAGCAAGCAGGCGCAGGGCGCAGGGGTTTGATCCCAGGCCGGCCATGCTGGCCCCACCACTGGGGGCACGCTGAGAGGGCAGTTGAGACTGGGCTTGGTGGCGTGAGCCTGTAATCCCAGCTCTTGGGAGACTGCAGATAGGCAGATCACTACAAGTCTGATCTAGTAGTGAGGCCCTGAACACCCTGTAGACCGTTCCCTAAAATATAAAAAAAAAAGATAAGAAAAAAAATTTTTCTTTTTTGTACAGGGTCTCTGTCTATGCAGTTCGGACTCATAGTGACCCTCCTGTCTCAGCCTCCCCAGTGCTGGGATTACAGGCATGTGCCAGCACAGTGTGCCTGGAACATGTGATACCAGGGATCAAACTCCAGACCTTGTGCTTGCCAGGCAGGTGCTTAGACTGCCAAGCTGTCTTCCCAATCCAATATGTAATTATTTCTAAATATTGATGTTATAAGTGATGTGTATGTCCATTTTGTTCCCCCTATTTTGTGAATTTGTCCCTGTAAGCATGAATTTCTTTAGATTAGAAGTTGGGAAAAAGAAGAGAGGGAACCTTTTTGGTTTTCTTAAATGTTTGCCCATTTCAGTTGTTTGTGGCTCCTGGATCCCCCAGTACATAGCAGCTCTCTTCATCCCTAAGGATCCAGCTCAGATCTCACCTCTTCCAGGAGACCTCCCTAGAGTCATACAACTTGGATTTCTTCAGGGCCAGCCAGATAACTCAGTGGACTAATGCGCCTGCCTAGGCAGAGCTCAGCAGCCAGGCCAGCCCCTCTGGGCATAGTGGTGCACGCCTGTAATTCCAGCACTTGGGAGGCTGAAAACAGGAGAATCACTACAGGTCCAGTCTATGTAGTGAAACGCAGTAAACCCTACAGACCCTGTCCTAAATACATTAAGGAAAAAAAAAAATTTCAATTTTATGGATTCCTTAGGTCTACTGTAATACAGTACCAACTTTAAATGTATGTGGGTCTCATATCCCCAGAGAGTAGGTCTCTTCAGGCATCATCTGCACGCCACCCAGCAGACTGCTGTAATATAATTAATGTCAGTTGACCACAGGTCTGGTCCTCAGGGGAGGCTCTGGATTGAGGTAGATCCGCCTTTCTCTCTGAACTTTGTTCCATTTCCTCCAATTCATTCAAATTGGCCATTAGCGCCAGCTTAATTTTATTGTAAATTGTTTGAAAAGAATTCCATCTGCTTTGGTAGGAATGACCCAGTCAAGCCCTTGTCTTTACAGGGAGATTCTAAAGCTATGAAAATAAATATGAACTATTTTGAGCGAAAAGATATTTTTCTTGATGAATGGGGTTAATGGAGTTGATGTTTATTGAAAGGAAATCAGCTCTCAGAGAGGAGGGCCATGCGTGGGTCTCACACTGATCAAAGGCCAGTGAAGTGACACAGCACCATGCCAGCTTCCTGGATTCCTGCGGGCCTCAGGATACTGTACTGAGGTGGAGGTGAGGCAGGAAGAGCCTAAGACTTTAGGAATTTACAGTTTGGGGTGAGGGGGTGTCTCTGAAATGACAGACTGATCAGCAGAGGTGGAAGGTTGTATGTATGGGGTTACGCAGCACAAAGGCTGCCCATCCATCCAGGCTGGTAGAAGGAAAGGACATCCTGAGTGAAGCTTTCCAGGGAGGGTTGGCAAGGGTCAGGACCCCCACTTCTGTTACCCAAATATCTTTGCATGTGCAGCTCAGCATCTCTCTCACCCCCTGGTCTTCCAGTCTGCTGCTCTTCAGACCTCCCAGCCCTTGTCACTGCCCCCTGCTGTGTGCTGTAGGAGACAGAGCCAAGGGAGAGGACTGCTCATGGGAAGAGGGCTTGCTGGTAGAGGAGCCTGCATCTGTAGTGGGCAGCCTTGGTTAGACTCTTAGAGGAAGTATTACTGGATAGTGCTCAGGGAGAACCCCCAGAGAGGAGATGGAGACCTCAACTCACCCCATGGGAAAAGTTCTTGACTCTTGTCACAAAAAAATCATTTCAGAACTTATCGAGGCTTAGGCAGTTAGAAAATAAAAGAAAACAGGAAAGGGAGGTTAGCCTGAGGAGCTGATGGGGACACGACTCTGAGGCATTCACAAAGAACAAGGCCAGGCCCTATGGGTTTAGGGGAGGTGGACTATGTGTGGCTGAGGGGTATCTTAGATTTTAGGGTGGCCCCAGGAAAAGTGCTTGTGGCTTAGATTGTTTTTGCTTGGGACAGTCTGTCTTGTGGCTGTGCTGGAACCCAGGTGACTATATGTTTAGGGTAATAACTGAAGACTTCCAGTGCTCATTGACTTTCAGATGTTCCTGAAAATATCTTGAAGGAGAGTAAGATAGGTTGTGGAAATTCAAGCACATCAACAATTTTTGCAACTTTTTGATAGATACTCCCTTAATAATTAGATGGCTTATATGCAGAGCTGAGCAAAGGTCTGACCTGAAGGTAAAAGTAATAAATGAGACAGATCTTTTAAGTTGCCTATTGAGTATCTGTAGGTGTAAAGTAACTTGCTTCCTTTAAGAAACATTATTATTTTAGCAAAAATTCTTTAAGTCCTGATTGCCTTAGAAGAAAACAAGTCATGCTTTAAATGAATAATACATTTAGTGCACAGTAATTTGTCCTCTGTCCCTATGGTAGTCTTTGGTTGTGTTAGAAATGTTGATCTACTACTGCAGAGGTGAGACACATTCACTACTTGATTATAAAGCAAACTAAATCAAATATTTGCTTTAAAGCTTTGTAGACAGTGAATTGAAGCCTGGCCAGATGGCCAGTGGACAGGCCTAGTGCCAGGGTCAAGGAGGCTTCCAGCACCATGACTGTCACAAAGGAAGGAAAGGAAGGGACACAGTGAACTCAGGGAACTGTTGAGGATGAGGGAACATTGGGGCAGAGAGGCTCAGGCTGTGTGACCTTGGGCATGGCATTTGACATCTCAGGTCCTGCCTTCTCTCTGTAAAGTGAGAATATATACCTACATGACAAAGGCCACGTGAAACACTGTAAAGTATGGGGCTAGAGGTTAGTATAGAGCGGGGAGTAAACCCTGGGATTTTCTAAGTATTAAAGATAGCCTAGGAGAGACTGGGCAGTAATGAAGGGAAGGCAGGAACGCAAAGGGACTGACTGTGGATCTCAGTGACCTGGCAGATGAGGATGTGTGGTTGACAACAGGAATATGGAGAGGAGGTCTAGATTTTGCACAGTGCGGTGTGCTTAGTGTTGGAGATGATTTCAAATTTCGATGCCCTGGGCCACCAGTCATTAGACCGGTGGGACAGGTGTGTCAAGGAAGCAGGACCAGGCCAGTAGAGCTGAAGGGATACAAGGCCACAATGCAGCTGACTTGGGACGCAGTGAGCAGCGTTGGCAGACCAAGTGTGAGGTGGCCATGTAGTCTGCAGTCACGTGTGCACTACCATTCACAGAGGGACATTTTAAACATTCTTGCCTCTCTTCAGGGCAGAAAGGTAATCCTGATGAGCAGTTGGGATTGTGACCACAGGCCAGGCACGGGCCTGGGGGGGGGGGGGGGAGGCAGGCAGCAGGACCCTGAGGCCTGGCTGCCCACATCTGGCATGTCACTGCCTCAGAGCCCGTCCTCTAGGAGGATTCTGGCAGACTGAACCCTGGAAGATGGGCTGGGACTGAATTCAGGAATTTCCACAGAAGGCCTTAGTGCACTCTCACAGCCTTGATTTCATTTCTCTGTTCATTCATCGTTCTGCCTTCAACACGTGTGTGTAGAGCACTCTTCTACCTCAACTCTGGGTTAGACCTATCCCTGCCCTCCATAAACTCATCTGTCAGGGGGCCCACAGTGGGTACAGATGGAATCAGGGGGTGAAAAGGAATAAATTGGGGCAAGAAAGCTGAGGGGACTGGTAGCCAGGGACTTATCTCAGCTGGGTGACAGTAGGCAGAATTTAGGGGACACTGGGTAACATTTGGGATGAGGGGATTCTATGCAGGCTCAGTCTTTGAGGCATTCCTGCAGTGGGGACAGAGGAGCCACAGTGAGGGGGCCTAGAAGGGCAGGGGACCCAGGACCCTGGAAGAGCCTGGCCATTCTCAGAGTTTTAAAGATGGAAGATGTCACTGAAATCTTGTAATTGGCAATCTGTTAATAATTTGATGTCGCAGCCAGGCACGGTGGTGTATTCCTATGTTCACAGCCCTCAGGTGGCAGTGGCAGGAAGATCATTGAGAGTTTGAGGCCAGCCTGGGCTATCCTGGGTTCAAGGCCAACTAAACTGCATAATGAGACCCTGTCTCAAAATAATAATAGTAGTAGTAATAATGGCTATTATTATTTCATGTTACAGTGATCAGAGCTGCCTCATACTTGTGAAGTAGACCGTATCATCATCTCTTTTGCTTCTTCTCCTTAAAACAGTCACAACAGTATTAGATAAGGCCAGGTGCAGAGGTGCACGCCTACAGTCCCAGCTACTGAAGAGGTTCAGCCTGGGCAACAGAGGACCCTATCTCTTAAAGAAAAGATAAGGGCCAGGGAGATAGCTCAGTAGAATAAGCGCTTGCCTGGCAAGCAAAGAGTCCTGAGTTTAATCCCCAGTACCGATCAAAATAAAAAAATAGAGGTTAAGACAGGTCCTAGTGACAGAAGAGGATCCATTATAAATTTACCTTTTGTGTTACATGGTCAGATCTGCACAGTACAATCACCAGAGACAGGACTCTGGGGTGAGCACTTCTGTCCTCCGTGAAATGGCTCAGAATGAAATGGCTCATCACAGGTCCACCTACTTCCATGTACTGATATTAAGAATAAATACACTCAGAAACAAGATAAAAGAAATGTATAAAATGTATCACTTAGGGCCGGCCAAATAGCTCAGCAGATTAAAGTGCCTGCAAGCAGGTGCAGGGGCTGGGGTTTCAATTCCTGGGGCTGCCATGCTGCCCCGAACCTGGGGTGTGCTGAGACAGCAATTGAGGCTGGGCATGGTGGCACATGCCTGTAGTCCCAGCTCTTGGGAGGCTATAAACAGGAGAATCACTGAGTCTGATCTAGTAGTGAATATCCTGTAGACCCTTCCCTAAAAAAAACAATACAGAAAAGAAATGTGTGTGTGTGTGTGTGTGTGTGTGTGTGTGTGTGTGAGTCACTTAAACTCCATACAAGAAACATTTTGCAATTTCATGACAATGTCTTTTTTTTTAATTTTTTTTAATTCCAAAGATCAAACCCAGAGGTAGAACATACTAACCACTGAGCATTCTACCACTGAGCTACATCTTTAGCCCTTTTTGTTTTGCACTGATACAGGGTCTCTATGAGTTCCCCATGCTGGGCTTATACGTTACATCCTCCTGTCTTTGGGCACTGAGTAGCTGGGATGATTACAAGTCTAGTATCGTGTCCTCTGTTTTTTCCCAGCTAGGTCGTGGCTGCTCTGAATTCACCTGCTTTGGGTTGGAAGCTTGCTGGGGGTGCTCGTAGTAAGTACCAAGGCCTCTTGAGCTGCTTTGGCACCAAAGGCTGTGGGCACCTGGCCAAAGCCTTCCCAGGCTCTTTGCCTTATCAAAAAGAACTGTCTTCTGCATTAAGTTCTGATTACCCAGCAGGCAGTGAGGGCTTCTGCATGCAAATTTCTGCCCACGGACTGAGATTCCAAAAGTAATCAGCCTATGTTTGCCCTCCCAGGGAGTCATTCCTCGGTGTCTTTCTCTTGTTGGGATATAGGCAGCCACGTGGCTCTGTCATCCAGCGTGATGGCGCACGCCTGTAATCTCAGTGCTGCGGAGGCTGAGAACAGAAGGATCGCTGCAAGTCTGAGCTGCTTAGTGAGACCCTGTACCAAATACATTAAAAATTAATTAATTTAAAAATACAGAATTCTCTACCATATCTGTTTTTGGGATTCATGATGTGGTGAATTTCTTAAAGCTATTAACTTTTTCTATTTTTTTATAGTTCTTTATTTTTTCATTAGTACATTTTTTTAATTGTATTTTAGGGAAGGGTCTACAGGGTGTTCAGGGTCTGACTACTAGATCGGACTTGCAATGATCCGCTGTTTACAGCCTCCCAAGAGCTGAGATTACAGGCGTGCACCACCACACCCAGTCTCAATTGTCAATTGCCATCTCAGTGCGCCCCAGGGGCGGAGCCAGCACTGCAGGCCTGGGATCGAACCCCCTAGTATATGTTTGTGTAATATAATGATTATTTTTTTGTTGGGAGTTGGTACATATACATAACAGATCTTGATTCGTTTTTCATCCTCTTTATTTTCCATCTACCTCTACCTCTTGATCTCCTCTCCATTTGAAAAAGAGCCATCTCCCTACTTCTCATTATCTTTTATTTTGTTTTATAGTTTTGATTTCTGATATAAGAGAAACTACATGATATTTAGACTTGTACTTTTTATTTCACTTAACATTTTGGTCTTGAGATGCATCTATTTTTCTATAAATGACTCAACTTTTATCTTTCTCCGTTATGCATGAATACTACATTTTCTCTACCCATTCATCGGTTGATGGTTATATAGTCTGTTTCCAAGATTTAGCTACTATAAGTTGTGTTGCTAACAAACATGGATAGGCATGCACATATCACTGTAACATTAACTCCTTTAGGAAATTACCTAGAAAGGGACTAACTGGGTCAAATGGAATTTCTGGTTTTAGTCTTTGGAGAAATCTCCATACTGATTTCCATAGTGGTTGTTGTAGTTTACATTCTTACCAACAATAGTGGGAAGGGTTGTTTTTCCCTCCACAGCCGTGCTAGCATTTGATGTTACTTGAGTTCTTGGTGATGGTTATTTACTCTGAAGTAGGCTCGGTGTTGTTTTAATTTGCAGTTCTGTACTGGCCAGTGATGTTGAGTATTTCTCCATGTAATTTTACTTCTTCTATGAAGTATCTATTTATCTCACCCAGTTTTGATTGGGCCTTTTATAGGGAAGGGATTTAGTTCTTTATATATTTTAAATGTTAGCGATGTTAGTTCTCTGTCTGAAGAATAACTGGCAATTATTTTTCCAATTCTGTAGGTTTTCTTTTTCACTGTGTTGGTGGTTTCCTTTGCTATGCAGCAGTCTTAACTTTATCTGATCTCATCTGTTGATTCTTTGTCCTATTTATTGTGCCATTTAGTTGCTGTTCCTTGCCTAACTTAAAAAGTCTTACCTATTGTATCTTCCAACAGATTTTTTTTAGTAGATTATTTCTGCATGGCATTTATATAATTGAGCCAGTTTGATTTCAGTGTACTACATGGTGATATGTAATTTTCCCAGCGTCATTTAATAGAGAAACTGTTTCTTCCAATGTACATTATTAGGGCAGGCAAGATAGCTCAGCAGACTCAGTGCCTGCTTAGGCAAGCACAGGGGCTGAGGTTCAATCCCTGGCACCACATACTGTGCTGGCTCCGCCCCCTGGGCATGCTGAGTTAGTGACCAAGTCCAGGCATGGTGGCGCATGCCTGTAATCCCAGCACTGGGGAGGCTGAAAACAGAAGGATCACTACAAGTTTGAGCTGCATAGTGAGACCCTGCACAAAATACAAATAATAAAAAAAAGTACTTTTTTTCCCCCTTTGTCAAAGATCAAACAGCTAAATGTGCCCAGAGTTGTTTCCACTTCCTCTGTTCTGTTGCATTGGCCACATGTCTGTTTCAGTGCCAGTACCATTTATGACTGTAGTTTGTAATACAACTTTAAGTGCAGGATTTTGATACCTCCTACTTTACTCTTATTACCTAGAATTGCTTTTACCAGTCTGAGTGATTTCTGGTTTCATATGAATTTTAAGATTTGTTTTCTTTAGCTCTGTAAGCAATGATGCTAGTATTTTGATTGTGATTATGTTAACTCTAGGTATCAGTTTTGGGAATAGAGGCATTTTGACAGTGTTGGTCCTTCTTATCCAAGAGCTTGGGATATCTTTTCATTCTTTTGTTGTGCTCTTTGATCTCCTCTTCCATGGTACTGTAGTTTTCACTGTGTTGGATAGGATTTTCACTGTGTTGGTTAGGTTAATTCCTAAATACTTAATTTTATTTTATTTATTTTATTTATTTTTTTTTTTGTCTTTTTGAGACAGGGTCTCGCTATGCAGTTCAGGCTGGCTTTAAGCTCACTTTGTAGCTCAGGCTGGTCTTGAACTCACAACAGTCCTCCTGCCTCAGCCTCCCGAGTGCTGCTTAATTTTATTTTAATATTTAATTTTCTTGATGCTGCTGTGAATGGTAGTGTTTTCTTAATTTCCTTTTCAGTGAGTTCATTATTGGTGTGCAGGAATGCTATTGATTTTTGTGCTGATTTTATATCCTGCTATATTGTTGATATTGGCTATTCTATGAATGCTTGGCAGAATTGGGATTCTTCCATGTACAGGATCATATCATCTATTAATAATGATAATTTGACCTACTTGTTTCCAATTCTGAGAAGAGTATGTATTCTGCATCTATGAAGTTCATTTGTTTGAAGATTTGACTCAACTCTAGGATTTGTTGAATTTTTTGGTCTAGTTGTTCTATTTGTGATAGTAGGGTATTGAGGATCTCACTATAATTTATTCCTGTTTATCTGGTCTTTTCATGTCCAGTAGTGTTTGTTTTATGAAGCTGTGTGCTGTTGTTTAATGTATATATGTTTATAATTGTTATCTCTTGCCATTGAACTGCTCTTATTTGCTTCTTTGATCAGTTTTGGCTAAAAAGTCCACTATGAAAATAGATTAGGTATTTCTGCTTGTATTTGGGTTCCCATTACACGGAATGTTTTTTCCATCCTTTGAGTTTTAGTCTATGAATTTCTTTCTGGGTTATATGTATTTTTTGTTTGTAGCATATCGTATCGTTTTGTTTCTTCATCCATTCTGTCAATCTGTGTTTTTTGACTGGGATCTGTCCTCTTTTCTTTCTAAATCAAGCTGTTATTTTTTGTTTTCCTATCTTTTTTTTTCCCAAAACAGTAAAAGATTAAAAATAAACAAGCAAACAAAATTCCAGAACTAAGCAGAAGAGTATTTTCAGACTCTTGTGACCTTATAAACACCCCAAAGCCTGCATGCCTGCTAAAATGTCTCAAAGGCTCTACTGTGAGGGATTATTTTCATTGGCTTTAAGCCTCCCCTAACCCCAACCTGGGATGAGGATTAAACTCAGGGCATCCTCCTCTGAGCCCTTTTCTAAAGTTTTATTTTGAGACCTGGTCTAAGTTGCCAAACTGTGTTTGAACTTGCAGTTTTTTCTACTTCAGCCTGATGAATAGCTGGAATTATGGTTGAAAGCCAGGCTCCTTAAAGCTTTCTTTTTTCTTTTTAAAGCATGTACTTTTGGGAAGACCACTTATCAGCTATGATCTTGTGAATCAGATAAATCACTGAGATAAGGGTTCAAGTTTTCAGGGGCATGCTAATAAGAGCTATTCTTTTTTAAAAAAAAATCTTTTATGTATGTATGAATGTATGTATGTAAGTTTTTGGTACAGAGTCTCACTACACAGCCCAGACTCATAGTGATCCTCCAGTTTCTGCTTCCCCAACATTGGGATTACAGGTACCAGGGATCAAACCTGGGTCCTTGTGCTTGCCAGGCAGGTGCTTAGACTGCCGAGCTATATCCCCAGCCCTAAGATCTATTTCTGACACTGGACACTGTGGCACACATCTATAATCACAGAACTTGGGAGGCTGAGGTGTTGTTGGGAATTTGAGGCCAGGTTGGGGTGCAAAGTGAGTTCAAGGCAGCCTGAACTACATAGTTTCAACAAGATAAAAACCCTCTATTTCTGAAACCAGGTTAGCCATCTGAAGGGTCCCAGTGACCCATCTTGAGGCTCCTGGGAAAGAAGTAGAGAAAGGTAAAATGCCTAACAGGAAGTTGTAGAGGAGACTCTCAAGAGACCATGGCTCCACATGGTACAGGGAAATAGGGAGAGGTGTCTCTGCAGGCTCAGCCTTCCTTTCCTTCCTGTCTTTCTGAGCAGTGGAGTCCTCTGTCCTACAGTGCAGTGCCACATGCAGCAGTGGTCACATCCAGTTGGGGGACTTTGTGGCTTTAGCCCTGGTCCTTTGGGGAGCCCTTGCCCTCCTCACCCACTGTCTGCTGGGTGTTGCCATCTAACGTTCCCATGGTCCCCCAGCCACCTGTGACCCAGCGGGGTAAAGGTGCTCCTGTTCTCTGGGTCCTGTTCCTTGTCTTGCGCCTCTCAGGACCCCCTGCATCTTTGCTGGTTCTGCCTCCTCTCCAGTCTTGAGTTTGTCCCCCCATCCCCTGCCCTGAGCTTCAGACACAGCTCCCTGCTGAGAATCCTGTCTGTTGATGGTCCTAATCATCCCCCACTGTGCAGGAGGCTGCCAGGACTTCTGTTCCCACCGCAGGCAACACCTAACCCTTCAGCTTGCTCCACGCAATCCTCTGTGTGGCCTCACCTCACCCTTCTTATTCTTCCTACAGAAGAACAACAGAGACAGATATGGTCAAAGGGTGCCTTATCCCATGAACTTCCTGGGTGGGAACCATTATTATCTTCGTTTTTCTTTTATATAGAAGGAAATGGATATTTAGGTTAAGTAACTCAATGTCAAACAATAAGAAATTGAAAGAGCTGGGATTTTAGCCTAAGCCTTTCTGACCCCTGATCCCAGACTCATAGTCTCCATGTCCTGGTGTTTTGAAGACTCTCAAGTGTGGCCATTGGCCAGTGGGTCAGCAGCACCTGGTGCCCAGGGGGCCAGGACACACTTGACAATAGCTGCACACTGAGACCAAGAGCTCCAAGGACCCAGGTGTGTACTGGGTCTGAGATGCACTGCCCTTGTGGTTCTCTTTCTATAGATGCCTTAAGTTTTCCAAGCTCAGGGACATGCATTCTTGTTGCAGCAGATAAGCACATGGCCTCTCAAATCTGATTTTCAAGGTTCAGATCTTTGTACGCCACTTATTAGAGCTGTAGAGCTCTTGGCAAGTAACAACACCTTAGTTAAGGTTTTCTCATTTGTAAAAGGAGGATACATTTAGTATCCATGGAAGAAGTTGGAGAGGTGAAGCAAGTCAGTGCATGTCCCACCCACTTGGACAGTGGGTGAAAGTATCCCGAGAGCTACATAGGTATGGGTCCAGGCAGCCACAGGCTTAAATCCTGGCCTTAGAGTCCCAGATGGGGAACATGTCCTCCTTAGGCTGTCCCATCATGATGAGGTCAAACTCAGATGCCAACCAGACAAACCCCAACACATCCAGGCAGAACAGGATGGGGAGAATGAGATGCCACAGACCACAGACCAAGGGCCTGCACAGCTTCCCTGGGGGTGGGGCTGCGGGATCTCAGATGAGTATCTGGGGCTCAACCCACAGCCTCTGGGTGCCCTCCATGTCTCCAAAGACATGCCTTTTTCTTTTTTTTTTCTGTGGAACCTGGGATTGAACTCAGGTCCCTGCACTTGCCAGGCAAGCACTTATTCTACTGGGCTATCTCCCTGGCACCCCAATGCCATTCCCTAATACCCATCTCTGCCTTGAGTGTACAGACCCCACAGAGCTTCTCTGCAGTCCTCCCAGTAGGGGCCCAGGTTCCCCACCTATGGAACTCCTAAAGCTGCTTCCTGAGAGTGTAGAGTTCTTTGTGTGGTTGAAGTAATTCCCACTGAAGGAATTCATTCTGTTTTCAATCACCTCCAGGCTTAATCTTCCCAGGGCATATTTACATTTCGAGTAGAATGCTTATAACAACAACATTTGCCATTAATCTGAGGGGTGAAGGGGCCCTCATTTCTCCTTAGGGGATGGGGTCTCCCAGGTCCCTTCCTGACCTGTCTCCCCCTCCCCCTGCAGTGGGTAGACTGGAGGCTTAGGGGAAAGCTCCTGCGTGGTGCACAGCTTGAAGGAGAGCTGCTGTTCCCAGATGTCGTGGTTTCCTATATTAAACATTGTGGTGAGATCCAGAGTTATTTTGTCAAAGTTGCTTTTATCATTAATTTCCTATCACCCTTGCCAAAGACCAAGAAGGCAGTCATCCCAGTCTTCTCACTGGAATAATTTTGCATCATGCAAACCTGCTGCATTGTTCTTTGGTTTTCATTGTTCACAGAGTGGCAATTGGAAGCCATGCACAGGACAGTCTAGGGCCTGGCCCAGCCCTCAAATTCTGCAGTTTTCAATGGTCACAGTCACAGTGCATTAAAAATATAATTTCAGATGTTAACAGTTAATGCTCACTTTAATTTAGCAGACTTTTACAAAGCATCCTTCCCCTGGAAGTGGTCACAATAAAGGAAATTGGGGTGCAGAGAATGGATGGGATTGGGAGCAAATGAAGAGAGCCACACACCTTTTGCTGCTGTGTCCATCTCCCCAGGACTTGAGCTATAGGAGGTAGCTGTATAGTTGGTCCAGTCCCACAAGTGTGTGTGTACGTGTGTGTATGTGCTGGGGTAGGGTGCACACGGTCTTCACGGGAGCACCCACCAACAAAGGCTCACTCCTCCTAGTACTCTTCTAAGGCCAGGATTCACCCCTGCGTATTATACTATTACATTCGCCTGGTCCCCAAAGAGAGGTATGAAGTGGGTGTGGCAGTGGCTTGGCATTCGGGTTCTGGGCACAGAAGGACAAGGCTCTCTTTTGCCCCTCGACTGTGCTGACCCTGTCCCAGACCCTGGTGTCTGGATCTCCTTGGCCTGACCCAGGCTTTACGCATGGATGTTCTGTGGTTCCATTCCAGGTGTGTGTGGCTGCTGTGGCGCCCTTCGCCCCAGGTACAAGAGACTGGTTGACAATATCTTCCCCGAGGATCCTGAGGTAAGTCACCCCTCTGGTGGCATTATGACTGTCACCATCCAGGCCTCTGAGCTTGCTGCAGGGGAAAGGCAGGCATAATGAAGCCCTGGCCCCCAAAACTCAGCCAGAGAGACAGGAAGATTGAGGGCATGTGATCTTAGGCTTCAGAGAAGCAGCTGGCAATATGTTTTGGTGGCCTTCCATCCTCCTGGGGGAGGGTCTCCAGGCACCCACTCTCCTGGTAGGAGATTCCCCTACTGGTGTGCTTCTGCTCAAAGCCACATCTCTTCCCAAGCTGCCCAGGAACTGTAGGATGCCTGCTGTGAATGTCCGGGAGGCCCAGATCTTGGCTTCCAAGCCGCCTTGTCTCCCACATCAGGCTGTACTGTGGGTTGTGGTCTGGAAGTGTCAGGATTTGATGTACTTGACTTGCTCTCTGGGAATCAATGGTCTCTTCTGAATAGACCATCACATTTCCAGCATCCTCAGGAGAGTTCCCCAAGGGCCGCAGAGCTCCTGCTTTATGGCTTGGGGATGGCTCCAACACATCTTAACCCTGAATGGCTTTTAATGAAGGCTCGCTATTCATTCACAGCCCCACGCACATGTCTGCACACTCAGCCACATATGCATATACATTCATTCATACATGTGTACTTGCATACACATGTGTACACATACTTCTCTCACTGTTCAGAGTTATTCAGCACTAGCTGGCATGCAGGGTTATAGCCCTGAGTCTCAGCTGACTGTCTCTGCAGCCAGCATGGTGTCAGGCATGGGCATAACCCACCCTGTGTAAATGTTGATTCAGTTGATTGTGTTTATCTCTAAGCATGAACCCTTCTGCCACAGTCTGGCCATGGTGACTTTGAACCATCTCTCTTGCAGGATGGCCTAGTAAAGACAAATATGGAGAAACTGACCTTCTATGCCCTGTCCGCGCCAGAAAAGCTAGACCGAATTGGTGCCTACCTCTCAGAGAGGCTCATTCGAGATGTGGGCCGTCACCGATATGGGTGAGCAGTGGGAAGTGGGGAGGCTGCCCGCAGACTCAGCTCTGCTGTTTGGGAAAACAGTGAAATGTCATTCTAAGAAAGTGGCCATAGACTGAATGACTTGACAGGCTCAGCAAACAGGAGTTGGGCTGAGAAGGGGCCCCACCGCTCTTACGAAGATAGGGGAAGCAGGGTGCTGCTGCCGCAGCTTGGGAAGAAGTTCCCGAGGAACACTGCTGTGTCTCCACACAGAAGCCCTTGCACCCAGTGTGGGCCCTGGAATAGTCCAGCCCAGAACAAGCCTGTTCTGCCTCATGCCATTTAGTGTCTTCAAAGACATGAGGAGGAACCATCCACTTCCTGGAGGGAAGATAAGGTTAGGGGCACTATGTTCATTAAAAGTAACTTCAGCCAGGCGTGGTGGCACATGCTTATAATCCCAGCACTTGGGTGGCTGAGGCAGGAGGACCATTGTAAGTTCGAGACCAGCCTGGGCTACAAAGTGAACTCAAGGCCAGCCTGAGCTGCAAAGTAAGACCCTGCCTCAAAAGGACAAAAAAAGAAAAAGGAACACTTTAGTGAAATTATTTATTAATCTTCTGAGAGGGAGAGGGAAAGACTATGTTTCTTTGTTTTTAATTTTCATGTATTTGGTACAGGGTCTTAGTATGCAGTTTGACTTGTAATGATCCTCCTGTTTTCAGCCTCCCCAGCACTGGGATTATAGGCATGTGCCACCAGGGCCACCAGCTCAGTGCGCCCTAGGGATTGAACAGCATGTGATGCCATGCTGGGGATTGAACCCTGGTCCCAGCGCTTGCCGGGGCTTAGTCCACTGACCTTTCTTACTGGCTCTGAAAGACTATGTTTAAAAGAGAAAAGAAGCGGGCTGGGAGATGGCTCAGTGGAATAAACGCTTCCCTGGCAAGCGCAAGAGCCTGAGTTCAATCCTCAGTTCCGCCAAAAAAGTAAATAAATAAAATAAAAGAGAAAAGAAGTCAGAAGAAAGCTACTGATCAATCAATTTTTCTGTTTAAAATTTAAATATTTGGACGTAAACAATATTTTGTTTATTTGGTGTTTTGAGACAGGGTCTCACTCTGTAGTTCACACTGGCCCTAAACTCACTATGTATCCCAGGCTGACTTTGAATTCACAGAAATCCTCCTGCCTCAACCTCATGAGTACTATAGGCACACACCACTGCTAAGAATCAAAATTTTAAAAGCAATCACCAAATATAAATATCATGAAATAAGACAGAGGATTCAAGCTTGTACATTATCAGAACAGAATGAATATTTTGGATATGAGTATGAATAAGTGGTCTGGTCAGGCATAGTGGTACACATCTATAATCCCAGCACTCAGGAGGCTGAGGCAGGAGGATCACCTGAATTCAAGATAGTTCTTGGACTACATAGTTCAAGGCCAGTATGAACTGCATTGTGAGACCCTATCTCAAAAAAAAAATAAATAAATAAAAGTCTAAGGTAAAGGTCAGGCACAAATAAGCAGTGTGCACATGGGTGCTAGAAGCTGTTGCCAGCATGGATAATAGTTAACAAACTTGTCATTGGAGGCGAAGTCTGAAATGCTAAGCTCTGATTGGGTTAATACAAAATCAAATATTTCTAAAACTAACCAGAAATGGCAAAAAGAGAAGCATTCTTTACAGAAAGAAAGAGTACAAACTGGTGAAACTTCCTAGGAGATATTTCTGAAATATGTGTCAACAACTGTGACACACTTTATGCCCTTTGACCTAGTAATTGCATTTCTGTTCACCTGTTCCCAAGAAATCAGCCTTAAATACCATCTGCCTTACACATGGAGATGTTTATTATGGTGTTTTATAATAACAGAAAAGTAGAAATAAAATGCTCACTAAGAAGAGTTCAGTAAATTATGGTGTAAACCATTTGATAACATTATCTAATCAATAAAAATGGTGTTTATAAAGATGCTTACTTTATGAGTAATGCTTTATGAAATGAAAAATAGGCTGCATAGTTATATGTAAAGTATTTGTAATAAAATTAAAAAGTGGGAATCAACAACAAATCAGTTGGTAGAAAATATACCACAGCATTGAGAGGATTTGTTTTGTGAATGATGCAGCCAGGATTTCTTTTTATTGTTGTTGTTGGTTTGATTTTGTATCTACTTTTTTTGTGTGTGGTACCAAGGATCAAACTCGGGACCTTGCACTTGCCAGGCAGATGCTTATGCCACTGAGCTATATCCCTAGCCTCTGTGTCTACTTTTTTTGTATTTCCCAACTATTCTCAACCACAACAGAAGAAGGAACTTGTTGCCCTCTTTCATGCCACGATTCAGTGGCTCAGCGTCCAGAGACCTCTGTGATGGTCCTGGCAGCATTGGTGACAGGGTCAGATTTTGGGCAGCGGCTCCCAAGACCTGTCATTCCTACTCTCCATCCTCTACCTCTTGCTGCTCCTGCCTTTTGTTTGGTTAGCTTCTCACTCTGCATGTTCAGATGAGGACAGTGGCCTTAGGAATGGTCTCTGCTTTCCATTTTCCCTGTCTTAGTCCTGCTGGATAGGATCTTTGGCTCTCAGACCCAGAACTATACCTTCCTGGTTCCTTTGGAATAAAATCCACACTCCTCAGCTTTACTTCTGAGGTCTCCCACAAGCTGCCCCTAGCCCAGCCAGCATACCTGCGGTAGCGCTGGCTGCAGACAGACTGCTGATGACCCTCTGGCTCTCTGAGTCTTTGTGTGACCTCCTTTCTCCTCCCACTGCCCATCAACTCACTGGCCCACAACCCCTCCCTGATGCTGAAAAGAGGGCCTTGAGCTAGAATGAGAAGGTTTGCAGGTATTGTCCAGATGCAGAAAGCCCAGAGCCTACCAGCAAATCTGTCCCCAACCCCTGCTAAGGATTAAACTAAGGGTTTTTGCTCATACTAAGCACATACTGTGCCACTGAGCTACCCTTATCCCTGACAAACCTTAAGTCAGGCTACCCTAGTGTAAAAAGCAGAATGTAAACTAATATATTTCCACAATCATTCTACACAATAAAGTTGGGTTAGACATTGCATGCTGTTATATAAAGCGCCCTGACATACTATACAGTATACTCGAGCAAGTAAAAATCACTTTATCCTAGATTAAGCCTACAGCTAATATGCAGCTAGTGCATAAAAGATTTAACACTAATTGTGCGTGCCCTCTGCACAGTGATGTCTGTCTCGGTACAAATGTCCAGCAGCTGGCAGAGCCACTTAGAATCCTGGGATGGCAGTGCAAAATTGGCATCGCCTTGTTAAAAATAGCCCTTACAGCCTGTATTTAAAGCCCAAAGGCCTTGTGGAGGGCTTTCATCATAAGCACTTGGAGAAGAAAAATCTGTTCTGGCTCATCTCTAGTTCTCTCTCCTCACCAGCCCTGCCTTTCCTTCCTGGGTGCCTCATATGTCTTCATCTTCCTCACTGCTGATGGCAGCTTTGGAAGAGCAAAGTACTTAGGAACAAATAATGGGAGGGGCTGGCTCTCCTTGTCCTGACGAAGGTGTCTGTTTATGGTGTGACCTGTGCACGTGGACATCATGGCTGGGTCCCAGTGGTAGCACCACCCACTTCTGACCACTGCTGCCCTGTTCAGTCAGGCTGTTGCAGTTGGATAGGGGTCCTGGTTTATGAGAGGTTGGCATCAGAAGTGTAACCAGACATGGGCAAAGGGGGCTCAAGGGTTAATTTCAAGGCATCATTCACTCACTACCATGGAGTCAAATGGGCAGTGCAGTGGGTCACAAATGCTTTCCAGCAAGCCCAAGTACTGAAACACCCTAGAAACTTGGGGCAGGGGAGGTAATAGCAGTGCTGGGTGAGACTCGGCGCAGTCCACAGTGACCACCAACCTCTGACCATACCATGCAGGGTGCCATGTTAGGTGTTGTCAGGATGCTGGCGCCCTGAGCTCTCTCCCAGACTGGTCTGAGCTCCAAGGGTGGAGACATCCAGGGCCAAAGAAGGTGAGGCTATTTACTTCAACCTGAGAGCCCTGAGGCTGGTCAGAGGGTGGCTGACCCTTCAGGCAAGCATACTGAAGATTCTCATTGGGTGGGGAAGACCAGCCTGAGTTAGGGTCTCAGAAGGGCACATTTAAACTGACCAGGCACATTTCAACTGCCCAGAATAAGAGGTTCTTTGTTAAGGCTGCTGTTATTTGAGTGATTCTTGGATGATGAATGGCCTGCTAAGCTACCCTCCTTGTCCTGCCTGCTGATCCTGATTCCTGGTCCCTAGATCTGCCTTCCTGTCCAATTAAGTCTGGTTCCCCGGCAGCGTACCCCACTCCTACCCTGGAGGTGCCAAACCACCCCTGGCTTCTAAGGATGTCCCTGACTGAGCACCTCTCTGAGGTGCTTCATATGGATATGAAGTACTTTCTGCCTCTTTGCTAAGTATCAGCCCCTGGGTATTATCCTTTGTGGTTGTGACCCTCTTCTGCCTTGGTCCCTGACCATGACTTCCTGCTGTTATAACCTGCTTTGTGTTCTCCCATCGCCCCTGCCCCCCATTCATGCCTGATCCCTCAGATCTCTTCTAGTACATCTGAGACGGGGTATTCACTGCTGCTGTGGTCGGTGACCAGGTCTTGCCTCTCCTGTGGCCTAGCTCCTTCCTGACCCATTCTGTTCCAAGTACCTGGTAGGCCTGTTTGGGTTCCCAGACCTGTCCCTTCTCTGGGCCCCTTCTAACACCCCAAGTCCAGATCACATCTCTACTGATGGTGACCTTCTGACCATAGTTCTGTTGAGTGAACATCACTCCAAGAACTGCATGCTCTGTTTCTTCTGAGAACATAGGCCTAACAGATGGACCATACTCAGAAAGGTGACAATAAAATAGGACAGACACAGAGTGCACTGGGTTGGGGATTCCAAAATACTCAGAGAAGTTCAAGTTCATAATTACAGTCATGCCATCCTTGGTACTAGATCTGAGATGGAGAACAAAGGGTAATGTGTTCCAAGAACAAGGCCTTAAGCTTCTTTATCTTTCAGTTTCACTTCTGCTGTAATTTTCATTTTCCATCAAAATTTCCAGTGCTGGTCAGGAGCCAGCCCCCACACTACCCTGTGCCAGCAAAGCTGTTTTTTGCTTACCAGGATATTCTGGAAATTTTTTTGGCAAGAAAAGGAAAAGTGATAATCTAGGCTCAGGGGTTTGGAAAGCTTTCTAGGTTCTTCTCTTGCCTAACCAAGCTCAGCCTAGCCTTTATTTACCCCGCTTAAACTCTGTAAGGTTATGGAGAGGAAGGTGCAGATTCTTCCTATGAAAAGATGCTGGGATGCTCTGAGAAAGAGAAGGCTGCTCTCCCTGTCCCTTTGCCATGGTTGGCCGCCCGATCATGTCCACGTTTCTCAGCAGGATAGGTCAGTCCTGGTCCCCCCCCCACCCCCCGCACACGGCTCCTTGTTGGTCTGCTTCCCAGCCCTGAAGACTCAGGCTCTGCCTCAGTGCCCCTCATGGCTGCAGGACAAGACTGCAAAGCACAGTGGGTCTCCTGGGTTACCATGATGCAGGGCAGGGGGTGAACAGCTGGCTATGTGTCCTGGGTCCCAGAGGAGGGGCCCATTCACAGGGAGCTCAAAGGCCCCGCACATCTGAGAAGCACTCTGCAGACAAACATACCACCTGACCATGTGTGAAGGTGCCCAGGGACAACTACCTAATAATATTTAATAATAATTTAATTTAATAATAGTTGACCCAGTTTTTATAGAATAAAGAAGTAAACATTTTATAAAAATAGAAAGGAAAATTTCTAAGTGTAGAGGCTTTATGTTTTCTCTTTCATGGTTCCTTGGTGTAGGAGTTAACCCAAAGGTCCCTAAGAAATCGTATCTGATGCTTTTCTTTTTTTGTCTTTTTTGAGACACTTGAACTCACTTTGTAGCCCAGTCTGGCTTTGAACTTATACTGATCTTCCTGACTTAGTCTCCTAAGTGCTGGGATTACAGATGTACAGCACCATGTCCAGCTATCTGAAGCTTTTTTTTTTTTTTGTGGTACCGGGGATTGAACACAGGATCTTGTGCTTGCCAGGCAAGCACTTATTCTACTGAGCTATCTCCCCAGCCTATCTGATGCTTTTTTTTTTTAAAAAAAAATTCTTTTTAGGATGTCATTTCATCTGTTTCTTGATGCGTTTGGATCTACAGAGTGGGACAGATCCAAGGCAGTTGGACCACACTGTCTGAACTTGGGCAGCCACTGGCAGGAGGGTGGAACCTGGTATCTGGCATTGGGATGGCTCTAGACATTGTCTTAGAGTCATGTTTCTTGTGCTTTTTTTTTTCCCCCAGACTTTAAGGAGAAAAAGAGAGAAGAGAGAGTAGCTAATTAAGGGTATTGTGCTATTTGCCTAACATTCAAAGATGGATATGATTTGGATGGAAATAGAAAGAAGTAAGTCCTTGTGCTATGGTCCATGGACCTGACTTGAGAGTGGCAGGCAGCGTCAACATTTTGAAAGGCCCTGTGCAGATTTGATTCTTTACGGTTCTCAGTTCTGGGCCAGAACTGGGCAATGTAGATACTAGGAGCCCATGGGGAAGTCTTCTGCCCAGCTGCTGCCCTGGAGGTACCACAGTGACATCCAGCTCGCCCACCAGGCAGTGGGAGTGGGAGGGCCAAGAGCCACCAGTGAGGTCTGGGTATGCTCTCTGCAGGTACGTGTGCATTGCCATGGAGGCGCTGGACCAGCTACTCATGGCCTGCCACTGCCAGAGCATCAATCTCTTCGTGGAGAGTTTCCTCAAGATGGTGGCCAAGCTTCTGGAGTCAGAGAAGCCCAACCTGCAGATCCTCGGCACCAACTCGGTGAGCAGGGTGGGGGCCTGGGGCATGGGGTCTCCTGGTAAGGATCTGGAGTGGGCTGAAGGAGGGGAGGGGAAGACCTCTAGGTCTGTTCCTGTTTTGTCTCTGACCCTCAGCACCACATACTACTTCTTTCAAAGGGATTTTCTATTCTTTTAATTTTTTAAAAATATACATAAATGCTATGTACTTACATGTCATTTCTATCAATCTATACTAAAAACTTTTAACAATAAAATTCACCACCATTCACTTGTCTTAGCGTATTCACCAAGTTGAACAACCATCAACATTATGTAATGTACTTATCTTTAGGCTGGTGGTCTTCCAACTTTAGCAGATTTTTCCTTCAAGTAATTTTAAATGGGGCCCCAAGAAATAGAAAAATATATTGATACAGAGGAGCCCATGAAGCTCAGTGCCCTACCAGGCAACCTCTGAAAGGGTCCAGGTTCTGCGTGTTTCAGAGTAAACTGATAACTGCAGATGAAGCAGCTGTGAAAAGACTGAGAGGAAACAGGAAGTTCTGCCTTTTTCTAGCTGTGTACCCCAGGAGGCCTTGGTTTTTTCATCGATTCCATGGGCAGGTTGCACTTGGTGTCTGTAGGTCCTCCGGGCTGTCTGTTGCTGGTCCCAGCACAAGTGGCTGCTTTCATGGAGGTTCAGATCCATAAGAGAAGAGTTATCAGGTATGTCAAGAGCTCCCCATGTCATGTGCATATAACCAATAATGTTCTGGCTGTATTCTTTAATTTCTCATCTTTTCTTCTAGTTCCTTCCCTTAGGGCATACTTTCAGCTCCAATTCTTAAAACCACTAAGATGTAACTGTTTCATAGGTCTTAGGTGAGGCCTTTATCTCTCTGTAGAGAGCTCAAGAGAGAAGATCGGAAGGTTTCTCCCTTGGCATTCTCAGCCTGATACTTATGAATCTTTATTACATGGGCCAGTTCTTACTTCCTGTTCTTCATACATTGGTTTAACCAGGAGGGAGTTTTCTGACGTTTCTTTCCCTGGCAGTGAGTGACAGCTTATTCCTTTCCCTCCCCTCTCCCTGTGTGCCAGCTGCCTTTGACAAATTACATATACAGTATAGCTGAGGGCAAAGTCCTTTCGTGAGGTTGCCCTGGCAACAGCTTCAGATACTATTTTAGTTGTCTTGTTTAAGATAACTGCAGTCTAGAAGAGAACATCTGATGGAAAATACACTAGTCATCGTGCCTCCGTGAGGGCCACAGAAGCAGGTGACTGCTGGCTCTTTTGCCCCACAGCAAACACTAGCCCAGGGTAGGGGTTTTGTGAGCTACAGTTGGAAATTCAGTGTCCTGTGACTTCCCCTTGCACTGCATCAGCCAGGGCACAGGCATGTGAATGGTTGCTGTATGGCAGACTGGAGGTTCCAGAAGGACAGGCTCTCCTAAGTAAGTTAAGTCAAATATGATGTTAGTCAGACTCCAGCTGGGAGGCAGCCTTTCCTTGCATTGCTATTCTCCTGGCTGCTCTTCTAGTCTCTAGGATGGGCTCCTGGAGCCATCCCATGTAGAGCATTCCTTGGCTCCTTATCATTTGATACTGGCCAGTATGCTAGTGCATGATATAATGTTAGAAAATTGAGCTGGAGCAAGGAGGTGTCAAAAGATCTCAGGATCTTTTTCGACTCGGGGCTTTGTGGGTGCAAAGGAGGCTGGTGTGGATTTACAGAGGCATTGGGTCCTGACCTCCTACTTCATCCTGCAGCAGGTTCCTTTCATCTACATAGATGAACACCTGCAGTGTGGATAAACATTTTTGTGGCCAGGAAAATAGAGGGAAGAAGAGGAGAAATAGAAGGAAAAAAGAGATAATCAGGGCTGGGGTTATAGTTCATTGTCACAGTGCCTGCCTGGCAAGTGCAAGGTCCTGTGTTCAGAGAGACAGACAGACAGAAAGACGAAGACAGACAGAGACAAGACAGAAACAGAAAGAGACACAGAAGAGAAAGACAGAAACACACACAGAGATAGAGACAGGCATACAGATAGCAGAGACAGACACACACAGAGACAGAGAGATAGCAGAGAAAGACAGAGACAGACACACAGAGAGAAAGCGAGAGATAAAAAAGAAAAAAAGAAACTATTGAGTTCAACTAAGCCCTCACTTTTCTAGTTTTCTCTGCCTTGAAATGGAGGTAGATAAACTGCTTCACGATTGCACAGTGTGTTTTCTTTAGATCTGAGAGTGCAAGGCCAGAGCCTCTCCCTAGCTCCACCCATGTGGGGTCCTCTCTCTGGAGCACAAACCTGGGCCCCCAGCCTCTGCATAGACCAGACATTCCCTGTAACAGTCTCAGTCCTGAGGCCTCATGACCTCACCTCGAACTGGCTCCACCTGCCTGTAGCTCTTTCCTCAGACCTGGCATACCTGCCACAATCAGCTCAGAACATATCTCCACTCTGCAGGGAATCTCTTCAGAACCCTGACCCCCATTCCAGGGTGCCACAGCTGATGAGTCTTCTGGAAGCCTTCAAGAGCCAAGTCTCCAACCTTCTCGGAGGTGCTGGGCTCTGCAGTAGGAAAGTGACAGGAAGAACTGTGTGTGGTGGCCCACCTTTAGCACACTCTGTGATTTGGTGGAGGGTCATACCAGCCAGCCCTCTCTCCACGGGGACAGTACATCTTTAGAGTTAGAAATCTGTGGAAGTCATGTAAATAACAGGTTTCTCCTGATGGCCTACTTGGGTGACTGTTGGGTGACTGCCGTGCTTTTCTTTCATTCTCTCACAAAATACCTGGTGCCCAAATTAAGGAAGGAAAGGATTCTTTTTTTAATTAATTAATTAGTTTATACAGGATCTCACTACTTTGGGGCCCTGAAGGGAAGGATTATTTAGTCCAGAGTCACCTGGCTCCAAGGCAGAGGGCCGCAGCTCCTGGAGGTGGAAGATTGCAAAAGCAACGAGACAAAAAGGGAGGAGCAGGGAGCAAGCCTCTTTCCCTCCCTTGTATTGTATGCAGGCTATTTGCTCCTCCAGGGCAGGTGTGGCCCTCACACTGTAATCCCAGCCCGAGCCAGGAATTAATCACACACTCCTGAAGGGCACTCCCAGGACTGTGTGAGGCTTTGGGGGAACCTCTAGAAACAAACCTCACAGTGACTCATTCTCCTGCGCCCTTTCCACATTCTCTTCTCTTTCTCATTCTTCTTAGTTCCTGCAGGAGACAGCAGCCCTCCCCCAACAAAGGTGCCCGTGTCCTAATCCCTGGAGCCTGTGAATGATGCTGCGTATGATAAAGACTTTTCAGATAAGAGCAAGTTAAGGGATTGGAAATGGGAGGTGTTCTGGACCATCCAGATGGGCTCAATGACATCACAGGGGACATTAGAAGAGGGGCACCTAGGGTTGGGGATACAGCTCAGCAGCATGGTACCTGCCTGGCAAGCAGGTCCTGAGTTCAACTTGCAGTACCAAAAAAAGAAGTTGCCCTCAAGAGGACCAGAATCAGAAAGGGAAGTGATTGTGGCTATAATCTCAGAACTCTGGGAGGCTAGGGCAAGAGCATCAGAAGTTTGAGCTCAGCTGAGGCAACCTAGTGATTTAGTGAGACCCTGTCCCAAAATAAAAAATAAAAACAGGCTGAGGATGCAGCTCAGTGCTCAGTGTTTGGCGATCAGCACTATAAGTAAGACTAAAACCAGGACTGCAAGAAGGAGGCCAACTGGATACAAGTTGAAACCATGTGCTTTGCAGTGTCCACTTTCCAGCTAGAATTTGCCTTAGTGAAGCGGAGAGCGGTTCCCATTTACCTACAGGGAGGTAAGTGCAGCAGGAAGCCAGTTGTCCTCCATCTGAAAGAGCAGAGGGCCTCTGTGTCTGCCCTGTATGGTTCCCTGTGTTTCTATTCTTGGTGGATCAGAGCACTGACCATACAACAGGGAAAGGCCAGCTCACCTCAGAGAAACTTGGTTGATGCAGAAGTGGGGCTGGCCTGCTCAGCTTCCCTTCTGCAGACCAGGGAGAGTGTTAATATTTGGAGCTTGCTTTCTCTTCCTTACTCAGTCCCTTAGTAACCCCCAGCTTTCAAGTATTATGGCTCCTGCTGGCCCATCCTGGAGGGAGATGATCCATTCCAGTAAGCTCAATACCCTTTGCTGTATATAAAGAGCTGCAACTTTGATCTTGAAAGGGTGGCCTTAGCAGCACTCATGGCCTTTGAAGTGTCACATGTTCAGTATCTCCAGTGTGTTGCTATGGACACCTTCTTCATCATTGCTATATCTGAAAAAAAAGCAAAACTTCAACATTATTCTTTCATAATTTCATGCATTATGCAACTAGTATTTAAATAAAAGCCGTTTATAAGGTATGAGTTGGCAATGGTGGGGGAAAAGCAGATGGGAAGTTCTGCTATCTCATGCATTTAGAACAATAGTAACCAGTCACAGCAGTCTGTCTAAGTCCATAGAGAAGTCATGTACAGTAAGCCATGAAGACCCTGGCTGGGGCTCTCTGCTCCTGCGTGCCCACCGACAGCCATTCTTCCTGTGCAGCCAGTGATCCACAAAAGATGATGAAGGTCAGAGTAATGAATTTGGCCATATTGGGTGGTCACCAGGGCTACTTTTAATTCTGGCAAGGTGGATATTGTGGCCATCAATGACCTCTTCATTGACCTCAACTACATGGTCTACATGTTCCAGTACGATTCCACCCATGGCAAGTTCCATGGCACTGTCAAGCCTGAAAATGGGAGGCTCATCATCCATGGAAAGGCCATCACCATCTTCCAAGAGTGAGAGCCTGCCAATAGCAAGTGGGGTGATGCTGGTGCCGAGTGCATGGTGGAGTCCACAGGTATCGTCACCACCACGGAGAAGGCCGGGGCTCACCTGAAGGGTGGTGCCAAAAGGATCATCCTCTCCACCCCTTCTGCCAGTGCCCCCATGTTTGTGATGGGTGAGAATCACAAGAAGTACAACTCCCTCGAGATCATCAGCAACGCTTCCTGTACCTCCAACTGCTTAGCTCCTCTGGCCAAGGTCATCCATGACAACTTCAGCATTGTGGAGGGACTCACGACCACACGCCATCACTGCCACCCAGAAGACTTGGACAGCCCCTCTGGGAAGCTGTGGGTGATAGCTGCAGGGCTGCTCAGAACATCATCCCTGGCGCTGCCAGGGCTGTGGGCAAGGTCATCCTGGAGCTGAATAGGAAGCTTACAGGCACGGCCTTTTGTGTGCCTACTCCCAGTGTGGCAGTAGTGGATCTGACCTGCTGCCTGGAGAAAGAGTCTAAATATGATGACATTAAGAAGGTGGTGAAGCAGGTGTCAGATGGTACCCTCAAAGGCATCCTGGGCTTCACCCAGGATCAGATTGTGTCTTGCAACTTCAACAGTGACACCCACTCTTCCATCTTTGATGCTGGGGCTGGCATTGCCCTGAACGACTACTTTGTAAAGCTCATTTCCTGGTATAACATTGAGTTCGGCTTTAGAAACAGGGTGGTGGACCTCATGGTCCACATGGCCTCCAAAGAATAAGTGGCTCCCCCACAGCCCAGAGAGACCAAAGGGACAGGGAGACCACACTATAGAAGCGGTTCCCTACTCAGGCCCAACACTGAGAATCTCCGTCTCATAGCTTCTATCCCAGGCCCCCTAGAAGGGAAGGTGCCTCAGGAGCCCTGGCTCACTGCCATTGTACACCCTCAATAAAGCCCATTGCTCCCCCACCCTCCAAGAAAAAGACTGGCTGGGTAAAGAAACTGTTCTCTGATAGGCAAGGATGGTAGAGTCCAAGCCATGTGAATTGGACAGGGCAGGTGCTCTTATTATCCACGTTTGCATGGTAGGGCAATGAGGTCCAGGGAATTTGAGTAACCTGTTCTGATCATTATATTGATCTGCTGGAATTCAGCACTCCAACCCCTCCTCACACTCGCAGCACTGCCCTGTCTCTTAGAAGCAGGGTAAGGCCCTGACTTGTGAAGCCCAAGGGCCCAGCCACATCTCAGCAAGTTTGGGCCCATTTCCTTGGTGGACCACACAGTGGGTATGGGCTCTTGACCAGGGCCCCGTGATGCACCCCACCCTGACGCTCTGAATCTCCGTCACCATGACCTTCCATCTAGCCCTTCCTGTCACCCCCTGGAAGCTGCAGGAACAGCACAGAGAGGGGCTAAGAAGGACACAGCAGACCAGTGCTTCCTGACCAGCTGCCAGCCTCCACACTGAAAAGCGAAGCTCCTCCCACTGAGCTGTCAGATTCAAGGCTCCTAAAAGTACTCCACCCCCTCTGCAATCACACTATATGGTGCGAGAGAGCAGGAGTCCTAGCAGGATAAGAGCGTGCAGTGGTCTTCCCACTAGTCCTGAGCCCTCATTTCTACAATGGAGGCAACAGGTATCCTGTTAAATTCACGGATTCCTGAAATTATCTCAGCAGTGAACATTGCAGTAGACTGAAAACTGGTGCCCCTGCAGATGCTGATGTGTGAAGCCTCTGGACCCATTCTTCTTCATGGAAGCAGGGAGTATGCAGACACGATTACAATTCAGGATCTTGAGCCTGCAGTAATGCTGGGTTATCTGGGTGGGGAATCTAAATGCAATCACAAATGTCTTGTAAGAGAGTGGCTGAAGGAGATGTGACACTCAGAGGAGGCCGATGTGAAGAAATCAGCAGATACATTAGAGCCAGGGGAAATTGACAGAGATGCTTAAGTAGCAAGTGCATTAGGAAGTGTTTACTGTTGCTGACCCAGTGTGGCGTGAACTGCTCCTTTTGCATTTTGCTGCCTCTGTGCCTGACATTAAAGATGGAACAGGAAAGCCTACTGCTCAATAGGCCACTGCAGGAGGATCATGAGTTCAAGGCCGGCTTGGGCAACTTAGTGAGACAACTAGAATTTTAAAGACTGGAGCACAGGTCTAGCATGACTCTCTGATGCAAACTCCTGTGTGTTTGAATAGCTCCCTTAAGGATTCACACCTCTTGTGGCTTTTGAGGGTGTCTTACAGAACAAAGCATCGGTTCAAACAAAGCATCGGTTCAAACAAAGCGAACAGGCTCTGGTAAAACAACACTTAAAATTTGTTTTTCAGATCTAGTGGGACGGGGCATAGTGTAGAGGCCCAAACTGTTCAGGACACATCAGTACGCTGCTGCAGCAAGCCCTGCTTTTAGTAACTGTGGATAGTCCTGAATTGGGGAGGGGCTCAGAAATGTAAAACTTGGAAACAAGAACCTTATTAATAATATGCATCTAATTTGCATAATTCTTGTTACTCAGAAGCTCAGAGAACAGTCCTGATTCTTCCTAAGAGGTTACATACCTTTTAGTAAGAAAGCAGCAGGGCCAGCTACTTGCTGGTTTTGTAGCCATGGCTGCTGGGCCTCTTTCCACACTCCTGCCCCTCAGGGTTGGCACTGCCCCTGTCCTATTGTACCAGGTGACCTCCAGCCCTTGTGTAGTGCTCCTGCGGATATGATGTCACCATCCAACTCCCTGCCCATGACCTCTGTTTTCCCCTGTGGACACCAGGTTGGGGAGTGGCTGTCACTCATTTTTTTCTCTCTAGTGGTGGCACTGTCTGGGCTTGGCGCCATGACAATGATAAGAACAAGAGTGCACCTAACTTAGCCTGGAGCTGATGGATGATCCAAGCAACCACAGTCACCATGAAGGTTGTGGCACTGTTTCCTGAGTGTCCCTGGGTTGCTCTGCCTCATGTGTGTTATCCTGGTGACCACTCTGTGACAGACGTCCTAGTGTCCTCTTGTCACACAGCTTCTCTCCAATACCCCAGATGGAAAAGGTGGAGGAAATGAGCATGTGACTGTGCTGGAGCAAAACGTGGTCTACTTGCATGGAACCACCACCAGGTCAAAGTCAACCTGTGAAAGGAGATGAGAACAAAACTTGAGTGACACGGCCCCAAAAGAAGAGAATGAAGGCATTTTTTCAGGGTTGGCCACCACAGCAGCACAGCTGGGCTAGATGTCCTCCTGCATTTCCTCAGTGTTAGCATGGAACTAACTTTCTAGTTTTTATTTATTTTTAACTTTCTAGTTTTTAAACATGTGGATTTTAATCTTAGTACTAATCCTGTAGCTAGGGATTATACTTGAAGTGCTTAAGTGTCTGGACAGCACAGACAGCAGTCAGTCAGGGCAGACACTGGGCTGGCTTCCATTGTGCATTAGTTCCTTGGCCTCCAGGAAGAAGAAAGTTAAAGGTGACTGTGACAGGGCCATGGCGTCCTGACCATCATCCATGGGCTAGGCTGAGGCAGAAAGAATCCTGCCTACCGTGCTTCTCTAGTCAGTTGTGAACTATGAAGTGGAGACCCCAGGTCAGCAGACCCCACACTGTGGGGCTTGGGATTGAAAACCAGTGTCCTTGCTCTTCCAGCCCCACCCTGCTGTGCCCCAGCCCCACAGGAAGACCAGGTCACCTTTTCAGGGTGAGGTCACATCCTAAACCTTCTCTTGCTTTTCTCTATGTCGTGCTCCAGCCCTGCCCCACCTCCAAGCAACATCCTGGGGCTCCTGGGCCTGAGGTGCTACAGGACGCAGAGGGCAGGGACAGAGTCCAGGAGAAGCTTTGTGCCTTTGAGCAGCCCCTTCCCACCCACCCCTGAGGCCCTGACAACCACCCTTCCTTCCTTGCTCCCTTCTGGGAGGTTGCCTGCTTCAGATTCCACATTTGAGTCAGTATCTGCAGCTATGTCTGGCTTCTGTCACTTAGTATAATGTCTTCTAGGTTTATCCATATTGTCAAAAGTGACAGGATCTCCTTTTTTAAGTTGGAATAATATTCCAGCATGGTGTGTCACATTTTCTGTATCCACTCCTCTCTCAGTAGACATATATGTTGTTTTCAGAGCTTGGCTATCTTAAATCTCACCATGAGAAAATGAGAGGGAAAGAAGGGAATGAAGCAGGGGTGGCCAAGAGAGGGAGAGAGAGAGAAGTAAAAGGTGGTGGATGCATGGGAGGTAATATATTAATTAGCTTAATTATGATGATTATTTTATAGTCTATTTTATAGTCTATATGTATATTGAAACATTAGTTGCATACATAGGATTTTTATTTTTCGTTATATCTCAGGAAAGCTGAAACAAACCCCAGGAGGCTGGGCTTTCAGGAAGCTCTGCTGGAAAAGCCTGGAGTAGTAAAGGGGGTAGAGACCAGGCCTTTCCTGCCAGGCCCACCTAGGTGCTTAGGGTTGTACATCTCATCCTTTTGTAGGAGGAGAAGAATCATCTCTCTCTAGGTAAGAAATAAAAGAAATGGTGTTTGTAAAATGCTTAGATTCATTCCTGACATTCTAGAAGCTTCATTTCCATAGCTGTTAGTCACAAATCCTCAAACCAGAGGACATAAAATTTGGTTATTTGTTCTCTTGACATTCACTTGAGTCAAAGTCTTTGACTCTTTCCCTCTGTTGATGTTTTAAAATCTTTTTTTCTTTCTAAAACTTGTACATAGGACATCTTATTTAAGCTGCCTTGTCATATTTGAAACACATACAGTTTTAAAAGCTCAAAAGGGACCAGGTGTGGTGGTGCATGCCTGTCATCCCAGTACCTGAGAGGCTGAGACAGAGGAGTGTTTCGAGTTCCAGGGCAGTCTGGGCCTCAAAGTTGAGTTCAAGGCCAGCTGAAACTGCATAGCGAAACTTTGTCTCAAAAAGATAAACAAAACAAAACACCTTACCAGAACCCTAGTGAACACCGTCTGCTCATTTTACACATGGGAAAACCAAAACATAAAGAATTGAATTTCCCACATGTTAGAGCTAAGCTGCTCTCATGCTCCCTGTCTGTGTGTCCCCTTGGGCTGGACAGTGTGCCCTGCCCCGGCCCAGCTGCACCCGTGAGCTCCTACTGGTGAATATGAAGGTACTTGGGGCTGCACCCAGCATCTGTCCTGGGAGCCAAGTGTTTCTAGCCTGGCTCTTGAAGGCCTGGCAGCCCACAGACCGCTTTCCCCTGGTCTTGTGGTGACCACATGAGTTGCCACCACCTCCTCCATGTTGCCACATTTATCGATGATGGATTTATTGCTAATATTTATTACCAATATTTAATTGCTAATATTGCTTATATATATAATTTTACATGTAGTTTGGAGGATTCCCCTATTTGCTTTGTGTTTTTGTCATTTTATTTGTTGATATAGAGTGTCACTAATATAGTTCAGGCTGGCTTTGAACTCATAATGTAGCCCAGGCTGCCCTCCAACACACAGCAATCCTCCTGTCTCAGCCTTTCAAGTGCTGGAATCACAGGCAGGTTCCACCATGCCTAGTTGCTCTGCTTTGTATTTTGACATCCTGTCATTTACCAGAGAATAGCTGTGCATTTACTGTTGCAAGAAAGTGCTCTATAGTAATTAATGTTGCTTTGGGAAACCATTGATTTTCTTCCAGAAAAAGTTAACAATCTTTACTAGGAACATAGATTGACAATTAACACCGAATATTATGAGATACCCTAGCTAGTTTTAGGAAAGTATATCCCTTTTAAACCAAGGAACACTACCAGCCTTGTTTTCTGGCCCCATTTCACATTTGGAAAAAATAAGTAATAATAGATGGCAAAATAATGGAGAATATAATTCAGTGTAAATGTAATCTTTTTAGAGTCATTTGGGGCAATAAATTTATAACATTAAACAAAGCAACTTGTAATAATTATATTAAATTTTCAGTAATTTACCTCTGTGTAGTCCATGATGCCTGTTTCTCAGCAGGATTCATTTGGAATTAAGTCTCTGTTTAGGATTGTAAGTGTGCGGCACAGTGGAACCCATGCTGCTGATCGAGGCGCACTGAACTGAAATGGCAAACTTTCAGCATTTACTCAGATTTTTGACAACAAAGTGCAATTACATCTTTTTAATCAAATTCTAGATTTGTTTTTGTGTCACAGCATTCGTCGGTGCCCTGTGTCTCGACCCTGCTTCTCACGGAAGTTTCAGTGTTGCTCTTACTAACAGCCTTCAGGCCACAGGATTTCTGCACCTGGGTGGAGGAGGGAACCCTTCATCTCCCTTCTCTGCTCCCTTCCTTGGGAGGCTCACAAAAGGCCAAGCTTCACAGCCCATGTGGAAGGAGAACTGAGTAGGATGCCGTTGGAGGTGGTCCTGGGATGTGTGGTTCTGTGGCTCTGCTGTGGTGGCAGGCAACTGGGGACACAGGAGTGAGGGCAGAAGGGTGACCTGTCATGTGTGTCCTCTCCCTCCACCCCACAGTTTGTGAAGTTCGCCAACATTGAGGAGGACACACCATCCTATCACCGGAGCTATGACTTCTTCGTGTCCCGGTTCAGTGAAATGTGCCACTCAAGCCATGATGATTTGGAAATCAAGACAAAGTAAGTACAGGAAGGTGAGGGGTCCATTTTGCTCCTGAAGAAGCACTGAGGGTCTTAGAAGATGACCTGTCTTAGCAGGCATGATGGTCACACCTGTCACTCAGCACTCTGGGAGCTGAGGCAGGAGGATCGAAAGTATAAGCTCAACCTGGGCCAATTAGGAACGTACCAAAGCCCTGCCTCAAAGTCAAAAAGGGGGTCAAGGATATACTAGCTCCATGTGAAGGCCCTCAGTTCATTCTCCAGTCCTGAAAAGAATGATGGCTGTCTGCTGTCACCGGCTCTTCCTGTCCTCTTTGTCAGTGGGTGTGGGTGGACTGCAGGCAGTGCTCTGCTCCCAGCTTGTTGTCCCAGAAGAAAACCCTTTGGGGCCAGAAAAGAAGCCTGAGTATAAGGTCCCTGGTGCCCACTTTAAGAGCCAGGACACACCCACAGCTCAATCAGAACTGCACGCATTTGCTTAGTAGAATCCGTGTCATGTGCCAACCACCCTCTACCCCAGCCCCCACTGCCTGCCTCCTCTGTCTCCTCTTCCCACTGGTGCACTTCTCCAGCCGGGACATCTCAAACACACAAGCACACTTCTCTCCCTGCTTTCTCCCACCCCGCCCCCACCCCCCAGTACTCATCTTCCTTTAAAAAGATTCATCATTTTCTTATTTTTAAAATAATTACTATTATTACTATTTTTAGCAATATCAGCTATATCTCAACTTTTTTTTTTTGGGCAGAAACAGGGATTGAACACAGGCCCTTGTGCTTGCCAGGGAAGCATTTATTCCACTGAGCCATCTCCTTAGCCCCCCAACCTTTTAAAAAATATTTTATTTGGAAATAGGGTCTTGCTAAATTGCTCAGGCTGGTCTCAAAGGTGTGATCCCCTTGCCTCAGCTTCCCAGAGAGCTGGAATTGCAGGCCAGCACCACCATACCTGGCTCTGCATTGCATTTCTTGTCTCTCTCCAGTAGAGTGCAAGTGCTAGAATATCAGAAGTCATTGTATGGTAGGACAGCTCAGAACAGCAGACTCTAGACATGTATTTTTTTTTTTTTTTTTTTTTTTTTTTTTTTTTTTTTTTTTTTTTTTTTTTTTTTTTTTT
>PVKA01000597.1:28888-150535 GCA_004027165.1 Ctenomys sociabilis | reverse complement strand
GACATGTATTTGTTGAGTGAATGACTGAGAGAGCTTTCAGGTATGCATCCAGAATTAAAGAAAACAGTTATGTGTCCACATATTCAAGTTTGTAGAAGCATTTAAAGTTAAACTTATCCATACTAAAGTAAAGCCTCTCACATAAAACCACAAAGTACTAAGACAGTGCTAATATCACTGTGCAGCGTGGGTCCGTAGGGAGTGAGCTGAGGTGATATGCACCAAGTTGGTGCTGGGAACCTCGGGATGCAGAGGCAGGTTTCTGCATACAGAGTGTGACCCCATAGAAGCAGGTTCTGAAGAAGGGACTAGGCCAGTGCCCACACTGACAGCTGCGGGAGGACAGGAGACATGGCTGAAGGAGTTGTCCCTCTGGCTGGCCAGTTCTTAGCTGGTTCCAGGCCTCACCACCCTTCATTGAACCAGTGCTCTGCGGGCCCCAGAATCCATCATGCCCCTTCTTGAGAGTTGGTGGCCTGGCCTGTGGGACACAAAGGAGGCCTCTGTCCCTCAGTGGTGTAGATGATTCCCAGGCAGGTCCCAGGCAGGTGAGATCACAGCATCTGGGCTCCCAGGCCCTGATGCCTCAGCTCAGGTGCTGACTCCTGGGGCTGGGCTATCCAGTGCTTCTGAGGCTAGCAATGAACAGGAGGGAACCCCTCTTCTCCGCCACCAGCTTCCTGGGGAGCCACTCACTCCCAGAAGAGGCAGAGGGCTGGGCAGTGCACACGGGTCCCGAAACAACTATTGCCACGTAGACGTAGCCCAGCACTTGCCTGGCGTGTGTGAAGCCTGGATTCCATCTCCAGCTCCACAAAAAAAAAAAAAAAAAATACTGAAACCCACAAACCACTAGAGAAGGCAGAAGTCATGGCTGTTACAGGTGCTGACCACTCGCCACACTGGCACACATACATACACACATGTGTACATGCACACAGGCAGTGGAATGGTGGGCCCCCTGTGCCAGCAGCACCAGGAGTTTCCTGAGCCTCAGGAGAGAGGCAGCCAAGCAACACCATTAGCACTGCAGACTGGCACCTCTCACCCACGACAGGAGGCTGCAAGGGAGAATGGGACAGCTTTTTGACAGCTTGCTCTTGCGTTCCCTCCCTGAGCTCCCTGTCCCTGTTGTTCATCCTCAGCCTGATCATAGCTCAAGGGGTGGCTGGTGCACTGTGTTTCCATTCTCTTGGATCCCTGCACTCTGGGAACCCTCTGAGAGAACACTTAAGGATCTCCGCCATGGGTGTGTGTGTGTGTGTGTGTGTGAGAGAGAGAGAGAGAGAGAGAGAGAGAGAGAGAGAGAGAGAGAGAATAGGTGCTGTTAGGCTCTTGCTACCCCCAGTGACAGTTACCTGATAAGGCCCAGGGTCTCATCCTTGTAACTCCACTTAAACTGAATCTGGAAACACAACTGGCAGCTATACATTTACAGAAACATGAATAATCATCACAAATAATCATCAAAAGGATAAGAACTGAAATAGCTACAAGATAGGAGGGTTTTTCTGAGCCATAAAATGAGAACAGATGTTAAGATGAGGGCCCTGTGCTGCTGCAGGGACAGGGGGACAGTGTGCTGTGTAGCTGGTGCTTGGGCCGGGGTGACCTAACAGTGCTGGGAGCCTTTTTGTATCTTCTGGTTCATTGATTCCATGCATGGCAGTGACTCACAAATTTAGTAAAATATTTTATACAGTATTGTCCACCATTCATTATTGCAATGGCAAAATAAAAAATAAAAAAAAAAAGTTGAGGAAGTTTTAAGGGCCTGACTTAGAAAGTTCTTATGAGCTTTTTACGAAGACAGCACCAAAGGCAAAGGAGGAAGCCCCTGCCCCTCCCAAAGCTGAAGCCAAAGCAAGAGCTTTGAAGGCCAAGAAGGCCATGCTGAAAGGCATCCACAGCCACAAAAAGAAGATATGAATGTCACCTACCTTCTGCTGTCCCAAGACACTGCAACTCCAGAGGCAGCCCAAATACCCTTGGAAGAGCACCCCCAGGAGACACGAGCTTGACCACTATGCCGTCATCAAGTTCCCCCAACCACAGAGTCAGCCATGAAAAAGATTAAGGACAATAACACACTTGTGTTCATTGTGGATGTCAAAGCCAATAAGCACCAAATCAAACAAGCCGTAAAGAAGCTTTTGATATCGATGTTGCCAAGGTCAATACCCTAATCAGGCCTGATGGAGAGAAGAAGGCAGATGTTCGACTGGCTCCCAATTATGATGCATTGGTTGTTGCCAACAAAACTGGGATCATCTAAACAGTCCACCTGGCTAATTCTAAATATATACTTTTCTCAGTAAAAAAAAGTTCTTATGATGGTATATCATATAATCGTTTAATGTGTTTATGAAGGGCTAATGATATCTTTAAGAAGGTGTTTAGGTTGTTATGTGGGGGGAAAAAGCCAATACAAATTAAATATGGCATTAGCTCTTAATTCTGTTATACATTATATACAGAATAAAAAATGATGCCAGCCAGGTGTGATGGTGCAGCCTGTAATTGCAGCTACTGTGGAGGCTGAGGCAAGATCACAAGTTCAAAGCCAGCTTACACAATGTAGTGAGTGAGACCCTGTCTCAAAAGAAAAAGGGCTGGGCCAGCATTCTGGAAGGCTAAGGCATGAAAATTCCAAGTTCAAGCCCAATCTGCGCAATATAGCAAGAACCTACCTAAAAAGTGAAAAGGACTGGGGACATAGCTTAGAACAAAAGGCCAGGTAGCTCCCTCCTTCCGCACAAAAAAATAAAGGATTGGTGTTGTAGCACTCACCTAGCATGTGCAGGGCCCTGAGTTCAGTTCCCATCCCCAAATGCCAATTATGGTTATCTTTGAGTGAGGATGGTGGGAGTAGACGTTTTATAATTAGCATGTAAGAGGGGGAAAAGTTTTGTTTAAAAAAAGAGAATAAAAGGATCTTCAGATTAAAATAAAGGAGCAGTAGAGAAGACTTCCACAAGGCCAGCTCAGTAGGGTCTGGGGTGAGGACCCTGCCCCTCCCCCAAGGTGTTAGGGATCTCTCTGTGCTTCCTGGCCACTTAGCTCAGCTATATCCCTCTGTGCCTGGGGATCCTGCAGCCTGGGGCCTCCCTGAAAATGCCCCACCCTCACTGCTCTTCTCCCTGTCTCTGCCTGGGAGGTCTGTTGGACAGGCCCTGGCAAAGTCAGGGCTGAGCATTAACAAGGGAGATGGGGCCAGGGTGGACAGGGCAGGGGCAGCCTGGGGCTCACCAGGATGGGCAAGAAGGCTAGGCACCCTGGGGCCTGTCCCCCCATACAGGCAAACCAGCCAGCAGGTCCCATTCCTGAGGAGCAGGTGGTCTCACTCTGCCTGAGATGGATAGTGTTTCCCTTGCCCTGCCTTGTTCCTGGCCCCAGAAGTAGCTCTTCCGGGGTTCCATTCTGCCTTTCCTTACAGAATCCGAATGTCAGGCATCAAAGGTCTGCAAGGGGTGGTGAGGAAGACAGTGAATGATGAACTACAAGCCAATATCTGGGACCCACAGCACATGGACAAGATCGTCCCTTCACTGCTTTTCAACCTGCAGCATGTGGAGGAGGCAGAGAGGTCAGTGAGCTGGAACAGCTCCGGAGCAGCTGGAGTCTGCTGCCAGCCCCTGGGGACCTCAGGGCTTGGCCCGAAGGTGAAACCAGGAACATGGCTAACGATCTCAGCTTTATGGCATGTTCTACCCTGAGTCAAAGCTGGCTCCTGGGGAACCTGGGGTCGAGCCTTCTTGTGGCCGGATAGTGGAGGGAGGACAGTCATATGCTGGCCTCCCTTGGGTCAAGTGTGCTTCTCGGAATGCAGAGGGCACACAGAGGACCCAGAGTCGGGTTTGTCTCTTTGGAAGCAGCAGGAGGAGGCTTAGTGTGTGTTCCAAGGCTGCAGTTAGAGAGGGCTTTCCCTTTGGACCTTCCTTCCTCCCTCACTTCCTGATTCTATTTCAGGCTTGCTTAGCTGAATGTGCTGCTGCACGCCTGTAATCCCAAAACTCTGAATGGCAGCTTCAAGCCCAAGGCAGTTAGTGAGTAAAGAGAGAGACCCTGTCTTAACATAAAATACTTTTTAAAAGGGTTGCATATATTGCTCAATGCAAATTCTAGCCTCAGTCCCTAGTACCAAAAACAACATGTGTCTGATCAGCCACTGAAAGTTACAGATAAATCGGCTTTAATCTGGGAGCCCCTAAGTTTTCCCTGGCCCTTATTTTCTCTCTGTGGAATGGGATGGAAGGGAAGGTTCATGTTGCTGTCCCACCTTGGCTGTGTGTATCCTATGCTGGGTAAAGATACACACTGCATCTGGCACTTCCTGGCTGCCTCCTAGGTGAGACTGGCAGGGTAGGGGGTGTGCCCCCTAGTGGCTATTTCTGGAATCGTCATGCGCTGACAAGCTTTCGCTATATTTTCAAGTGGTCTTGGGCCCTGTAGTCAGTCCTTCCAGTTGGTCAGTGTGAGGACTTGGATACACAGACACTCATGGTCAGTGCCTCATCTGGCTTATGGTGCTTAGAGGCCCCTTCCACAGAGGCACAGGGATTTCCAGTCTTCCTCCACTCTGGGCTTCATCCTCTATTTAGTTTCTTTTTTTTATGGGGATTGAATTCAGGACCTTGCACTTGCCAGGGAAGTGCTTATTCCACTGAGCCATCTCCCCGGCCCAATAAGCTAATTCGTTTTTTTAAATTTAATTTTAGGGCAGGGTCTACAGGGTGTTCAAGGTCTTACTACTAGATCAAACTCGTAGTGATCCGCCTGATTACAGCCTCCCAAGAGCTGGGATTACAGGCTCAGGCCACCATGGGCCAGCATAGCAGGCCCAGGGATTGAAGCGCCTGCTGGCAGGTGCTTTAATCCTCTGAGCTATTTGGCCACCCCTTCTATTTAGTTTCTGATGGCCATGGTCTCCCTGTTGCCTGGAGCAGGCTGTATCAAGTTCCTGCTGGTCCTGACATCATCATTTGTGTGGAGGCAACCCATGGGTGCACAAAGCCTGACTCAGCATCGCATCCCCTTTTACCCGCGTGGCTCTGTTTCCCCAGCCGGTCTCCCTCACCCCTCCAAGCGCCAGAAAAGGAGAAGGAGAATCCCGCAGAGCTGGCAGAGAGGTGTCTGAGGGAGCTGCTGGGCCGGGCTGCCTTCGGCAATATCAAAAACGCCATCAAGCCTGTTCTCATGTGAGCTGAGTCCCTGCCCCTCCCAGAACTTGCCTGGGAGTATTCCAGGCCCTGGCATCTTCCAACTGCTTGGGAGGGGGGAGGAGAAGGCACTGTTACAGTGCTGTGGCCAGGTCTGTCCCTTCTTGGAACCTATGTTTCCTGCATGCCCAGTGGCACATGGGGAGCAGGGGAGGGCACCCAGCACAATGCAGGTGCCAGCTTCATGCCCTGAGTCTGTATGCTCCCTAACATTACCCCCTGATGTTTTCTCCCCTGCAGCCATCTGGATAACCATTCCCTGTGGGAACCCAAGGTGTTTGCCATCCGCTGCTTCAAAATCATCATGTACTCAATTCAGGTAGAGTGGCTGCCCTCGTCCCACTTGTCCTCCTTGGCAAGGTGCCTGTGGAGGAGGACAGTCACTAAGGGGGAAGCCAGATGTCCTCTGACTTCTAGCTCCTCCTGGTCTGCACCTTGGCTGCTCAAGCCAACCATGGCAAAGTGCCAGTTTAGTTTCATATCTAGTACATCATAGTAGACTTAATAGTTTGACAAAATATGAAAAAGAAGTCCTAGCAGAAGTAAAGTTCACTCAAAAGGCAAGCTTACAGATTACGTACCTGGCTGCAGCGAGCATGTCAGATGACACCTGCCTGTGCTCCATTTCCATACCTGTGTCAGTGTGAGCAATATCGTACAGCTCTCAAATTGGCTCTGGGCCAGGTCAATAGAAAAAGAATATTTTTAAGTGGACCTTGAAGTGAAAGAGACCAGGAAAATGTGCACAGTAGGTCCTTCCTGGCATCTGGCTGTCCTTGATGGCCCAGGATGGGGCTGGTGCCACCCATGATGTCCCCAGGCCTTGGGACAGGCTTCCTTACCCAACCTCTGGGTCCCAGAAGAGGGCTGCCCCAGCCACGCGGGGGTTGCTGTCTGGGGACCAGCGTGTCTTCCTTCCCCCAGCCGCAGCACTCCCACCTGGTTATCCAGCAGCTCCTGAGCCACCTGGATGCCAACAGCCGCAGTGCGGCAACGGTGCGCGCGGGCATCGTGGAGGTCCTGTCAGAGGCAGCAGTCATCGCCGCCACTGGCTCTGTGGGTAAGGGGTCCCAGGCGAGTGAGCGAGCGTGCGGGAGAGCAGGCGGTGTATCCCGTGACAAGGAGCTGTCCTGCAGAGGATTCCTTGCTGTATGGCAAGGGGTGGCCCTGATTTCAGGCCTCCCGTCGCGCTGCTTCCAGGGCCCACAGTGCTGGAAATGTTCAACACACTGCTGAGGCAGCTGCGGCTCAGCATCGATTACGCGCTGACCGGGAGCTACGATGGGGCCCTGAGCCTGGGCACTAAGATCATCAAGGAGCACGAGGAACGCATGTTCCAGGAGGCTGTCATCAAGACCGTAGGTGAGGAGGGGTGGGGCGGAAGGGGCCGGCCGGGCGGAGGGCGGGGCACCGGAGGGGCGAGTCCTGGGCTGGAGAGCAGAGGGGCTGGGAGACCAGGTTGCCGGGAAGCATCTGTTGTAGGTACTGTGTCATTCGTGGACACTGGGGAATAAAGACAGCCCTGATATGTTTGGCCTGGCCCAGCCAGCCCCGGAGTAAGAACACAAAACAGCCTGGATGGTTTTCTCAGCGTGGGCTTCTGATCAAAGACAACTCTTCTGTGCCCTCCGTAGGCCTACCTCATGCTTTGGGGACTGGAGGGAGGGGCAGACAAAAGAGAAGGAAGGGGAGGCCACAGAGGAAATGCGTGCACCTGGATGTGGAGAGTTCCGAAGCTGTCTCTGGGTCCTTGCTTTAGTAAAGAGAAAAAAACTGAAACACCCACACCCATTGATAGGCGGAAGCCTTAATTAGGAGGTTAAGGAGGTAGGGATGGGCTCCAGGTTGAGCAGTAGCTGGATGGAGGGGGCTTTCTGGTGCAGGGTGGAGTTGGCTCCATCAGTCATCTCAGCCTTGATTTTGTAGCTCCAGGGAAAGCTTCCTGGCTTGAGGCATGATTCTGTCTGTCCTGTGAGGCTCTGCTTTTTCTGAAAATTTTTTTCTCTTCTGTGGATAAAGACTGAGCTTGTTACCCTTGACAAATAGATTCTTATTTGCTACTTGTGTCTGATCACTATGATTAGTAAAATACTCTTTTTTTTTTTTTTTTTTTTTTTTTTTTTTTTTGAGACAGGGTCTCACTATGCAGTTCAGGCTGGCCTTAAGCTCACTTTGTAGCTCAGGCTGGTCTCAAACTCACAACAATCCTCCTGCCTCAGCCTCCCGAGTGCTGGGATTACAGGCATGCGCCACCATGCCCGGCTAGTAAAATACTCTTATCTCTAAATTGGTTACACAAGGTCCAGTGGATTGCCCACACGTGACTTTGGTTAGTGGTCATTGTGTTGAGATGGTCTCATGTTCCAGCTACGTTGAGCACCAATTGTAGGAGTCCTCATCCAGGTTCTTATCCCAGTCCAAGAAGTCAATATTTGTAATCCCAAAGATACGCTATTGAAATCTCATCAAGTTAATTCCAATCTACCACTCCCAGTGCAAACCATGGTGAAAGTAAAGACACTAAAACATTTATAATTATTGGGGAGACAAGGAGCCCTAAGTCCAGCCATGAAGATGGCTTTCCAGAACAAAGAGGCTGACCTCAGGCTGCACCGGGGTTTTATTCGGTGGAGAAATGGTTTGAGGAGGAATGACTAAAAATTATGGGAAGTAGATGAGTACTATGAGCTGAGCTAGGTAGGTGGCCTACACTTACCTCTGCCATATGCAGAGAAAATAATTTGCATAATGCTATTAAGATAGTATCTAATGTTTGGGGATCTGGTGCTCAGCCAAAATGGAGACAATCGCTCTTCTTTCAAGAACAGCTGTTCAGGTGGTCCTCCACAGTGGGACGCTGATAACTGCTGGTTCAGGACAGTGGCTGGAGACTTTTAGGCCTCTCCTCGATGGACAGTCTGAAATGCAGGGCTAGTAACTGGGTGTCCAGAGAATCCTAAACCTCACTCCTATCTTGGAGGATGAGACAGGTGAGGTAAGCTTAGGGCCAGTTAACTCTGCTCTGTTGGCAACTTTAAAATATTGAAAGGCCAGTATCCCAAGCTTTAAGGTGAAGGATACAAATGGAAGGTGAGGCCTTGTCCTGCTTTTAGTTACCTATTGGGTATTTGTAGGCCTAAGTGAAGAGTCAAGGGTTTTAGTAAAACTACTATTAAGGCTGCCTCAGAAGAAAACACAGTTGTGATTTTAATGAATAACAGGTCAAGGACCCCGGAGTTCTTTTGCCCCTTGTCCCTGGGGTGGTCTCTGATTTCATCAAAGTCATCCCACAAGTGTGTGAGGAGCCCCTTACCTCCAAGAATTCCTGCCCGAGGCCCTCTGAGCTTCCCTCCAATCTGAGAAGGTGGCAGGGCAGGGATGATGCTGTCAGGAGCTGCGCTGAGGCCCCAGGCCCAGTAGGTACAGGGTCTCCTGCCCTGTCCCATGCCATCATCTCCATCCTCCTTCCCCAGTAAAGGAGCCACGCTCTTAACCAAGCACCTCAGGGGTGTGACAAAACCGGCCAAAAGAGAACTCTGAGCCCCTTCCTGCAGAGCTGCTCGCACTTGCGCCCCTCCTGGGCAGAGCTGCACTGAGCCAGGAGGAGCACTGTAGGCTTCACTGGCTGTCACTCTCTGCCTCTCTCCTAGGCTCCTTTGCCAGCACGCTGCCCACCTACCAGCGCTCTGAGGTGATCCTTTTCATCATGAGCAAGGTGCCACTGCCCTCCTTGCACCACGCCATGGACTCCGGGAGGGCTGGGTAAGCTTCCCTCCCATTCCACCCTGTATTGTTACTTCCTGAGGCAAAGGTTCTTCCCTTTCTTCCCTCCTTTCACTCCCCAGTTCCTTGGCAGCCCTAGGGGCCCTCAGATCCTACAGAACCCCCTTCAGGGGGAGCCATTAATCCCTGGTGTGGTTCCTGGTCTGGAAGTCACTGTCCTGGGTTACTCTGGTTGACTCATGGAGAGAGCCAAGTAGACAAAATGTGGGGTCTCCATCCACATCTCTAGCTTGCTGAGTGTGTGTCTCTGGTCCACAGGGAAAACAGGAACCGGCTGACCCAGATTATGCTGCTGAAATCCCTCCTTCAGGTGAGCTGATCCTATTCCCATTTCTGCTGTACCTCTGTAGAACACAGCTCTTTCCAAGAAACTAAAAGGAGGCCACCATGTATATAGTTGTGCAAGCTGCACTGTACAAATAGGCCCAGCCAGGGGCTGGCCAAATAGCTCAGCGGATTAAAGCACCTGCAAGCAGGTGCAGGGGCTGGAAGTTTGATCCCCAGGCCTGCCACGCCAGCCCTGCCCCTTGGGCATGCTGAGATGGCAATAGAGACTGGGTATGGTGGCTCACACCTGTAATCCTTGCTCTTGGGAGGCTGTAAGCAGGCAGATCACTATGAATCCGATCTAGTAGTGAGACCCTGAGCACCCACCCTGTAGACCCTTCCCTAAAATACAAAAACAAAAAACATATATACATACATATATATATCCAGCCAAAAAATGAATGAGGGACTGAAATCCACTAGCCAGGCTGGCTCCACCAAACTGGGGATCATTGGAAGCAGGGCAAATAGCTTTTCTGATTTTCACAAAGTTTTTTATTGGCTACTAATAACTGTCACTTTCCAGGTATATCTTGAGATAGAATTTACAGATTCCTACTCTTTTCTGGTACCCTTCCTAGGTCCTGTCTCCCTCGGGTTCCCATTTCCCCCTTGGCACTTGAACCTGTTGTGTCTCCTAGTGACCATCTTTTGCCTCAGCAGAAATTTATATGGCTTTGTTTTGTTTTCTTCTCTCTCTCTCTTGCTCTTTCTCTCTTTCTTTCTTAAACTGAGGTCAAATCCAGGGATTCTGAACTATACTTCTTCCCTGACTGACTGACTTAGTCGTTCGTTCTTTCTTTCTTTCTTTCTTTCTTTCTTTCTTTCTTTCTTTCTTTCTTTCTTTCTTTCTTTCTTTCTTTCTTTCTTTCATATTTTGACACAAGGTCTTGAAAAGTTGATGACTTGCCCAAGCAAAACTTAAACTTGTGATCCTTCTGCCTCAGCCTCCCTCAGTGGGATATGGGAGCGTGTGACCATCCCCATCTTGTCTGCCTTTTCTGCCCATCCATTACTGGAGCCTCAACCCAGTCTTCTCCACACTACTTCCCGTGGCCGGTGAGGCTCCTGGAGACTGTGAGCCGGAGTTTTATGACATGCTCCTCAGTCACTCTACCCAGCCCCAGCCTGGCTCTGGGCAGGTTGTGGGCATCTCACAGCTAGATGAATTTCACAGTCACTCTTCCCTCTATTTCTTTTTAATTATTAAATGCAGCCACAGGGAGGTTTTCTAGAGATGCTGTTCCTGGATGTTGCTGCTTACATCACAGTAGAGCAGTTTATGGTGCATGACTTGGAGAGTTGTAGGTTCCCTGTGCCTTTCCTTTCCCAAGCCCCACCTTGCACCCCACGCATGTCTGTCCCAACTATGCCAGCCTAGGCAGACCCCCAAACCCATGAAGACCTTCCTTTCCCTTTCATCAGCCTTCACTCTTCACATTACTGTATTTTACAAAGCTCTCACACTGCCTGCATGGAGTAATAAAATTACCTCCTCAGATCTTCACACTCCTTCCATTGCTTTGCTGAGTTTACCCTCATTAATTTGTGCTTGACATCTCATGGAGGTGACATTTTTGGGGTGCATGCACATACTTCCCCTTTCAGTGGACACAGATATTTGCTACCGATTCTCTGGCTGGGCTAGATCCTTAGGCCCACTGAATGACCCACAGCATTGTCCTGCAGCGTGGCCTCAGTAGGAAAGGCCCTGCTGCTGTCGAATGCTGTTGCATCATATACAATGTGTCCATTGATGCCAGCTAACTTCAGTCAGAGGCCATTGTTGTCCTGTGCTAGGAAAGAACAACCAGATTCAACTGGTGTATCCTCTGGGGTGGTTGTTATGAGGTCTGATTCTTCAGCTCAGCTACACAGGTTCTCTCACTATCTGTTCTGTAACTGTCTACCCTCTCTGATGCACTGCCCTGGTGATAGCATGGTTGTCCCTGCCCAGCTGCAATCTTGGATTCAGGAGTTCCCTGGCTTTTACTCCTCTTTGATGCTCATACCCTGTTTGCTCTTAACATTTAGTGTCCCTACCCCTGTTCCCACCTACCCACCTGTCTATCGAGCCATGCACAGTAGCTTGTCTAGGTAGATTTTGGAGTGTTCCAAAAAGTTGCGTGTGGCACAACTGAGAGGGAGGGAGTGGATGGATACTTGCTCACACCCCACTCCTGCTGGCTGTTTTTCCATCTTTTCGCTATGCCCAAGATGATGTGTCGTGTTCCTAAGCACACCTGTGCTGGGCGCCCTGCAGGTATCCACAGGTTTCCAATGCAGCAACATGATGTCAGCCCTGCCCAGCAACTTTCTGGACCGCCTTCTCTCCACCGCTCTCATGGAAGATGCAGAAATCCGCCTCTTTGTTCTAGAGATTCTCATCAGTTTCATTGATCGTCATGGCAACCGCCATAAGTTCTCTACCATAAGGTAAATTTGGGGCCTCACCTGTATTTAGACAATGGAGGAGAAGAGTCCCAGAAGGGCTTGTCTTCTTGGCCAGGAGCCTCATACCCAGGTGGAAGGACAGTCTGTATATTCAGGGTAGCATTAACCTTGGAATCCTGCATGAGGAGGAGATAGAAGGACAAGTGTGGCTGGGGTCGGTGCAGCCTGCAGGGTGGCAAGGAAGTGCCAAGGAGAGTTTTCAGGTGGCAGAAGGAATGTAGTGTTGTCAGTGGAGACTGAGAGAATTTGGGGGGCCTAAAGAGAAGAAGAGAAAAATACGGCTCAAAGATTTGGGAGAAGGAAACAGGAGCTTGAGAATGTGGGAGAAAATGGAGACTGAGCTAAGAACCAGGGTCAGGCGAATGTAAGAAGCTTTGGTACCAACTTACAGCTTCGGGGTTAAAGCCCATTGACACTGTGAGCTTGGGATGGATTCTCCCAGGAGCTAAGGGGTCCCTTTGGTTTCCTTCCAGCACACTCAGTGACATCTCGGTCCTGAAGCTGAAAGTGGACAAGTGCTCCCGACAGGACACAGTCTTCATGAAGAAGGTAGCCAGTGAGTCCCAAGTAGGCCATGCCAATGGGCCCAGCCTTCCTGGCCCCAACTCCCTGCTGCCCACTGTCCCTAGGTCCTGCCCATCTCTCTGCAATAGGTGTGGTCTGTTAAGCAGCAACCCCACATACACACCTCAGCTCAGGCACAGAGCCTGCAGTGATCCTCATTGCTGGAGCCAAAGCCAGTAACACCTCTGCTGCCCCAGTCCCTGGCCACTGGTCATGTGCTGCTCCTACAGCTGGGTTTGGGCAGCCTTGGTTGCCAGTGTTGCTCAGGCCCCCCTAACAATGCTGGGGTCTGCTTTGAAGATACCTTCTCCCACCCCACCCACTGTGGCTGTCTTCTGCCCCTACCCCATCTGCAGCACTCCCAGCAGCTCTACAGGCACATCTACCTGAGCTGCAAGGAGGAGACGAACATCCAGAAGCACTACGAGGCTCTCTATGGCCTGCTGGCGCTCATCAGCATCGAGCTGGCCAATGAGGAGGTGGTGGTGGACCTCATCCGCCTGGTGCTGGCTGTTCAGGTGGGCCTGGGCTGGGCAGGACCCAGGGACCAGGATCCTGGACGGGGCTGTCCTAGCCAAGTACTGGCAAAAGTGTGAAGTAGCAGCTGTTCAGCAGTTGTTTCGGAGCCTAGCAATGTTGTGCTCTTATCTGGGAAACCTCAGAGAGTGCTTCATTCTTGGCTGTGTTCATTTTCAAGTTAAAGAAGAGCTAGGTAACAGGGTCATTCAGAATACCTGTGAGTGCCTGTAATTTCAAGTCTGAGTGAGACTCCAGGGATTCCTAAGAGGGTATCCATAAGTCCTGAGTGATTTCAAAACAAACTTGTCTAAAGACTGTCTGGTTCTCAGACTTAGCTGTTCTGTAGAATTGCCTTGAGTACATGTTAATCATATCATACATATTCTCAGAGCTGCTAAGTGAGTCCCCTAACGAGGGGGTGCATATATATGTATTTAACAAAGCCTCTCCTGCAAGATGCATAGCTGCCAGTGTGGTCCTAGGCCAGGCCTGAGATTAAGGTCTGCCTGGGTGAAGTACAATCCCAAGCGAGTTTGGATGGGTCTGTAGAATTCTCAGGCTGGGCCCTCCAGGACGGAAGCCTGGAGGGGTGGCAAGCCTGGAAATTCAGCGAAGATAGGTCTTGGACCATAGCTTAACAGTGCTAAATTCTCTAGGGCCAACCTAGACATGACAATTTTCTTAATTCTATTTCTCCTGAAGAATTAAGATTTCTTTGTGTCCCAGGCTACTGAGGACTCACAGCTTTCTCAGTTGGGGGTCCAGCTTAGCAGGCTGCCTTCCCCCATCCTCTGAGAATCAACTCTACCATAAGAGACTGCATCCCAGCACTGGGATCATGGGGGTTTGGGCAGCAATGGTTGCTGCAGCTGTAACTACCGCGTGGGGGTTGAGGGCATTGCCTCCAGATTCAGCATTTAAGATCCCCAGCACATGGATCATTCCATTTCCTTCAGCATTAATGAAGATGACTGTGTCTCCCAGGAAGTTATGGGGCAAATGCTGAGTATTGAGCCTAAAAAGAGATGAGTCCTTAAAGAAGTTTGGGAAGAGGGGTGGAGGATGGGGCTCCAGTATAGTTTGCCACTGAAAAACTCCAAAGGCCTATCTTTGTTGCCACAGGATGTGGCCCAGGTCAATGAAGAAAACTTACCCGTGTACAACCGCTGTGCCCTCTACGCCCTGGGTGCAGCTTACCTGAACCTCATCAGCCAGCTCACCTCAGTACCCGCCTTCTGCCAGCACATCCATGAGGTGAGTGCCCTCATGAGCCTGAGTGCTGGGGGCTCTGGGCTTGGGGGCTCCTGGAAGGTGCTTCTCCCTAGCTGCAGTGCACTCTGCTTAGTCACAGTGCTGAAGAAAAGGTTGAAATGAGAACTAATAGTAATGAGAAGTCACATGGGGAGGCGTTTCCCCCACCTGACACAGCGGAGCAGGGTTACCACAGGAGAGTTCTATGCCCATCTCCAGCCCCCGCACATGCAAGCATGCATCCCTCAGAGTGTGTGGACCAAAGTTGCTTCATAAGGTTTTATCATAGAAATCCTCACATACTTCAAAAGTAGCATGAGTAGAATAGTGAACAGCCAGTACTTGTCATACAGATTACATACTAAGATTTCCCTGCATTTATTTATTTCATCTATCTCTTTTTTCCTTTGCTGAAATGGTTTTAAATAAAGTATAGCTTTCTGCCCTTGCACATTACATATATCAGCGTGCATGACTCACAACAAACATGGGCCCCTCCCTCTTTGACTGTCATGCTATTCACATGTTGGAAAAAGCTGGGGATGTAGTTTGGTACGAAGCTGATTGGTTTAATCTCCAGCACCACAATGAAAAAAAGGAAAAGAAAATTACTTAGTATAGCTAATATTATTTGTAGTCAATGAAAGATCCTTTAAAACATGCTGAAGTATTTGTAGTGGAAAGATATAATGTCTAGGATTAACTTTAAATGTGCTATCCATACAAAGTGAAAACAAAAGAAACCACAGGTCTCAGGGGGCCTGGGCTGGCTGAGGTGTGGGTAACATCCATGCCAGGGACCACACCCAAGGAGCAGGGCCTTCTCAGCCTCTGGCTGACAAGGGAGGGCAAGACAGAACCCAGACCCTCACTAGCCCCACAAGTGCCGGGGTCCCAGAGGTGGGGTTAGTGAGTGTCTGGACTCTGCCACTCACCCACACACCGTTCCCCCCCTTCTCACCATCTTAGTGACATTCACCTTCCTTGCCAAAGACTTCCACAGGATAATGAGGAAGGCTAAAGAGGTCATTGTCAGCAAGATGTTACTCCAAGAGGCAAGTTTGAGACATGGTGTAGCCTAAATTCACTTTTACCTAAGTAGAAAGCACAGGAGGGCCAACGAGGTAGCTCAGTGGACTAAAGTGCCTGTTTAGGCAAGCACAGGGACCACAGTGTAGTGAACATGGTGTTGGGGACACTGAAAGCAGGAGGATCACAATGAGTCCAAGCTGCCTAGTGAGACCCTGTGACAACCAAATACATGAAAGAGAGAGAGAGAAAAGAAAAAGAAAGAAAGAAAGAAAGAAAGAAAGAAAGAAAGAAAGAAAGAAAGAAAGAAAGAAAGAAGGAAAGAAAGAAGGAAAGAAAGGAGCAGGCAGGCACAGGAGCCAGAATCCAAAGTCTTCTAGGACTGAAGCACCATGGACGCATGTGTCGGTTGTGGTACAGCTTGAGCAGGCTACGTGGGCCCCTTCGCTGCTTTGAGTCTCACTGCGTCTGGGTCTCATTGGAGAAGCCTGGCTGCCATGTGCTCTCCAAAGGGCCTATGGGAGAGATGAGATGCAATTTCTGTCTCCTGTCCTGAGCACTCTGGGTCTGCCTGGCCCTGCTCTCATCGTTGGATTCCTCCCAAACTCCAGGTGATAGAGACCAGGAAGAAGGAGGCTCCATATATGCTCCCTGAGGACGTGTTTGTGGAGAGGCCCAGGTGAGACACATCAGCATGTGGTCAAGGATTCCCAAGGCTGCTGGGCAGGAGGTGGGCAGTTTGAGGCCAGGATGGACTGCACACCTGGAGGCTCAGTCCTCTGTGCAATAGAGAGGCTCCATACTCAAGTGAGCAATGGAGAGCCAGGCTGGGTGTTACACCATAGAGATGCAGGTCTGGGAGCATTGGCCAAGCACTGGCTAGAACACTGTTCTTCAGCACAGGAGCGCTCATGTGAAAGATGTTTAAAAAAACCAAGGTATCCACCAGTAAGGCCCAGCTTTTTAGGTGATGGCTTATCTGTGCAAGAAACAACTGATAAGTAATATGAGTGATGTTTTAGAAGAGTATTTTGTGTGAGATGTTCTCTGGGTAGTAGGTAAATACACAATGCAGAGTACTAACTACTAAATGATCACGGCCAGTAGGTAAATACAGATCACAGAAGGGCGGTGAAGGGTGTGTGTGACTGAAGGGTTCTGCACCAATGTAAATAGTGATCACCTCTGGAAATGAGATCAAGTGTGATTTTTGTCTTCCTTTAGTTTGTCATTTTTCATAATGAATATGTTACTTTCATAATGGGGAATGCTGTCAAGGAATCATTGTAGTTACCCACAGTTCTACCATGTCTCTTCTCTCCCTTTTTTTTTTTTTTATGGTGCTGGGGATTGAACTCAGGACCCTGCACTTGCCAGGCAGGTATTCTACTGAGCTATCTCCCCAGCCCCTCTTCTCTCCCTTATTGCCCAGGCTGTCTCAAAATCTTGATGGTGTGGTGATTGAGTTCCTTTTCCGCCAGAGCAAGATCAGTGAAGTCCTGGGGGGCAGTGGCTACAATTCAGACCGGCTCTGCCTGCCCTACATCCCTCAACTTACAGGTATGAGCCCTGTGCCAGGGGGTCCCCTGCTTGCTTTGATCTTTTCTCAGCCAGGAAAGGGCTGAAATGTAAGCACTCCCTAAGCCCTTTGATCACCTCCTACAGCACTTTAGATGTCGTATAAATATCAAAAGACACTGTGGAATTCATGGTGACATGCTGGTTTCCCCAGCTCGTCTATGGATGGAGCAGTACCTTGTGCTGCAGAGGACATGCATGGGCCACAGAACCAGAAATCCAGTTCAAGAACTCAGTGCAACCAACAGCCTAAAAAAATCTTAAGACAAGTCACAGGATACCACTGAATTTCCATTTCCTCCACTGTGGTGTACGGGGTGTGAGAGGTCTGGGAAATATAAAAGCAGAGGCCAGGGAAATGGCTCAGTAGAATAAGCAGTTGCCTGGCAAGCGCAAGGGCCTGAATTCAATCCCCAGTTCCACACACACAAAAAAAAACAACGTGTGTGTGTGTGTGTGTGTGTGTGTGTGTGTGTGTGTGTGTGTGTGTACATACACTTAGTAAATGCCATGCAAGGATAGCTGCTGGTGCTGTTTGCAGATGATGCCATATATGTTGAAATACGTTTTCTGGTTAGAAGCAGCTTCTTGTCGAAGGAGGCCCAAGCATTGGAAGCTTGAAACTTATTGTTTAGCAAGTCAGGGGAGACTGTATAGGAAGCAGAGGCCACAGGGAAATGGACCAGGACCTGACCCTGGCTCTCTAAGGGCTGGAATTTCAATTTCTGGCTTCTTTTCCAGATGAGGATCGCTTATCCAAGAGGAAGAGCATTGGAGAGACAATTTCTCTGCAAGTGGAGGTGGAATCCAGGAACAGCCCAGAGAAGGAAGAGGTGAATGTCCTTGTCTTTGTCCTGGTGAAGCCTCTGGAAGCCTGATGCTCCAGGGCCTCTTAAAGGCATAGGACATTGAAGGTTATATGGAAGTTAGTTTCTCAAGGGAAATGATTTCCCGCTTGACTCTCACCATATGTGTATCACTAATATCCCGTGTGAACATGTTAGTTATTACACGAGATTGTCAGAAAAATTACTCTGGAAATGTTTGCTCGTCACCATTCCCCACCCACAATGGGTCCATGTGCAGCATGTTTGAAATTAGAAGGGTTAGCAGGAGAGATTATGTTCATAGTGCTTCTTCAGATATAAAAGTACTTTTTTAAAATTAATACTTAATTTCTTAAAAGCAGTCTTAACTTCATAGAGAAATTGACAGGAGGATGCAGCCCCTTCTACAATAACCATCCTCCCCACAACCAGTGTCCACACCACAGGGGTACATTGAGGCGCCTACAGAGGCACACTGTTGTCCTCCAATGACCACTGTTGGGAGTTCGCACCTGTTACACAGCCTGTGGCTTTGGACAGGTACCGATTGCTAGAGTATCACGTAGAGTATTTTCACTGCCCTGAGAAGGCCCTATGCACTGTCTGTTCATCCTTCATTGCTACCAGACCCTGACAACCAAGATTCTTTTTAAAGAGAAAGCCACAGCTGTGCCTTAAAGATTCTTCTTCCTTCCACCCCTTCTGGCAGCCCATGAATATCTAATTTCCATGTAAATTAACATGCAATGTCTGCTATTTCATTTCTCTACCTCAGCAAATGAGGCACATGTACCCAAGAGTAAGAAAGCACAGTGCAAACACCGCAGTTACTGCCCTGAGAAAGAACAGGGAGTGCTGAAAGGAGAGGAAAAGCAGTCAGGAGGTGCTGAACACACCTCTTCTTTATAGTTATTGTCCCCATTGGGGGTCAACAGAGCAAAGGGTAAGGCAGAGACACCAAGGCCTATATGGGGCTTGGGCTGGGAGACACTGGCACTTCCAAGTGCTTACACCCATTAGGGCTGATCCAGCCTAGAATACAGCTTTGCTAGAGAGTCTTTCCCTAGATGTGATCAGAGGACAGAGAAGTCTTTGGGGGCCAGGATCAAGCTTCATCCCAACTGTGCCCTTGACAAGTTCATTTATTGGAGTAGACCCCCAGCTGGATGGCACAAAGCTCTGGCTTGGGCTAATTGGACAAGTGAGGTGAGGAGGTAGAACCAGGGCCCTCCAGAGAGCTCCCAGCTCTCGGAGACTGTGCAGCTCCATTGCATCAGGCCTCAGGGGAATCTGCCAGCTGTCTCCCTGCAGAGAGGATCCTTCTGGCCTGAGAGTTAGGAAAGAAACTCTCAGAAGTGATGGGTTAGGGGAAGCTGAAAGAGGAGGAGAAATGCATTCCTGGCTACAGGCAAGGCCACCTACCCCTTGGAGGCCATGTAGGATCTTCTCTGGCTCCTTTGATCTGCTAGCTGCCGTCCTCCTGTGCCTAGCTCTAGTTCTGTTTCTGCCATACGCCTCTCTCTCCTGCTCTTGCCCAATGACTGGCATACCATACGGCCCCCCAGTGATTCTCACTTAGTATCTGATGTTGGCCCGTGCTGCCCATGCCTGAATGGAGCAGGGCTTGGCACAGAAGTTCCTCTGCTGACAGAGTCCTATCACTGAGAATCCTGAGTGTTCCTTGCCCCAGGAGCCCTGCATCTGCACTGTTGTTCCCAAGGCAGCCACCAGCCTGAGTTGTGTCCCTCCCTGAACTCTGTGTTAGTGAAGTCATTTTCTCCTATGTCTACTTTTTTCCCAGTTATGTTTAAATGATGGAGTGTGAGCCAGTTGTGAATTCAGCGGGAACTGCTAAAACTCAGTCCACATCACCTAGCCTCTGACCTCAAGTGCTGTCCTCAGAGAGCCCTTCTATGGGTTCTTCCCCTTCACAGACCCTGAGAGGAATGAGATCCTGCAGCCCAGCTACTGGCACTGCTCAGCAGTGGAGGGTCCCACGATGTCCATCATACATTTCTTTTTAAAAGTTTTTATTTATTTTTATACAGGGTCTCTCTACACAGTTCAAACTCATAGTGATCCTCCAGTCTTGGCCTCCTCAGCACTGGGATTATAGGCATGTACCATCATACCCAGTATCAGGGCTGGCATGGCGCGCCCAGGGTCCTGGGGCCGGCACAGCATACAGTACCAGGATCATACTCGGGTCCTTGCGCTTTCCAGGCAAGCACTTAGAGTGCCAAGCTATCTCCCCAGCCCTTGTCATGAATTTCTTAGCCTTAATAAATCCTCAGATCACCTCAGCAGCAAATTAATAACTCAGTGCAGTCTTGGAGTTGGCATCACATTTACCAACTGCCTCCTTCTCTTGTTCCAAGTAGTTTGGAACAAGAGATCAGTTGATCTCTGATGACTTTTGAAAGATTACATGGTATTCTGCTGCCACAGGCTTGTTGTGACAGGCAGTGAGTTCTCTGGGGAGTCTTGAGGCTCCTTCCAAGGTCACACCAGAGAAGTCAGCCTGCCCGCCTGCACCTGGCTGGCCTCCTCCATGCTCCTCAGGGCAAGTGAGAGACCTGGGGAGAGGCCTGTTAGGACAGCTTCCGAGAAGCATTGCTGCCCCTCTTCCTCCTCTTCCTCCTCCTCCTCCTCCCCTGAGCATATCTGTCTTGTCCCCTGCAGCGTGTGCCGGCTGAGGAGATCACCTATGAGACACTGAAGAAGGCCATTGGTGAGTGCCCCAGGGACTCAGGTGGGAGGCAGGGCTCTGGATCGGCTGTTCTTCCTGGTTTGACTCAGTGGGGGGCCTAGGGCACAGGCCTTGGCTGCCTCCAGTGTAAGTGCAGCCCCCAGAACTGCAGCTGAACCCCCACTGTCCTCATGGTGGTCGCTCACGTCACCCTGTATACCCACATTAGGTGGCCCTGTTCCTTTTGATGGCAGCTGCCTCTAAAAATAGTCAACTGAGGCTACTGAGAGTGGTACACTTTCTGACTATGCCCGCTGCTTGCCTTTTTTTTTTTTTTTTTTTTTTTTTTTTTTTTTTTTTTTTTTCCTTTTTTTCACTGGGAATTGAATCCAGGGCCTCCCAGAGTGCTGAGAAGACAGGTATGTGCCCCTGTCCCTGGCTGGCTTGTCTTCTGAAATTGAACATGGCAAAAATATCTGACTACCTGCCCCCCAATACCCACACACTTTTTTGGAGGGTTCTGTCTCATTTTGGATACCAAGTGGCACATATAAAACCTTAAGCTAAATGGCCTCAGACTGCTCCACTATGGTGGCTGTGTTGACTTTGCTGGTCACCTGGCTTTTTTTTTTATTGTGGATGTCCCTTTTCAGATTACCCTCTGTACTAAAAGCACCAACTATTCCAGGACTTTCTGTTTAAGAATCCTAGCAGCAACTCCACTGCTTAGCACTTTAAAAGCCCAGCTGGTTCTAAAACTCAAAGAGAAATGAGCCTCAGGCAGAACCAAGAGGAGGTCCCACCTCTCTGGGACACCATTGTCCTTTATGCTTAGCAGGGGACAGAGCACCGTGAAAAGATCGCCCACCTCCCTACCGCTCCAGTCCCTCCTTGTCCTCCTCAGAGGAGAGGAACTGAGCGCTCATCCAGCTCTTGGTGCCCTGTTGCAGTGGACAGCGTAGCGGTGGAGGAGCAAGAGCGTGAGCGGCGAAGGCAAGTGGTAGAGAAATTCCAGAAGGCGCCTTTTGAGGAGATCGCGGCCCACTGTGGGGCCCGGGTGAGTGGAGCACATACAGCCACACCAGACAGACCAGATGTGGGCCCAGAGCAGATCTGAGTGTCCTCTAGAAATTAGGACTTAGTGTCCAGGACAGAGAACTTTTTTTTATACTAGAGATCAAACTCAGGACCTTGTGCCTGCCAAACAGATGCTTATGCCACTGAGCTATATCACTGGCCCTAAAAAGTTCTATGGTCCCAACACCCTAGGTCGTTCCCTGTGAACCCAAAGCCTTGTGTGTTCGCTGAACATTCTTCAGATCACACAGTTTTCAGATGAAAGACATCCTGGCCTCAGGAGCCCCAGCACCACACTGTCCGATCAGACTCATTCTAATCATGATAGCAAGTATGAAAATGGCACTCACCACTCAACAGGACTCCTTTCCCTTATCAGCTTATTTTATCCTCATAACTCGGTGAGCTTGGTGCCAGTATGATCCCATTACAGTGCAGAAGGAGAAGGAGAAGTGGAGAGGAGAAATGGGCAGCGCTTAGAGCACAGCCCTCTTCTGGCAGGGCATCCAGCAGGGCTTCAGAGGAGAGATCTGTAAGTGAGGGAGCCAGGCAAGTAGGGACAGCCACCCGGGGCTGAGCTTGACACTGACCGTAGGCCAGGATTCCTTAGCCACTATGTCAGCCCGTTTAGAAACAATGTGATGTGACCACAGCATTCCAAGCCTACAAATAACACTTGATGTCAATACAAATACATGCCATTGTATGTTTACTTTTTTTTTTTGAGATAAGGTCTTGTTATGTAGTTCAGGCTGGCCTCATGAAAATCCTCCTGCCTTAGCCTCTGTAGTGCTGAGATTATAGGTGTGCACTGCCACACTGGGCTTTTATGGGTACTTATTTAATCATGTCTTTTATGTGTATAGAAAATAGATTTTCCACCCTACATTAGCCAAACTTCTCACCCCACTTTGAGAGGTAGACTGCCTATTTCATGAGCCAGGAGTTGAAGCCCACTCAGTGGACACACCAGCATTGGGAAAGAACCTGAAGTAGCTAAATCCCCTGATCCTGCCTGGCATTGTGAGGCAAAGGTCTTGAAATTCCAGAATTGCTGCCAAAGTCTTGCCTGCTTTTTCTGGTCCTTTGTCCTGTCCCCACCCAGCCTTCAACAGATGGCTGTCCTGACCTAAATCTGCAGGCAGGGTCCAGCAGACAAGTGCTGGGAAAAGCTCACACCTGGTGTCTTCCTGTGGCTGCCACTGCCTGGCACTGCCAGTGTTTCTGGACGGGTGCCCTACGAGTCTACCTGTGGGGTCCTGGGGAGCCTCGACTCATGCCCCTCTGTTTGCATCTAGGCATCACTGCTGCAGAGCAGACTCAACCAGATCTTTGAAATCACCATCCGGTGAGTAGCAGCTCTAAGCAGGCGATCCCCACCTTTCCCCCGGGCTGGGGTCAGCAACCAGCTCTCCTGGAGAAGAAAAAATGGTGATTGAAGAGGCCTAGAAAGAACCAGGACTCCTCGTATCCCAGGCGGGTGCTTCATTTGAAAGCAGCTGTGTCCCAATGCACCCTGCAGAGAACTTAGACTGAACTGTAGATTCTTGGAGCAACCTAAGAATCTGGGAGCCTGAGGGATGACCAGGGCTTCAGTGCCAGGCAAAGAGAAACCCAAACCAGTTGTGTTTAGTTGCACAGGGAGGAGACCCCAAAATTGCCACCTCATGTAGATTCTTTTCTATATCTTTCCCCAGGCCCCCACCAAGCCCATCAGGGACCATCACTGCTGCCTACGGCCAACCACAGAACCACTCCATACCTGTCTACGAGATGAAATTTCCTGACCTGTGTGTATACTGAGCTCCTGGAAGTGAAGCTTCTCGCAGGGATGGGGTCTGAGGGAAGGGCTAACCCTCATGCCCACCCCTGCCCCTGAAAATCTAGCTGGGATCTCTGACAGTTGCCTCCTCCCTAGCTAAGTAAAGGCGAAGCCTCCAGATCCCTCCGGAACTTCATGACCCTCCTGCCTCAGCCTCACCTTCCCTGAGGAAGATCCAGCCACCTGCCCCTCTGGGGCCACAAGCATCTCATCTGTGCCACAAGCATCTCATCTCTCTTTTGTCAGCCTGAGATGGAAATCATGGGGTTGTCTCTAGAGGGAAGGGGTGGGGGAACTCCATTTTGTGGTGGGTGAAGGGCTTCCACTGAGTTGTGACTTGGGGCACATCTGGCATCCCCAGAGGAGGCAACCAGCTGGAGACTTGGTTGGGCCAGGCAAGAACCAAGGCAAACTATCCTGGGAAGGAAGAGGTGAGACCCGGAGATGGCGTTGCCCTTGCCATGAGTGCACACCTCACCCTCGGGTCGTAGGAGTCTCTTCCATTCTAGGTGGCCCTCTGGTTGTCTGATCTTTCTGTCTAATGTTGCTGAACATTGAGCCTTTTGTAGCTGGTGACAAGCCAGGTGGGGTTGTAAAGGTGGAGGGGGAGCAGGCCTGGAGGTGGAAAGTGGCTAGTTCTGCTGCCAGTTATGAGCACAGGTGGGACAAGTTGTGTCCTTCAATAGCAGCTCTCCTTTGTTCAGAGGGGACTTGTGGTGGGTGGTTCTCTGTCTTCTGAATGTTTCTCTGAGTTGGGTTCTCTGTGTTTTTGTTTTTTTTTTTCTCTTCCAAGGACTCTAAGGAGTTTCCACAACCTTTGGGTTGAGAGCAGGCAGAAAAAAGAGTCTAGTTTGGTGATGGCGAATCTTTTAGAGCTTTCAATAGTACCAAACGGTCAGCTATGGCATGCCTGCCATAGGCTCTCCACCACTGGTCTAGTTCTAGAAGATTCAAAGGGGTAGGCAGTGTAGGTCCCTGAGGCCTGTCGACGGTACCTTCAAGGACCATATCCCCAGCTGCACTAGGGAAGCAAGGTGAGGGAGGAGTCTGGCAAGTGACCCTTTGGGGCTTAGAAGCCAACCTTTTGGGTGTTCCAGTGGAGGAAAAAGGGAACTAGCGCCTACTATTCAAGTGATTTACTCATGCTCTGGAAAAGTGGGACACTGACACTATCTGGCCTCACTTAAAGCCTAGGGAGAAACAATGGAGACCCCTTTAGGTTCTGGGCTTCAGTTTTCCCTGAGTGCTACCTGCCTGTCCCTGAGTGCAGCAAGCTCAGAGCCAGGCAGGGTGTGAAAAAGGCCACTTGCTGTGCCCTTCATGGTTCCCTTTTCTGACCCTTCCTCTGAGTGCCTTTGGATATTCTGATGCCTCTGGAAGCAGCAGCCCTCTCTAGTCCAAAGGAGCCCTTTCTTTCCAAACTTTTATAACTTTCCTGAACTGACATAACCACAGTGAGGTGTGAATGGTCAGATATTCCTTCCAAGGAGAATTTGCTTTTAGAAGGGGAAAGAATGGGTAGATATGTTGCCCTACAAGAACCCCTTTTTAGGGTATTTTATAAGCAGTATGGCAAGCAGTCAGAAAGAGGCTATTTCTGCTCAGGGCAGGCAGGCTGTTCAGGGTACCCTCAGGTCACATCCCTGCACAGTGACAGACCACCAGGGCAGATGAGTGCATCTTTCAAAATTGGCAGAACCCTGACATGCTGCACTGGGGTGAATTTTGGGGGGAGGCCGCCTCCTTGTAGCCGTGTAGTGCCCATGCTTCTGATGCATCTCTTTCCCAGGGTCACTGTCCCAGCACCGTGGGCATGTGGCTTCTGCATGGCCTGCATGATCACAGACCTGAGCTGGGGAGGCTCCTGCTCCCCAGGGCTTTGGGACTATATTTTGTGGCTTTTATGTCACTTATGCTCAACCCAACTCCACAAGCATGAATTTAGATGTTTTCTCTAATATCTTATGATTAAGGAACCAAGTTTAAAGTAGCTTTAAACAAACTAAAGGCAAATAACCTCTAGGAAAAAAAAGAAAAAAAAAAAAAAACTAAAGAAAATCTAAACATTGAGCCACAGAGGTCTTCCCTCATCAGATGTTTCCATCTCTTATCCCATGCTTGGGGGACTGTCTGTGTCTTCCTTGTACCTGGGTGGCACTAACGTTCTTCCCAGTGGCACCTTCACCTCAGTACTTCACCCTGAGCACTGCTCTGAACTGTGGGTCCTGGTTCTGGGATTCAAGAATCATTTCCTGGAGTCATTTTCTTTCTAAAGGCAGCTTTAGAACCAGAGACCTGGAAATTTGCTCAAACTTCTCAGTCTCTCACTCACTCCTGGAATAAAGAGGAGAAAAAGCTGTGGGATTCCTGTTCTGTGTAGATTGGCTGCAGCTCCCTCTTTTTTCTCTAGCTAAGGCAGCTTTCTCTACTCCATGGCTACTTAGCAAAGACATACTGCTTTCAGAGAACCAGCTGTGTCTTGTATGTTCTCGCCTCCATGTCAGTGTAAATTTACACTCAGTAGAATCTTAAGTTGCCTGGTGACATGGAGTGGACTCTGCATTCTGATCAGCTGTGCCTCAAAATTAGAAAGTTTAATGTATCACCTTGGACAGAATTAAATGGTGAATGCAGTAATGCCTGTCACCCCATCACAAGGGGGTGGGGTAGGTGGAAAGGCAAAGTGGAGTTGGGTGGGAGCTAAAGGGAGGAGCTTGTAGCCATGTCTCTAGCCCTAGTATCCCTGCAACCTGCTTTTCACGCCCTCTGGAAACACTGTCTTGTGCCCCCCTCTTTATGTCCTTTTCTTCTGTGAGTTTGACTCAGGAGGAGCCAGCCAGCCCTCTGAGACCAGCTGCCTGCAAAAGCTACCAGGCACTCTGGCTTTGTGGGCAAGGGGTAGGGAGGTCAGCATCCTGCTGATAGAACTTAATAGAATTGAATGTATGTGAGAGTTGGAAATTCTTTTAATTCGGTTGGGTCATAAAAGGGCATGAGAAGCAGTGGGAAGCATCCCTGAGGTCCCAGGGACACTGCTTTCCTCACACTTGGGTCTCAGTGCCCTGGGCCTGTTTCCCATTTCTTCTTTTTGATGAGTAGGATAAGTGGTTTCTTCACTCTTAAACAGCCTCACCAGTGGTACAGTCTATGTAGAAAAGTCCTCAATACTCCCCTCTTCCCAGCCTCCTCCACTACCCACATACAAATGGATGAGCAGGGCAAAGTGGGGCCTGGGACCAGTGAATGTACTCAAGAGAAGCATGGTATCATGTCATGTAGGCATTGCCTTTTGTTCTGGTTGTGCCAGGGCCACAGCACACATTTCAACCAGAATAGGTGTTGGAACAAGCTTTAGGTTTCTTTAAATAGAGTCCTCTGGGCTGCAGAGTGGCATGGCTGGTCTTGCCTTTCAGTTGTCATTCCATTGTCCTCAGGCCTTCTGACTGACTTCAGATGTGAGGGACTATTTTTTCTAGTTCTTCCTTGTGATCAGAAAGGTAGCTGGCTGGCTTAGGGGTCTGTTGAGAAAGACAAGACCTGGGCTATTGGACTGAGTGTTGCATTTAAAGGCAGACAGAGGTCATCTTGCTATAGCAGATGTGATCTTGGCCCGGGCCGGCAGGGTCATCCCATTAGCCCTAGAAATTATCTAGTTACTGTGACCCTTTACCCCAAGTCAGGCCTCATAGAGCTGCAGAAGAAGGGTCATGGTGGATCCTGTCTTGTAGTCCGGCAGGAGAAAGGATTCTGTGTCAAGAAACAGTTTCTGAGCTCTCATGGGATACCACACTGGTTGGCCAGGTCTTCATCCTCCAGGGGACCCTGAGGCCTCCTGAGCTTACCACCTTCCCTTTTAGCTCTTCATTGACTCAATTCTGGCATATGAAGTGCAGAGTTGTGGGTCCATATATGCTGCAGCCCATACACAGTAATGTGTCTGTCCACCTAACGCTTCCTGACCTGGCCGAGTGTTCGTATGTGCCTGTGTGTGTGCACGTGTGTAATGTAGTCCATAGTTGGAAATATCTGTATATAGTATCTGACATTTATATGTGAGTGCCCAATTAGTGTCCATGGTGGTTTTCTGTATTGTAAACTTGTTGCATCAAATTAGTTTTATTTTAGGGAAGGGGGTAAAGGGGAGTGGGGGAGTGTAGGAAGACAGACTCTTAGCAAGATCATTCTTTAGGACTATTAGTTGCAGTTTCCCAATAAGCCTTCATGATGCCCTTTTCAAATAAATGTTCATGTTGTCACTATATGCTTGTCTATTCAATTTTTTTAAGTAATTTTTTTTTTTTTTTTTTGCAGATTAAAACAATCTAAGTTTGCCAATAGTATGCTACTCACATCTAGCCACCCCAACTGACCCTGACTTTACCCACCTCAAAGGAGGTAGGGAAAGGTACCATCCAGAGGGAAATCCAAGATTCCCAGCATGGGGGTGATGTGAGAGGGAGGGGAGGCATTCTTCATTCTACCTACTTCCCATAATCCACATTAGCTTTTGGGAATCTGGCCTTCCGACTCCCTTCACATCAGGAATTCCCAGGGTACGTTCCTCATTTTCTTTCATTGTGAACTCAGCTTCGAAGTGCAGGGCATGTGTATAAACACCATACACAGTACTGTTTCCCTGCCAGCTTTCATGTGCACCATCCACTGGTGAGTCTAACACAAGTGACAGATATGTGTACATCTGTAGGTATCTGGGGATCTTCTGTGAATGCTAAATGTGTGGCTGCAAACCTGTGCCCCAGCATTGTGAAAACACCACAGGGAGGTAAAAAAAAAAAAAAAACATGCAGCACCTGGCTTCTGTCCTGCAGAGCTTAAGAGTATCCCTGAAAGGAGGGAGCAAGATAAGCACACAGCAAGTGACTTGTCACCTGATTCAGACAGCATGTTGTCCATGTGGAGGGCGCTGGCTGCAGAAACTCTGAAAATGGGCAGGGGCAGCTGGGAGAGACCTCAATCTGCCTAGAAGTGGAATTGAGCACAGGCTCATGTTGAAAACAGGTAATACAGAATGGTGGGGAGAAGGCAGAGGGTTCCAGGAAGCAAAGGCAAAGGGAAGAAGAATTGAGTAGATTGTAGGCTTTAAGCACAGCCTTCATCTGGAAAAGACTTGATAAGGAGGGTGAGCCTGGTTAGCTAGGTCATACAGGCCATGCCATGCTGTTTGGAACTGATAGAAGTTGGAGGGTGAAGTTACTATTTTGGCATTGACTGAAGAAATGGAAATTTTGAATACAGGACCTCACAGGCTAGGCAAGTGCACTGCTACAGACCTGCTGCATCTCTGTTTTTTTAAAAAGCTTTTCGAGACTGGAGACCAGCTGGTTAAAACAGGGCTACAATCAAGGCCAGTGTGGGAAGGAAAGGTCTGTTGCTGGGCAACAGGGAGAGAGCAGAGCTGGGGTACACTAATGGCAGAAACGAGACTTTGAAGCTTCAGCCTGAGGGACTAGAAGACGAATCTGTGTACAGTGTTATGCTTACACAGGCAAGTGTGTCTCCACAACATGTAAGGGGCAAGACCATGTATTTGAGGCTATGAATGAGGAGCTGATATGATTGTCAGCTCCGACACCTCCTCAGTGATAAAGATGGTCACATTCATTTCCTCCTTTAGTCCTCATAACTCTCATGCTAGGGAGGGAAAAAGGACAAAACAACCTTGGAGACCTTGGGGACTTGAGTCTGGATAGTGAAGAGCACAGCCAGGACCCAGATCCAAGGAATCATAACTGCAGCTTCTGCTTCCATCGCCCTGAGAACCCTACTGGCATGGGATTGCCCGCCTGACTCCTTTGGTCACTCATGTTACAGTAGGAAGGGCAGAAAATGGAGTCATCCCAGTTGTGTTGACAGAGCCACATTGGACTATCAAACTATCTGGACCCCTGAAGAGTGAGGGCAGGTTCTTCCCACTCTATCTCCTTCTGATGAGACATGCAACACCACTTGACCATGTGGAAACCATTATGTTCCCTTCCACTAGATGCCAGTCTGATGGCTGTGTATGCATTTCATTTGCAGTCTACATTCAAGTCAGAGACGGCTACGAAATTTGATAGGCTTTATTTCCTAACTACAGACAGCTTCAGTGACCAGAAGGTGCGGGAGGGCTGGGGGACAGGGACTGCGGGGCGTCTTCCCCTCAGCCGGCGGGCGGGCGGGATGCCCTCGCCTCACTGGCCCTTCTTGTGGGCGTTCTTGATGATGGCGTTCTTGAACAGCGTCACCAGCGGCGTCTGGCTCTTCTCCGAGCTCATGAAGCCGCCGTAGCGCTTGTCCTTGCGAGGGGTGCCCCAGCGGAAGTGCTCCATGCGGTAGGGCCCGTCGTCCTTCTTCTCGGCCGCTGCCGCCTCAGCCTCAGCCTCCGCCTCGGCCACCAGGCCGAAGTCCAGGTCGTCGCGGGCGGCCGCCGCCGCGGGCCGCTCCCCGGTCAGCTCCCTCTTGAACTCGAGCGGAAAGGCCTCGGCCAACTCGTCCTCCGCGCTGTTCGGGTACACCTTCACCGGGCGCCGCTTCTTGCCCACCGGCTTGCCCCAACGGAAGTGCTCCATGGAGTAGGAGCGCTTGCCCTCGTGCGGGCCCGGCTCGGTGCCATCGCCGCGGAACTCGGGGTCGCCAGCGGGCAGCGGGGCGCGGCCCTCGCCCGCCGCGACCTCCGCCTCACGCTTCTGGCTCGCGCCGCCACCGCTGCTGTTCCGGCGACCGAAGCGGTCCCAGCGGAAGTGGCCCATGACGTACTTCCGGGGGTTCTCGGTCAGCGGCTGCTCATCGCCGTTCCCGGGAAATACTGGCGTCTCCGCGGAGAGGTCGGGTTTGCAGGCCCGGATGCACTCCTTCGGGAGAGCACCAGCGGTGAGCAAAGACCAGTGTTCTGGCCACTCCCCTCTGCACCTGGCACAGCCCTCCCCACGTGCGATGCCATGTCTCACTTTGAGGCCCGCCCTGCCCAGCCTGGGGCCACCTGATCTCTCACACTCAGGGATGTCTCTTGTCTTTCTCTCCCCTGCCCAAGGACTTCATCCTACCCCTGGTTCACTTGTCTGTCCTTACTGATTTTGAGGGAGCAGGATCTTACCATTATATGCCTAATGTATAGAAAATGTTCTCAAAAGGGCAGATGGGTGGTAGCTAATGACTTTGTGACTATTGAGCGCATACGTATGGTCTAAAAGAGGGATGGGGCTGAAATTTAGAGGAGAATCTGGGTAATGCAAGTCTGGCTTCTAGACTTTTTTTCTCTCCAGTATCACAGATCAAACTGCTTGCCAGGCAGGCACTTATGCCACTGAGTTATCTCCCAGGTCCGGAGGCCTGTATTTATTAACAATGCTTCAATCTTTCCCTGCAAACCTAATTCAAGTTTCATACCAGCCCTATTTCAGCACCATGTCTCAAAAACTCCTGTACCCACTGGGCCCTTTTCTCTGTTTCTTTTGAGTTTAGCTAACCTTATACACCCCCACTCCCAGGCAGTGAATTTTGGGACAGGATTATTCATTGTCCTTCACCTCATTGGGACTAGAGAGAAAGATGCAAAGCTGGGATTTTTCATTGCACATGCCATGGAGCCTGTGTCTGTGGTCGCTAAGCTCAGAGCATTCAGTGGTGGTAATACTACATTTGCTTAGGAAAATGATCCATAGACTGTAGTTCAGTTACTTGGGAACCAGAGGAGAAAATAGAAGGCTCCCATCCACTACTGAGTTGAGAGTTTTCAAATGCACATATTAAGAATTATTGAAACTGCAAAATATTAACAGTGGAAAATTAGAACTATCTAGTTTAAACTTCCCTCCCCTAAACAAATGAAACTGGAGGCTCAAGGAGATGAAAGAATCTTGTCAGGGCCCCCCTCCACTCACTGGTGTCAAAAGTGGGACTAGAACCCATGGGCTCTGACTGTGTCCAGTGCTCTTTTCCTGGTGAGTGCTCAGTAAGAGGCTGTACAGTGAGTATCTCCAATCAAGTCTCTTGAGTCTGTCTACAGAATTCACCAGAATTCCTTGGGCTCTTTTTCTTTTTTCTATTTTCTATGATATATGAAAACGTCTTTGAGGAAATTTCTTATCTTAGGTCAGTTCTCGGTAAAACACTCAAGGTATAGTGTGAGCATTTCACTCTCTCTTGCCAGGCCCTGGATGTGCACACATATGTGTGAATATGTACACACACACACACACACACACACACACATACACACATACTCTTGCAGTGTCTGAAAGGAGTGCCAGCCCAGAATGTTTCTGGCAAGACTGCTAATAGCTTTATAGATGGTCATTATTCCAGGGAAAGCATGAGATATTTGGCACCAGTTACTAAAAACTGGTGCCTTGGTCTTTCCTCCTCCCTCTAGAGATGTTTATGGAAATACCTACCTGGCTTCATAACTGGTAGTAGGTACAGGGAGGAAAATATATGGAATTAAAATAATAAGAGATGTGAGGCTTTTAAAAAATGAATGAGTTGGGGCTAAAAGATTGAAGACATAGGATCAGTTGATGAAAGGGTTATTGTTATCATGCTGTCTCTAAATTTGATAAGTAATAGGGTCTCCCTAGAAGACAGGGCAGGGAGTAAGGCTAATAATCAGCAGTTGTGGATTAGATCCTTCTCCATGAAGCTGTTTTCTCTTTGTCTCTTTGCCTCTCTGTCTCTGTGTATCTGCTTACCTGCCTGTCTCTCTCTTTCCCTCCCCTTCCCCCTCTTCCTCTTCCCCCCCTCCTTGAGACAGGGCCTCACTACGTAATCTAGGCTGGCCTCAAACTCTCATCAGACTCCTCTTGCCTCAGCCTCCTAAGTGCTGGGATTACAGCAGTGTGACTCTACACCCAAATTTTGCTTCTTTCTATTGGCCCTGTTTTAACTTCACAGCAGAGTTCTGCTTGTTTCTTGACTTCCAGTTAATGGAAATGAATTTCCCCTTCCCCACAGCCCTTTCTTTTGAGCTGTCCCGGCCCCAGTCCCACCTGATGCCCAAAACAAGGTGGCATCCATGGCCCACATACCAGCAGGTTGCTTTCTGTGGTAAGCTCCTGGCACTGGCTTCTCTCCAGGCACCAGCCATGCACTTCTATGAAGGCCTGAAGTAGCAAGGCCAGCAGCAGGGCCCCTGAGCAGCTGTAGCATGATCTCTGCATCTTCCAGGTGACAGGCTGAGACTCTGCAGAGGCAAACAAGATTGGTGGGACCCCTGCAAGGAGCAGAACAATGTTGGACACTCACCAGGAAGGACTGCAAGCCAACACCAACAAAGCTTACTTGTGGAGTCCAAGGCTTTTTGAGGTCAGGAGCAGCTCTGAGAAGCTGGGAGATGTGTAAGGTGGAGTTGCAGGGAACAGAAGAACAGAACCTAAGAAAACTGGCCATTTCCCTCTTATCTCTGTTAAAACTAGACCCCGAAAAGGCTGGTAGTGGAAGCTATTTGGAGGATTCACTTGATCCAGCCATTTGAGAGATGAGTAATCTGAAGCCCACAAGAAACAATTAGATTTATGTTTGAAACAAGGTAAAGCTAAATTCTATTTTCAGCACAGAACTTATTTCATTGCCTCCTTGAGGCTGAGTTCCTAGCACTACAGATCCAAAAGGTGGGAATAACTCAAGAAAGATGAAGTACTCCAAAATTCCTGCTCATTATAGTGATTTTCCTTCTTCCTCCACCAGCATCCTCTCATTCCCCTGAAACACCATTTTCCATAAATATTAGATTTGCATAAGATGTTCAAAACTCCAGGCCCATTAGTCAAAGCCTCAAACAACCCAATCTGATGTCCTGTACAGTCTTAGGTGATCACTATTGCCTAGACTCAAGTAATTTGGGAGAGGTTTAGCTTTAAAGCCAATTATCTTAAAACTGGTTCCTCTGGACACCACACATCAGACCCCTTGTTCTCCAAGTCTCTCCCATATAGTCTGAAATAGATGGGCTTGGAGAGGATGTAGGTGTTGAGGGGGAAAATACATAGTTTGATTAGAAAGGAGCTAACAAACTGCAGAAGAGTCCAGGGAGTCATCTCTGGGCAGATTCTGTGATCAAGAGGTCAGAAGGAAACAAGAGGAGCATCCAAGGTGTCTTTGGTTCCCGGTACCCAGCCCCGTCCCTAACACTACTAGGTCTTGTGCTGCTGTGTCCCCCTCGTCCAGGTGGACCCACCCCAGGGTATGTAATCAGCTCACCACCCGCTTTACGATCATTTTGGATTTCAGAAGATCTCTACCCACTGTTAAAAAGAGATCTAATTAGATAAGAAAAGTATTCAGAATTTGTGGATAACTTAAGTATCTTGTCACTGCTAATGAACATTTACACTTTGAAATCAATTTGCCTAAAACAAATCTCAGAGGAGGAGGGAAAGTATGAAGGATCAGGATACCATATGTATTTGTACCAATTATCATACATACATACTAATTTTTTTTTTTTTTTTGTCTTTTTGAGACAGGGTCTCACTATGCAGTTCAGGCTGGCCTTAAGCTCACTTTGTAGCTCAGGCTGGTCTTGAACTCGCAACAATCCTCCTGCCTCAGCCTCCCCAGTGCTGGGATTACAGGCGTGCGCCACCACGCCCGGCTAATTTTTAAAGGGGTAGAGGAAAGCTCTCCTTTGGAGAGATGTGGGCCAAATCTTTCTTAAGGTGGCTTTGGAAGTGAAAAAATCCTCAATGCCCTCACTGTCCACTTCAGAAAGCCATTTCCTTCTCTCCACCACACCTTCCCCACCCCATGAGAGCTGGGCCAGGTGGGGCTCTTTTCTGAAGGGCTGCCCAGCGAGAGCCCAGCATTTTTAGAACAGCCATTAGATGGCGCTGGCAACCAGACAGCTTGCCCAGCACTCCTCTCTCTACCAAGGGGACACTAGAAAGAGCTCTGGTCAGCCAATGTTGCTGTCCCATCCTGACTAAGGACAGGCTGCTCCAGGGTAGCTTGCTCCTGCTCACATTCAAGCAGACAACCTGAACTCAGTGCACAAACCAATTGGATATAGGTGCCAAATCATGCAGCACTTTCAGGTCAGAACTAAATCCAATGATTACAGGAGAAGCAGAAAAATGGCAGATAGCAGAACATATTAGTAGAGAAATACCACACAGATCCAACAGTCTCCTCAACTCTCTGTCTGCGTGTGTGTGTTTTTCAGTACTAGTGACTGAGCCCAGGGCTTTCACACTGAGCTACATTCCCAGGCCTTTTAATTTTTAAATTTGGGACAAGGTCTCAATCATTCAATCTCAAGCTGGGCTTGAACTTACAATTCTCCTGCTTCAGCCTCCCAGAGTGTAAGTGTGGTGCTGCCACAATCAGCCCCTCAACTGTATTTTATTTTTCTCAAGTGTATTTTAATTCTCAAAGCTGACCATTCTGGAATGGCTTCCAGGGCTGGGGAGATAGTTCAGTGCATAAGAGCCTGTCTTGAATGACTTTCATTTTCTAAAGGCCTTCATGATTTCAGGTTTTTCCTGAAAAGCCTTCAGAGAGTCTTTCCTCTCCTGTCACATTGGCCTTGTGTACAACATAGTGACATTCTTATTCCCCCACCCTTTGGAGCCCCTAGTATTTTTACAAAAAGTGAGATGGCTCAGCAGACTAAGCACCTGCTCGGGCAAGCTCTGGAACCAGGCTTCCCTCTCCAGCACAACATGCTGCACCAGCCCCACCCCCAGGCATGCTGAGCCGGCCACTGAGACTGGGGGTGGTGGCACACACCTGTAATCCAAGTGCTGAGGAGGCTGGAAACGGGAGGATCATTACAAGCCCAAGATGCGTAGAGAGATGCGTATTTGTACCAAATACATAAAAAATTAAATTAAAAGTTAGATGGTTTTTGAAAGTGACTTCCTTTGTGTATTTTCCATATGTGTGTGTGTGTGTGTGTGTGTTGAGACAGGGTCTCATTGTATAGTTCAGGCTACCCCTGAACTCACTATATAGTCCAGGCTGGCCTTGAACTTATGACAGTCCTCCTGCCTGGCTCCCAAGTGCTGGGATTATGGGCATGCACCACTACACCTGGCCCTTTGTTTTTAATAGACAACAAAGTAATGAAGGAGATGCCAGATGTACTTTTTTTTTTTTTTTTTTTTTTTTTTTTTTTTTTTTTTTTTTTTTTTTTTTTTTTTTTTTTTTTTTTTTTGTAAGTAGACAGTATAATAATCCAATAATTGAAAGCCCTGGAAAATAGAAATTTACAATTTATTAATCTTGACATTAACTTTATAATAGAGCTACACTTATTAGGACTTCATATACATGGGTCTCTGAACTAAAGAAAATGTTATTGCAAAACTGCATTGGCTGTGCCCTTCTGTGACAATTAGAGGGGCAGTTTTATCTTTGCACAGTGATGGACATTAGTCAAACCCTATAACAAAAATGTCAAAGAAATATAAGTAATTGAGTGGGCCCTAATCTCTACATACTATAAATTGATGAAACAAATGTACTTTTATTTCCCTTGGCTCCTTCTACCCATTCTGTGAAAAACACCCTGGTTATACATGAAAAGTTTGGAGAATCCAGAAGATTGGGGATCAGCCCTCCCTACGTTGGAAACGTCCCCTCCTCTGGCATCCCATGATAGTGCAAAGGACTGCAGTCTAGGGTCTGTGGTGAACCGTCCGTACTGAGCCCCGCCCAGAGCACCTTAAGCCAGCCGCCGCGTTTCAGGACGACGGACAGCTCCCGCTGGTCCCCTGTCTTTAACCCCACCTCGGTCTTGGAGCGGAGGAACTCAACTGTCCCGCCTAGTAGTTGACTCCAGATTGCAGCAATCATCGTAGCGCATCGGCTTAGGAGCTTCAGGGGTCTAAATTTTAAAACTGTAATGCAAGGAGTTTTTGTGACAGCCTTTTCTCTCTCGCCCCATTCCTCTCCTAAGATCTCCCCATAGGGCGTGGTAAGTCTCGAGGGGTCCTAGCTCCCCTTGCCCCGGTTTTTCCACTCGGGCTCCGGGACCTTCGGACACCTCCATCGCCGGGAGCTCCGACGGCGTCGCAGCCATCTAGCCACCGTGCTTACGGTTCAGTCAGCCCAAGAAGTTTGCAAAGAACTGCAGCCCGCTGCGCCCAGTCCTCTCTCGGGACCGGTGGGGCAACGCGAGGCCGGGCAGGCGGTCCGCGGAGGTCAGCGCTACTGCGCCCTTACCTGTAGGGGTCTGCTGCTCTGTGGGGACCAGGACGCTCGGCGGCCTCTCTCGGTCCCTTCTCTTTCCCACGGGCTCCTCCTTCGCCTCCCTGGGTCTCTGTCGCTCTCCAGGGTCCTTATATACTTGCAGGGCTGGTCGTGACCTTCCCAACAGCGGTTCTGCTGCGCAAAAGCAACTCCCTGGCCAAGTGAGGCGGAGGGGAGGGGCGGCGTGGAACGGGAGGGGGCTTCCAGGATGGGCTGCGCGCAACCAGGCGCCCTGAACAGCGGAGGCCGGCATTAGCGCTGTCCTGCTGAAGGGAGCACCTGCCAGCTGGTGGTCAGGAAAAACTTAATTAAAGATGGTGTTTTGTGTCCACTTAGGTCAGAGGCTTAGCATCGTGGTGTGGGGCAGGCATAGCTCGCCTCTGTGGTTGTTGAGAAGAAAATGACATTACCTGTGTATGTACTGGAGCTGCCACCTGCCTCTTTGGCATTTGGAGGTAAATATCCCCAAGGATGTGCATTTTTTATGCCACTGATTTGTCCACCATTTGAAAATAGTGATGAATGAAAGAATAGCATCTCTCTCTCTCTCTCTCTCTCTCTCTCTCTCTCTCTCTCTCTCTCTCTCTCTCTCCCTCTCTCCCTCCCTCCCTCCCACTTTTGGGGAAGAGGGAAAGAGCAGAGGTCAGCAATCACTCTCCTTGGGCCCTTGGACAGACTTCTTCTTGGAATAGGAAGTGAATTGCACTGTCCCACAGGCCTAATCCAGAGAAGGTTCCCTTCTATGGCCTGAACTCCAAGAAAACTTTCCTGTGAATATAGAGTCATTAATTGGAAGGGGTGGCACACTGTGAAGAGCAGCTGAAGTCCTCTCCTTATGACCTCTGATCCTGTGGCCATGAGCTGGCAGAAGGGTCCAGAGGCCTTTTGTCTTTCTTGGTCATCAGCATGGCCCTGAACTCTGGCTTAACATTAGGCTTGAATATCAGGACAGGGAAAAGAGAACAGTACTCAAACACAGACAAGAAGAATCTACTGAACTTCGATGAAGAAGCAAAAACAAATTGTGAGGAATTGCCAGGTGTGGTGACTCATGCCTGTAATCCCAGCACTTGGAAGGTGAGTTCAAGACCAGCCTGGGCTACACACTGTGTAGTCCAGGCTGTGTTCATGGTCACACTGAAGTACATGGCAAGACCCTGCGTCAAAAAAAAAAAAAAAATTGTGAGGAGTGTTGCATGTGATAGAGAGGGCGAGAACTAAAACTGGACTCCAAAACCAGGTGAATGTTTAATCTCCAGATGCAGGAAGGTTGCTTATTCCCAATTAGCCTCTTTTAGACTCCAAGATTCCCTTGAGAGATCAGCTTTTCTGGATGGTAACGCTGACTGTACATTCAGCAATCTTTTCCTTTGGTCCACAAGACAGAACTAAGCTCTTTTAATAGGAATTGAGGTGCTATATCACCTGGCCCAGCCTCTTCCAAGGGCCTCTACTGGCTCATTTTGCATCCTGGCCCCTCAGCCATCCCCAGTAGTCACACTCCTGTCAGCACTGCATTTGTTTGTTTGTTCAAGCTGCTCCCTTCCTCCCTCACACCATCCGCTTGCATGAAGGCTTAGCTTGTCAAGCTTTCCCTGTTGTCTGCATTCCTCTTTCATTATTCTTCCTGCCGAGGCTTCTGTTCTTCACAGACCCCAGTCTCAGCTCATCTGTACATGTGGCTTACAGGGCCCTTCCATCTTTTATCCTCTCCTTTCCACCTCCTTTTGCTTCTGCCACCACGAGGCTTATAAATTTTTCAGTTAAATAGTCATTGTTTTCTTCTTCCTCTTCCTTTTCTCCTTCTTTTTCTTCTTGTTATTATCACTGGTGGTGGTTGTGGTGCTGGTACTGGAGAATTGAACCAAAAATCTTTAATCTATACCCCCAATTATTTGTAATTTTAAAAAAATATTTTAACATAGACTCCCTAAATGACTAAGTTGCCTAGGTTGGGCTCGAACTTGCAATCCTCTAGTCTCATCAGCCTCCCAATGTTGAGATTGCAGGCATGCACCACTACATCCAGAGTTTCTTTGTATCATTTCTACAACCTTAGGAGGCGGCTGGTCAGACTAGGGAAAGATCCAAATGGCCCAGCTTCAGTCCTGCTGTCAGCCAGGTTGTTTGTTACATCCAGAAGAACCTGCTTTGCTGGATTGGTGTCAGCATTGGGAGGCACAGGCCACATTTACCAATAGGCAAGATTGGGACTGGGACCCCAGAGCAGGTAGGGGTGAAGGCTGGCTGGAACATGGCCGAAATCATGCCTCTGGACTCCAGTGCCAAGAACAAGAGCCACCCGTGTCACCGTCTCGACCACAGCCACTAAATATGAATGTGACTCCTCGTCTCTTGATAAACTCTTCTACTGATGCCACCAGGAGAAAATTACTGATTTTTCAATGTCAAACCTTTGCTGATTTTTCAAAATCAAACCTTTGCTGATTTTTCAAAATCAAGCCTATCATGAAATTAGCCTGTACTTTTCCTTTTTTTTTTTTTTTTGTGGAATTCTTGCCAGATTTTGGCATCAAAGTATGCTGTCCTCATTAAGCGAGTTGGAAATCCCTGCCTCCGTTTTTCAAATGCAGCAGAATTTGTGTACAGTAGTCTGATCTCTTCCTGAAATGTTTGAGATTATTCATCAGCGATGTCATCTGGGTCTTTAGGTTTGTTTGGTGAACAGAATTTTGTTTGTTTTGTTTTGTTTTTAATGTATTTGGTAGTCTCACTATGCAGCTCAGACTCATAATGATCCTCCTGTTTTCAGTGTTGGTACTGGAGGTGTGCACCTCCACATCCAGACTCAGTAGTAGGCTTAGCAAGCCGGGGGGCAGAGCCAGCGTGGCATGTGGTGCCAGAGCTCAAACTCTGGTCCCTGAGCTTGCCTAAGCAGGTGATTTATGGTACCAGGGACCAAACTCAGGACCTTGTGCCTGCCACATAGTCTCTTATGCCACTGTGCTATGTCCCCAGCAACAGTTTTTAACTATAGGTTCAATGGTATAAGTAGCACAGTTCCCATTGTCTATTTCTTCTTGTGTCAATTAAAATGTATATTTTAAGGAATTTGTTAATTTCATCTAAACTCTTTAATTCATTGGCTCAAAATTATATCTTCTTAGCATCCAAGGAATTTGTAGTTATGGTTTTCTCTCACCTCTGACACTGGTAATTTGTACCTTCTTTTAAAGTTAGTTTTCTTGGGGGCTGAGGAGATGGGTCAGTAGAAAAAGTGCTTTCCTGGCAAGCACAAGGGCCTGAGTTCAATCCTGGGTTCTGCCAAAAAAAAAAAAAAAATTAGTTTTAGCTGGGTGTGGTGGTGAATGCCTGTAATCCCAGCACTTGGGAGGCTGAGGCAGGACGATTGTTGTGAGTTCGAGACCAGCCTGAGCTACAAAGTGAGCTTAAGGCCAACCTGAACTGCATAGTGAGACCCTGTCTCAAAAAGACAAAAAAAAAATTAGTTTTCTTGAGGCTAGTGAATAGTTCGCAATCTAAAGTGCCTACTTAGGTAAGCTCAGGCAAAACATGCGGGGACTGAAGTTTGATCCTTGGCACCACAGGCTTCACCAACCCCACCCTGGGCCAGCCACAAAAAATAAAACAAAACAAAAAATAGTTTTCCTGGGTGTTTATTAATTTTGTTAGTCTTTTTTAAGAATCAACTTTAGAAAAAAAATTAGCTTTAGTTTTATTAATTTTCTCTATTGTATATACACTTCTTTCTATTTTTGACATTTCTAGTCTTATTATTTCTTGCTTTCTACATTACATGGATTTAACTAGTTACACCTTTTCTACATTGTTATGGTTTGTGTCTAGTTGTCCCTCCAAAGCCTCATGTAGTCATGGGGTAGGGACTTCTAGAGTTTGTGATTAACTCATGATCCACGGGGATTATGTGTGATCCAAGGGTGGGATTATGGGTTTTAGTCCTGCTGGGATTATGAGTGTTAATACTTCCCCCACCCTGGGGCAGAGAGCCTGAACATAATATAAGAGACAGAGAGAGAGACTTTCTTTAGCTATGGCTCTTTGTTGCATTGTTGTTGTTGTTCTGCTGCCATGAACTGCTGCTCTCTGCCATGTGCCCCTCTGCCTTGGAGCCAACTGTACATGGACTGAAACCTCCAGTAACTGTGAGCTAAGTAAACCTTCCCTCCCTTCATTTTGGGTGTTGGGGATTTGTCCGAGCGACGGGAGAAGAGTAGCTAAGACATATATGCTTCAGTTGGACATTAATTATGCCTAGTCATTGATATTCAACTGTTATTTCTTTAATATATATAGATATGACCATAAAGTTTTGATATGCCCTCAGTTTCAATATGCCATATTTTCAAAGCCATTTAGTTCAAACAACTTCTTATTTCATTGAGATGTCTCCTTTGATCTACAGATTACTAAGAAATATTCCAGTTAAATTCCAAACATTTGGAATTTTCTAGACATGTTTTGACATTTTTAGGTATGTTTGGAAAGTAATTTCTAGTTCAATTTCCCTTGAATCAGAGCATGTGTTTGATTTCAGCCCTTACAAATTTTTCAAGGTTTGCATAATAAATAGACTTACAGGCCGCGGTCATCAGTGTCCCTTGTGAACTCTGAGGGAATATGTACCCTGTGGTTGCTCAAATGCTCTGTGTCGTTTTCATACCCATATCCTTTCTGATTATTTGCCATCTTACTCTAGCAGCAAGAGAAATATGCTTCATTATTTTTGCAGATTTACTTCTTTCTCCCTTTGGTCCTGATGTAAAACAAGACAACTCTTTCTAGAAATCAAAGTGGGAGTGGAGGGCAGTGCAAGTTAAAGGAGGAAGATAGCTGGGGCGCTTCAGCCGGCAGGGTATAAAAGCCAAATGCTCCAAATCTGAAGCAGCTCAGAGAGCAGATGCAGAGGAACAAGCTACCCCTTAAACAGTGGGAACCTCCTTCATCCATAGCAAGATGATGCAAGGGGAGGAGGTGCAGGCAGATGGGTGGTGGGAAGAAGCAGATCCAGCCATGGCAGCTCTGGGGTGCAGGTCCACTGCCTAGGATGATTCTCACTGGCTCCTTGCGCTATCCTCTGGGCTCCTGCTCCTTTCTCTGTTATCTGTTCTTTCCTACAAGTCAGAATTTACAGCTGAGTAGTCTCCTTGCTTGCCTCTTAGTGTCGAAAGAGTTCAAAACTCCTCTTTGTTTTGTACTTGGGCTCAATCACTGCCTGTCATGGGAACTCCATGGGGTAGTATGCCTGATGCTCCTCTGCCAGGGCCTGGCCCCTGGTTAGCCCTATGCAAGTGCCGGTCCTTATCCTCCAGGCCATCAAATGTTGGCAGGAGGGAGGCAGGGAAAAAAGAAGCAAGGAACACAGGAGGCAGGGAAGGAGGGAGGGAGGGAGGGAGGGAGGGAGGGAGGGAGGGAGGGAGGAAGGGAGGAAGGAAGAAGGAAGGAAGGAAGGAAGGAAGGAAGGAAGGAAGGAAGGAAGGAAGGAAAAGGAGGGAAAGAAGAAGGAAAGGAAGGACGAAAGGAAAAGGAGGGAGGGAGGAGAGGAAGAAGGAAAGAAACGAGGGAGGGAGGGAGGAAGGGAGAGAGGGAGGGAGAAAAACAGGAAGTGAGGGAGGGAAGAAATAAAAACACAGCCACTGGGTCAGACCCTTCCGATGAGTCACTGAACACCTCTCCTGGACAGGCTCCTGGGGACGTCCATGTCCCCACACCTGACTGCCGTCATGCCAGGTGGCCGTGGGTGCAGGTCCAGTGCTGCTCTCGTCATCTCAGCTTTTCACCTTTAAGAATTTAATTGGAATAGAGATGTTACCTGGGTGTGAGTGCGTTACCAGGGCAGGTGCTGAAGTGGCCCCCTGGGGAGCAGGAGCAAAGGGAAGATGGCAGCGGAGGCCAAAGGAGGACAGCACCAGAAGGATGGGGCTGACAGAGTCTGATACTGGAGGGTGGCCTTGCCCTCAGCCCTCAGGTACTGGGGGACAGTCCACTGAGAGAGGAGAGGCCCTAGGAGCTGGGCTGCATACATCTGCGCAGGGCAGCCTGAGCTGGAACACACATAAACCCCAGCCTTGAGCATCAGAGCAAGGGAGCCCAGCTCCTTCCTACGCCCCACTCCCCAGAGCCAGCAGCCTCACCTCATGTCAGACCCTCCAGCCCTTCCCAGGACCCCTGTCAAAGTCTTCACCTCTCACCCTTTTGCAGTGTGAGCCAGAGGGGGCTCCCCCTGCTGGGCTGGTGGCCCTGTCTGCTAGGACACAGCTCTCAAAGCCAGCACACAGAATGTTTGTGGTGAAGTACTCCAGGAAGATGGCAGAGGAGGCCAAAAAAAGGTGCCAGAGTAGGGGCCCCGCTTTAGGCTCTGTTTACAGAAGTGGTGACTCTCTGAAGTCCAACCCTCGCCTCTGTGGAGGAGCCTAAAACAGGGAGGTGGCCCTGCTGTGTCATCTGAATGAGAAACGACCCAGCATTGGCCCCTTCATGTGAAGGTGGGAGTGTGGGGTATGGAAGGAGTAGGATGTGGGGTGTGTGATGCAGGACATGGGGTGAGGGATGTGTGCTGCTTTCCTAGAACCGTCTCCCTGGTGGCCACAAGGCCAAGGGCAGCTCTGGGCTGGCTCTAGCTCTCACAATCCCTACCTAAGTCTAAGCCTTCTTGCCCTTCAGGTGTCTTCCCCCCTCTCAAAGGTAAGGAGAGGAGACACTGAAGCCTGGCCTGCAGGCTGGAAAAGAGGGTGCTACCTGCTGAAAACACCACAGATGTCAGGAGAGGGGCTTCCTGTTGAGAGGGCAAAGCAGGGCTACAGCCTTTAAGGGATAGGATGGCCTGATAGCCCTCTGGAGGGAAAAGAGATGGAGGGAGACCACCTGCAGAGGGTGGGCAGGTGGTGCCCCAGGTGTGGAGGGAATGGAAGTCAAGGTAGAAGAGAGCCTGGTGAGACAGTGGCCAGGCCTTAGGGAGGCAGAAAGAAATTGGCACATTTACATGTGGGGTAGGAGGCAGACCTGGGAGGACTGGGACGCAGGTGGGAAAATGGGTCAGATGCATTTCTCAGGGCAGAAAATGGCTCAGATGGGTTGGCACTGAAGCCACCATGTTCCAGTCTACTCCAGCCAGGCCAGGCATTCGTGGACGCTGCACTGTGCTCGTGGGGAGCAGCCCAGCAGAAGTATTTTTCTGGCATGCCCAGTGTTTCAGTTACTCTTCTCTAAGGCTTCTTGCCCTTCTTCTCCCACCTTCACATGAAGGGGCCAATGCTGGGTCATTTCTCATTCAGATGACGCAGAAGGGCCATCTCCCTGTTTTAGGCTCCTCCACAGAGGCGAGGGTTGGACTTCAGAGAGTCACAACTTCTGTGAACAGAGCCTAAAGAGGGGCCTCTGCTCTGGCACCTCACAATGCCCAGTGCTCAAAATGAAGGAAGGACAGGTTTATTTAGCTCAGTTTCTGGAGGTTTCAGTCCATACTCAGCTGGCTCCAAGGGCAGACTGGCACATGGCAGAGAGCAACCTTCTATGTAGGTGGCAAAGAGCAGAAAGCAACGGGAGTGGCAGCAGCTCTCACAGCTAGCTAACCTCAGTCCCCTCCTTACACTGTAATGCAAATTATAGCATCCATATCCACAGTGATCAATCAAAAACTCTAGAAGCCTCCTGTGAACTTCATGAGGCTTTAGGGGGACACCTACATACAAGTCATAACACCCAGATTTGGCCCCATCATTCATTCACTCCACAGAGGTTTCCAGACCCTTCCATGTGCCAGGACAGACCTGGGCCCTATGCCCAAAAAATTTCAGTTTCCACAGGGAGAACAGGAATGATACACTCGATGAACAACTACAGTTATAAATTCAAGGAAGAAAGCAGAGGAGGAGATGAAGAAGGGAAGGGTAGAAGCTTCCTAGCAGAAGAAAGAATCAAATGAATCCAGTGTCCTGGGGCTGGAAAAAAAAAAAGAGGGTTCTGGAAGCTACTGGAGAATGAGAGGAAAGGGAGGGAAGTAGCCTTTAAGGGGTGGAGCCCTGCAGCCTGCGGTTGAGGGTACTTCTGTGGATAGAGAAATGTCCTTTAAGATGGGTGATCTAGGAAATAAAAAGAGTTAAAATGTGTTATGTACATGTAGTAATTCTCCATAATGAATGTAACCATTATAAGCTGCAAACATATACTAGTAATAACTAAAGCAAAATTCATAACTTTGTTAATGAGTGATTTGAGATGTTTTGTCTAAAAATATTCTTTGAATGTTTTGACTCTGTTCTGTTTTTGTTTAGGGGTCATATTGCTGCCCTTGCCTTATCAGTTTGGTTAGTTTACAGTGTGTTTGGGTGTAATGGGTCTGGAAGGGGTGAAAACAAGCAGCTAGGGCCTTTTCCTTTCTGAGGCGCGCAGCGGAAAGATGGCAGTACAGATCTCTAAGAAGAGGAAGTTTGTTGCTGACAGCATCTTCAAAGCTGAACTGAATGAGTTCCTCACTAGGGAGCTGGCTGAAGATGGCTACTCTGGTGTTGAAGTAAGAGTTACACCCACCAGGACAGAAATCATTATTTTAGCCACCAGGACACAGAATGTTCTTGGTGAGAAGGGCCGGAGGATCCGCGAGTTGACTGCTGTTGTTCAGAAGAGGTTTGGCTTCCCTGAGGGCAGTGTAGAGCTTTATGCTGAAAAGGTGGCAACGAGAGGTCTCTGTGCCATTGCCCAGGCAGAATCTCTGCGTTACAAACTTCTAGGAGGGCTTGCTGTGTGGAGGGCCTGCTATGGTGTGCTGCGTTTCATCATGGAGAGCGGAGCCAAGGGCTGTGAAGTCGTGGTGTCTGGGAAACTCCAAGGACAGAGGGCTAAGTCCATGAAGTTTGTGGATGGCCTGATGATCCACAGTGGAGACCCTGTCAACTATTATGTTGATACTGCCGAGCGCCACGTGCTGCTCAGACAGGGTGTGCTGGGTATCAAAGTAAAGATTGTGCTGCCCTGGGATCCCAGTGGTAAGATTGGCCCCAAGAAGCCTCTGCCTGACCATGTGAGCATTGTGGAACCCAAAGATGAGATCCTGCCCACCACGCCCATCTCAGAACAGAAGGGTGGGAAACCAGAGCCACCTGCCATGCCCCAGCCGGTACCTACTGCGTAACAGATTGTTCCTGGCAGCAGTATCTGAAAATGGAGGCTGCTGTATGGAGACATTTAATAAATCTTGCACAAAGACAAAAAAAAAAAAAAAAAAAAAAAAAAAAAAAAAAAAAAAAAAAAAAAAAAAAAAAAAAAAAAAAAAAAAAAAAAAAAAAAAAAAAAAAAAAAACAAGCAGCTAGGGATGTAGCTCAATGGTAGAGCACTTGCTTAACATGTGCAAGACCTCCTGGGTTCAATTCCCAGTCCTGATACAAGGTTCTTGGGGACTGTGCACTTTTTCTAGAGGTGCCTTTCAGGTTTTTGTCCTGAACAAAGAATTAGTTAAGATAATCACAACATGTAGCAAGGTTTTATGTTTATTAAAGAAATTGAAGATAAGAAAACACATATATTTTGCAGAGTGAGCACGGGCCAGTTAAGAGTAGGAAAAGAAGTACACTCCCCAGGGTGACAGCGCACCACAGAGCGCCCACCACCAGCTTAAGGTGGCCACCCTTTGCATGCTCCTGACCCCCGGCTACATCAGATCCCTATTGTCTTATCAAAGCCTTGTTTGATTTCTGAGGAACATTGAAGATAGTGAGATAGGAGATTAGGACATGCCAAAAGCTAGCTGGGGAGCAGGTGTGATCTGTTAACTACAAGATCCCTGACACATGCACAGATCGGTTCCCAAAGCCTACACGTGGAACAGGTTCTCAATAGAATGGCCTGGCCCAGCACAGCCTCTCAGGACCTGGATGTAGAAGTTCTCAGGGGTTTCCTTGAAATTTAGATACCATAAGCAGTGACATTGGTGCCATGAAGACTTAGCTAACAGTAGCTCTCCACAATTTCCCATGCTGTTTTTTCCCAGAAGCAGAGTGTACTTTTATCTTTGCTCCCTCCCTTTTTCTGTTTACTTGGTCCAAGTTTACTGCGGAGCCAGTTTCTCTCCCAGTCTTCACTTCTATTTTCTCCAGTAAACTTTGCCACTGCTTTTTGCTTGTTTTGTTCAGTTTTTTTATTTCAGATGAGAACTTGGAATCCAGTTCTGGAAAGGCAAGCAACCCCAAACCCAGTTACATTTAGGTGGCAAGGCACTTTTCAGAACAAGCTATTCCATAACAATAGCACTTTCTGATGGGTCCCAGGTACAGGGCTTGGGCTGTTTTTCTGCACAGGTCTTGGATCTCTGTGGTGGACAGGTCATGCCCACTTCCCTAGCTGGCTAGCCATGCCCTAATCTGCCTTGGTAACATGCCAAAAATAAAAAGAAAACTAAAAGGTAAGGAGTAAAGATATGGAATACAGACAGGAATAAACTTGGTTAGCTTTGCATCCTGCAGTTCCAGTCCACTTAAAAGTGCAATTTTAAACTATGACTTTTCCTATCTCCTTTCTACTCTCTCTGTTTCTTCTAGTCTACCTCAGTGGTACTTCTGTAAAAGTTTACTTTTTAAAGAAACTATGCTTATGTTGATAAACTCTCTCCTCTATCTCCAGTCTAGTGATCAAAACCAAGGCCACACATGCCAGGCAAGTGCTCTGCCCTTGAGCCTCACCCTCAGCCTCCTTTTTCTCTTCGTGTTTTTTTACAATGGTCTCTTCTGGCTAAGAAGCTATAGAGATTAAACAAAAGTATTCTTGCTCCACAATGCGAAGTGCAGAAGGAAACCGGACAGGAGGCCTTTGAGTGGTGCTTGGGCTGTCTGCGGAAACCCTGAGGACTTGGGGTAGAGAAACAACTCAGGCTTCCTGGGCATCATGTGAGCACCTGACGCCAACATGGTTCTGGATTTCTTGTTTGGGGAAGATGTGTTTGGAAAAGAAAACCATGAGCTCTGTGACCTTGAGCAAATTACTTAACCTCTCTGAATTGCTCTGGTCACACTCAAGGTCCATCTCATTGCGCTTGAGAAATCCTGACCACCACTTAGGTTGTCAGTACAAACGCAAATTCAGAATTCCTCTGCAAGGAAGCTGGTGGGCTTTTGGGGGAGAGGTACAGAATTCACCTCCAGAAAAGGGCCCTGAAGTCTGCAGCAGCACAGAGGACATATTCCCTGGTGCCCCAGACGGCCCAGGGAAGGTGGGAGAATCCCCTCCTTTGCATACACACACACACACACACACACACACACACACACACACACACACACACACACTCACGCATGCTGCTTTTACAGAGCTGCTCCCATTCAAGGCCCAGCTGGGCTCCTTTCAGGCTTCAGTTTGACCCCAATGGCAAAGAGGAATCAATTTGTGCAGAGAACTGGAATGAAAGACATTTCAATTGACCTTTGGATGGGGTTTTAATTTGTTTTATTACAGCCAAAGGGGCCTCGTGAAGAGACCCTTGAGACTGCTTTTATCCACTAATGCATGGCATTAGCACAAAGCCGGCCATGGCCCAGATGATCTGGATGTAGGTAGAGCAAGAGGAGGAGGCCCAGGGCTGAGCCAGGATCCAGGCTTCTCCCAGGAATTGGTCTCCAGCACCCTTGGGGACCCAGGCAGAATCTTAGTGGAGGCAGAAAACGGGCAAGATGACCTGGGTTCCAGCCCCAGCTCTGTTGCCTGCAGGCCTTGGCACCCAAGCAGGGCACCTTCCATCTGAACTCTGGAAGTGGGGGCTCTGTGGCCCTCAGTACCTTCCAGGCTTGCTGTTCTGTGGATTTAAGCTCAGGTGTGAAACAGAGCCCCATTTACAGTGATCACACAGAACATGGCTGCTATGGGCTGAACAGAGGCCTCTGACTCTCCATGTCCTGGGCCACCTTCAAGCCACATCTGCTCAGGTCTCCCAGAAAAAGCCAGTGGGTCTGTTGAGTGCCATGGCTCCTCAGGCAGCAGCCACCTCAAGGTCCAGTGGGCTCGGGGATGGTCAGCCTGAGGCATGGAGGCCCTGAAATGCATCTCTACCCAGGGCCAGCTTAGTGCAAAGCTCGGGGGCAGAGACCCAAGGGTTTGTGTGCTCTGCTCGCCCTGTGGTGCAAACGCCCACCCCTCTGGCTCCTGGCACTGCCTTGAAGAACCTTTACCTGTTCTTTCACAATACTTATCCAGTTGTTTTTCAAACTGAAGATGAGCAGAGTGGACTTCTTGGAGGCAGGGCACTTGCTGAAGACTTCATGGACATCACAAGCATGCTGGGCTCCCTGGAATGACGCTGCTGCAGCCACTTGTCCCAGACAGTGTCCCGGTGCCAGCAGCCGCTGTTCTGAGTCAGTGGCAATCACAATGGTCCTTTTGCGGAGGAAATGCCTTTGTTGGGGTCTGAGCCATGACTGTTGCTTTCCCAGAAGAATGTAGAGTTCTCCAGGTGGGGAGAGTGACGTGGTGGCCAGGAAGGACACTGGTAATGCACATCCATTAGTGCATTCAGAAGTCCCTGAGCTGTGCTCCTCCTGGGACACAACAATGGGGCTCTAAGTGCACTTTCGCAGGCACAGATCTCTCTGTCCCTCAGCCCTGCCCACTGGATCCCCGTCTTTTTCCATTTCTGCTGCTCAAAGGAACAGAGCAGCCAGGACTGAGAACCCAAGCAGCCCACGGGAGGCCCCAGAGAGTGAGCAACCGGCGGGGCAGAGGTAGTGCAGGGTGACCTGCTCCTGAGCGAGTGTGCACACACACGTGGTGAGGAGCTGGAAAGGCTTCCCAATGGGTGCTCGGCTGGTGCCTAACAGACCGTCAAAGCCTTCCTGGGTGGTTGAGGGCGAATCCTCCCCAGTGTCCAGCAGGTGCCCTTGGTTCTGGGGTGAGCTGGGTGTAAACCCCTGGCAGAGCCCTCAGAGAGCCGCCCCCAGACCCTGGCTAGTCCACCTGGGGGCCAGCTTGACTCCAGTCACATTTGAAAATGCAGCAATTGTGGCTGGGTGTGGCAGCCACCTGGGAGGCAGGAGGATCCTAAGAGTTCAAGGCCAGCCTGAACTACACAGTGAAGCCCTGTCTCAAAATGCGTGCTGAACCTGGTAATCTGAGCAACTACTTTGAACATAACAATATGCAATATAATAATAGCTATCATTAATTTCTTATCATTTTGGGGCCGGGGAGATGGCTCAGTAGAATAAGCACTTCCCTGGCAGGTGCAAGGGCTTGAGTTTGATCCCCGGTTCCGCCCCAAAATAAATAAACAAACAGCCAGGCGTGGTGGCACATGCCTGCAATCCCAGAACTCAGGAGGCTGAGGCAGGAGGATTGTTGTGAGTTCAAGACCAGCCTGAGGTACAAAGTGAGCTGAAGGCCAGCCTGAACTGCACAGTGAGACCCTGTCTCAAAAAGACAATAAATAAATAAATAAATAAATAAATAAATAAATAAATAAATAAATAAATAATTTATCATCTTGTTTTAAAACTTTTATGTATTTAGGACAGGGTCTACAAAGTCTCACTATGTAGATCTGACTCATAGTGATCTTTGTTTTCAGTCTCTCAAACACTGGGATTATTGGTGTGTACACCATGTCCTGTCTCAGTGAGCCCCAGGGGAGGGGACACCATGCCGGGATCAAGCACCAGCCAATGCACTCTGCCAAAGCAGGCATTTTAATCTGCTGAGCTATCTGGCCAGCCCTCTGTACCGCTTTTTTTTTTTTTAATCTATTTAAAATTTTAAAAATTTAAATGTATCAATGGGCTGGGGAGAAGCTCAGTAGAATAAGGGCTTGCTTGGCAAGCACAAGGTCCTGAGTTCAATCCAAGGTACCAAAAATAAATAAAAACAAATAAATAAATAAATGTATCAATTATGTTCCTTTTGAAGAGAAAAGTATGGATACATTGGGCCAGGCAGATAGCTCAGTGGACTAAGGCCCCGGCTTAGGCAGGGGTTGGATCCCCAGCAGGCTGTGCTGGCCCAGCCCTTGGGGTGCCCAAGGCAGCGATTACGACTGGGTGTGGTGGCACAAGCCTGTAATCCGTGTTTGGGAGGCTGTAACAAGGAGGATCACTGAGTCTGATCTACTTAGTGAGACCCTGCAGACCCTGTCCTAAATACATTTTAAAAACGAAAGATCTGTGCTAATATTGTTGCGACAATTAAATGCTGCTATCTTGTACTCTGAGTAACTAATTTAAAGATAACAATATGCAACGTATTAATCATTGTTGCCCTCTTGCTTTGAAATTTTGTTTTATTATTTTTCTCTTTAAAGTAAAAAAAAAGTGTTCCTTTTATTACCTTTTAGACAACAGTTCAGTCTTTATATTGAATTTGTTCTATTCATTATGGCTATGAGAAGGTTACATTATGAGAAGTTGCACAACCTAGTAATTCCACTCTTGGGTTGATGTAAATATTATATACTTGTTGAGTATATAATATTTATATGAGCAGTTTTTGTTGTACAACACTGGGGATGGAACCTGGGGACTTTGCCCTGGGCTACATCTCTAGCCCTTCTCATTTTGCATTTTGAGACAAGATCTCACTAAGTTACCTATGCTGGTCTTGAACTCAGGATCTGTCACTTTAGCCTCCTGAGTAGCTGAGATGACAAATGTGTGCCACCAAGTCCAGCTATAGTAATATTATTTCTGTTATTTTATTTTTTTTGGTACCAGGAATTGAACTCAGGACCTTCTGTTTGCCAAGTAGGCACTTATGCCGCTGAGCTGTCTCCCTGGCCCTATATTATTTACAATAAACAGAAAGTAGAAATGACTCAAATGTCCATGTATGGATGGGTGAATAAGTAAAATATAGTATGTCCATACAATGGAATATTATTTGGCAGTGAAAATAAACAAAATATTGATACACAACATGGATAAACTAAGAACATTATGTTAATTGGAAGAAGCTAGGTACAGAAGACCACATATTATATGATTTTTTTTTGAGACAGGATCTTGATATGCAGCTAAGTCTGGCCTCAAATCCATGGCAATCATCCTTCCTCAGCCTCGACTGCCGGAATTGTAGGCATGTGACACCACACCCAGCTAGAGTTTTATTTTGAGACACAGACTCTCTAAAATCCCCATGTAGGGACCAGGGAGATGACTCAGTAGACTACGCGCTTCCCTGGCAAGTGCAAGGGCCTGAGTTCAATCCCCAGTTCCGCAAAAAAAAAAAAAAAAAAAAAAAAAAAAAAAAAAAAAAATGTTCTTGATTAGAAAAATAAATAAAAAGCCAAGAAAAATTTGAAAAAGATAATGACACCTGAGCTACCAGCAGGTTCCCTCTCTGGCTCCTGTCTGGATCCCTGATGTCACTTTGTCCTTGTTCTCTCTTGCTGTCTTGTCACGGTGGCTGTGCAGTTTTATTAAATATTTCATAACACATTTTAGTGGACTTTTCTAGTCATGCCCAATGGGGAGGGTCTTCAGCAACCCCATCAGCGATACTGATGGACACAGAGGCCCCACACTGAACCCTTCCTTTTCCAGCTTATTTATTGGTCTTCCAAACAGCACTGCTGAACAATGATTTTTGAGTCTGATATCTATGAGCTGCTTTAAAATTATTAGCTTACAAGGTGTCTGCAGAAATTACTCCTTTCAATAACTCAGTTTTTCCTCAGCAAGGACAAGGCTGTATTCATAAATATAGAATGATTTAGTCACACACATTATTGCAGAATAATCTTCCTGAGTCTCCAAAGCACTTTTTTTCTTTTTCTTTTTCTTTTTTTTTTTTTTTTTTTGTATTTTAGGGAAAGGTGTACAGGGTGTTCAGGTTTCACTACTAGATCCTACTCATAGTGATCTGCCCGTTTACAGTCTTCCAAGAGCTGAGATTACCACCACACCCAGTCTCAACTGCCCTTTCAGCAAGCCCCCCCCCAGGGGTGCACACAGTAGGCCCAGGAATCGAACCCCCAGCCCTTGCGCCTGCTTGGAGGCACTTTAATCCACTGAGCTATTTGGACCTTCTCTGGGTTTTGATCAGTATTTATAGTGAGTTAGAATCTGGGTTTGCTGAAGCTGTTAGAACTTCAGAATCACAGATTTACTGGCAACACAGGTCATCACCCATTTTTATTCACTTTTACATGAGATTCAATGAGCTTATCAGTGTGCTGATTTAAATCTTCTAACTTATAGCACAATTCACACTTCATCCAACACCCTAAGACACTTCAAACCATCCTTACTAATGTCGTTTATCTGATTCTGATAAACACTTCCAACAGAAGCCTTAGCAAACCTAGCAACTAAAATTCTTTCAAAGGCATTTAAGCAATTCTGAAAACAGCAAAAGTTAACAAATCAACTATATTATTTATCCTTGTTCTTTTACATTGCTGGATATGGGACCCAAGGCCTTGATCAATGCTGAGTGACACCTCTGGACCTCTTAAAATTTTTTTGGTGGTTGTGCTGGCTTTTTGAAATGGGATCCTGCTATGTAGTCCAGGCTGGCCTTAAACCCACAGAAATCCTGCTGCCTCAGCCTCCTGAGTGCTTGGGATTACAGGTATGCCCCACCACACCCAGCTCTAATAATTTATTAAATTTTCTTAAAGGTTGAAGCATCTTTTTAAAAATCACAGCATACACAAAGCAATACTACAATAAGTGAATATGTTACCACACCTATATAAATAAAACTTTTTAAAAGTATCAACACCATATGTTATGGTTATCTATTGTACATAACCACCCTAACTTAGTGGAATGGAACAATCACCAATTTATTATACTAATGAATTTCTGGAGATCAGAAATTTAGAATGCAAGGACCAATGAGATAGCTCAGTAGCCTGTGTCTGCTCAGGCAAGCACAGGGCCCTGGGCTTGATCCCCAGCACCGTCCACTGAGCCAGCCCTGACCTTGGGCACCCTAAACTGGCTACCAAATCTGGGTGAGGTGGTGCACACCTGTAATCCCAGCCTGGAGAGGCTGAAAACAGGAGGATCACTATGAATCTGAGCTGGTAGTGAGACCCTGGGAAGCACTTATTCCACTGTATCAAATACATTTTAAGAAAAGAAATTTAGAATGCAGCAGTGATGGTATGTCTGTCTATTGTCACAATATTCAAGGCCTCAGCTCTGAGTACTGTATCTGAATGATGGGGAATAATTTAAATATCTGAGGATCAGAATAACACTGAAGCTTTTTCACTCACATTGGCACTGGGTGGGACAGTGCTAGGATGTGGCCTCCGTGGGCCATCGACCAGACTTCCCCGCGACCTGTGCTCCCTCAGTGCAGCAGCCCTTGAGAACGTACCCGGTACTCCTGATGTGTAAGCGCTCCACCACCCCAAAAACTAGTGCTCAGAAAGCTCGGTACAAACCACACTGTTTTTAGAGACATGGCCCTGGTGTTGGACAGTGTCACTGCTGCCATATTTAGTTGGTAAGGCAGTCATATACCCTCCAAGGTATGAGGGGAAGATACACAGAGCCCCACCTTTCAAAACCACCATCCCCTAGATCCTATTTACTCATTAAATTTAACTTACTGTCTAGTTATTCTTCTCTCATTGCTGGCACAAATACCCAACACCCAAAATGAAGGAAGGAAAGGTTTATTTAGCTCACAGTTACTGTGGGTTTCAGTCCACACTCAGCTGGCTCCAAGGCAGAGCAGCACATGGCAGAGAGCAGCAGTTCGTGGTGGTAGAACAACGATGCAACAAAGAGCAATGGCTAAAGAAAGTCTGTCTCTCTCTTATATTATGTTCAGGCTCTTCACCCAGGGTGAGATGTAATACTCATACCCATAATCCCAGCAGTACTAAAACCTATAATCTCAGCCTTGGATCACACATAATCCTAGTGGATCATGAGTTAATCACAAACTCTAGAAGTCTCCACCCCATGACTACCTGAGGCTTTGGGGGAGACAACTAGACACAAAACATAACACTTACTGATTCAGATCCCAGATCCATTTCAGGAACTGAGGCTACAGATTATTCATCAAAGACTCTGGACCAAGACCAGGGATGGACAAATGTCCATGGCAGTGTTCTGGACACCGAGTCCCTCTGTAGAGTCATGGAACTTTGTAGTCCTGGAGTTTTGTTTTTCTTGCTTTTTTTAAAAAATTAATTTTATTGAGAAAAAATAGCAATAAGACAGTTTCAAAACAGGTTAGTAGGACAATTACATTAATACATTGCATATTGTTGTCTTCATAGTAGTCATTCATAGTACAAGATGCAGGGGTCAGGGAGATGGCTCAGTGGAATAAGTGCTTCCCTGGCAAGCACAATAACCTGAGTTCAATCCCCAGTTCCACCAAAAAAAAAAAATAGTACAAGATGCAGACATGATATCCTGTCCAAACACTATTAATACAAATCTTTCTTCTCATTGAATTAAGAGAAAGTATCTGCCTATCTATCCTATTTTATTTTGTACATACAGATATATATATATATATATATATATATATATATATATATATATATATTTCACTACAAAATGGTCTTTCACTTATATCCTCCTTTTTTGTTTAGTTTTGTCAGACATGGGTATTCCATTGTTATTTAAATATTGTAGGTGCGTGAACTCAGCAAAATAATCCAACATCCTTTTCATTCCTTATTGTTTTTCTTTCTTTTAAGACAGCATCTCACTCTGTAGTCCAGACTGGCCTTGAACTTGCTTACATTAGCCCAGCCTGGCCCCAAAGCTACATCGATCCTCCTGCCTCAGCCTCCCAAGAGCTGGGATTACAGTCATGTGCCACCACGCTTGGCTTACAGGCTTTTTCTTACAACCCAAGTTTCTGTGGTCTTCTTATGCACCCCTTAAATTTCTCCCTTGCCCACTTTTCTCCATAGTTATTCCTGTGAAGTTTTTTTACTTTTTTTTTTGGCAGAGGTAGAACAGAACCCACAACCTGCCACATGCTGTGCAGGTGCTCTCCCACTGAACTGCACCTTCAGCCCTTCAGCCACTCTTTCACTGTGACCTTTGCATAGCTCTTCACTATTTGATCAAGTGAGACTGCACACCCCAGACTGCAATTAGTCTCATGCATTCTTCCATCGATGAGGTCTTGCCCCCTTCATATTTTCCCCTTTACATCATAACCATAGTTTTGCTTTTTCCAGGATGTTATATAAGTTGGAATCATACAAAGTCCTTCTATAGCCTTCTCAGATTGATTCCCTTCACTTAGAAACATGCATTTAAATTTCCTCCTGCCTGAGGTTTGATGGCACCTTTATTTTTATCATTGTATGGCACCCAGTGGATGCGCTTCGCAGATTATTCGTTCACTCACTGAAGAGCATGATGTTTGCCTCCAAGTCGGGTGGCCCTGAATACAGCTGCTGTTTCAGCTCCCTTGAGCTTAGTGGTACATGCTCAATGACAGAGACATGCTCAGAAAGGTGAGTCCTTAGCTGAGTTGTCATTATGCAGACTTCACAGCATATACTCCAACAAAGGAAGATAGCTGTGATATCATAGGCAATGTCATCTTTGGGGACACTGTCATACATGCCATCTACTGTAAACCAAAATGTCATTACGCAGCCCTTGATTGTAAAGGCAAAGGAGAAGAATGTTATGCTTTTAGAAGAGAATGGGTTCTCTCTAAATATACTGTCTTGTGGCCCATTTTCTCTTAATGTGTCTGGAGTATCCTTCTACTGAAAACTGCTTTGTTGACCCTGACCTTGGGTCTGTCTGGCCAACCCTCACGCTCTCCCAGGAAACCTGCTCTACATCAGATGAGTGGAAAGGCCACTGAGTCTCAGTGCCAAGCAGAGAGCAGGGCCATGGCTGGGTGTAGTGGCAGCACCTGTAATCCTAGCACTTTGGCAGGCTGAGGCAGAAAGACTGCAAGTTCAAGTCCTACCTGGGCAAGTTAGCAAGATCTGTGTTAAACAAAAAGAACTGGGAATGTAGCTTTGTGCAAAGGCCCTGGGTTCAGTGCTAGAGGAAAGACGAGAGAGAGACAGACAGACAGACAGACAGACAGACAGACAGACAGACTCAGAGAGGCAGAGACAGAAAAAGAAAACTTGATTCCTGAGTTGAAAATCCTTTTACATGCACAAGCAGACCCCAAGAGGTTCATTTCCAAGCGGGAAAGACCAGCCCAAGGAGTGGCCTCAGCAGCCCTTTGGTGACTTGTTTCATTTCAGAAGAACCCTGAGAACCACACAGTGTGGCTACCAGCACAGAAGACTCCAGAGACTTGGGGCCCTGGCCCCTACACTACATTCATGGACTATCACTGCTGTCCATCCACAGGAATAGTGGGAGGCCTGTGCTTTCTCCTCCTGTTTGGTCCTGGTAGGCCATCACTCCACTTTGCCAGGGCAGGAATGTACCACACACACATTATCTGGATCCCAAGTTCTGGCCTGGGACCTGCGATTGCCTGCCTGCACCCCTGAGGCCAGGAGCTCTCCTCCAGGCCCTCAGTGCCCTCTGTCAGATAAGCGGTATAGCAGGGACACCAGTCAAGATCTCAAAGTACCAGCAGGCTTGAACCCAAACTTTTACACAATTGTCCCACTCAGTCACTGTAACAGCCCTGTGAGAGAGATTTAACGTTCTCCATTTATCAGTTTAGGAATTTATATGGAGTCACCTGCTACCACACACACAGGAAGGCACAGAATGAGAGTCTGACCAGAGTAGCTCTAACTTGGACATTCAGACTCTTCACTCTTTTTTTTTTTTTAGACAGAGTTTTGTTAATGCAGTTCAAGTTGCCCTTGAACTCACTATGTTGTCCAGAATGGCCTCATCTGGAGATGGATCCTCCTGCCTCAGCCTCCTGAGTACTGATATTACAAGTGCATACCACCACACCCAGTGAAAGTTTATACTCCTAATAGGAATGAAATGTGGTAGATTTTTATAAAATGCTTGGTATACAATAAGTACATGTCAGTTTTCTTTTCAGAACATCTCTCCCCTTTCTTCTACCGCCTCGTCCTCTAGCAGCTTGTATTTAACATGTCCTGGCACTTTAGAAGAACCCCTCGGGCAAACTCCCTGATGCTGGGTGCTGACCAGAACTGCTTCTCCCGAAGTCAAAGCCGCCTCTTTAAAAAATGTCAAACAAACAAACAAAAAAGTACAAATTAAAAACATGGGAAATATATCACCCTAGTCAGGAGGACTATGATGAAAAGGACAAAAGGGCTGGTTGGGGGTGGAGAAACGGACCCTCCCCTACTGCTGGTGGCAATGTGCATCTGCAGGGCTGCCGCGGGAAGCAGGTGGAGACTGTCCAAGAATCCACAACAGGACTGCGTGGGATCCAGCAACCCGCCCCTGGGTGACTCGCAGGGAGGGAGAGCGGCCAGTAGAAGAGGTATCTGCACTTCTGCAATGGTCTGGCTGTGAATGTCCCCGCTGGTCCTCAGAACAGCACACTGGAGCGCGGCAACATCCGTAGGAGGAAAGCCCACCGCGCGGTCCCCAGCTTAGGCCCTTCCGCCTGCACTTCCGCTCCCGGGCCCGCGTTCACGGAATCAGCCTCCGTGCGCACTCAGGTCCTCTCTTACAGTTCCACAGAAGCCGACTAATGCAGACAGCTCTAGGACGTGGCTGTTCTGCCCACCACCGCAGGAGTGTCATTCTGTGGTCCACATTTGGAAACAGCAGTACAGAGAAGATTAAGTGGCTTAATTGCTGGGCGTAGGCAAAAATTTCTTAGGAAAGACGCTGTATTGTTACTGGAAGAAAAACATGATAAATGGAAATTTATCAAAATCAAAAACTTTCGCCTATCCAAAAAGATCATTCATCCTTTCAACAAATGAAGCTAGGACAGCTGGAAAGTCACGTGCAAAAGAATGAATTTAAACCCCTAACTCATACCATGTACTAAAAATAACTAAGCAATTCAGTAAAAATAAAGATACTGAACTCCATGAAAACTAAAATACTTTTGTGTGTCAAAGCACAATGTTCGCAAAGCACAAAGAAGATCTACAGAATAGGAAAAACTCTTTGTAAATCACACATCCAATAAGGAGCTAGTATCTAGGAAATATAAGCCACTCTTACAACTCAACATAAAAAGACAAAAATGTTGAACACCACTGAGCATGCCCTGTAATCTCAGCCTGCTGGAAGGCTGAGGCAGGAAAATTACAAATTTGACCCCAGTTTAGGCAACTTGGTGACTTAGCAAAACCCTGTTTCAAACCTTAAAATTATTTATTTATTTAACCAATACATTGTGCATTGTTATCTTCTTAGTGGCTATCCATAAAACAAGAAGCAAACAAGATATCCTGTCCAAACACTGTTAGTACAAATCTTCTCATTGAGTTAAGCAAAAGTAGCTGAATATCTATCCTAACTATCCTGTATATACAAATGGAAAAAGCTCCTTCCTTTGTATCCTCTTTTTTTTTTTGTCTTTTTGAGACAGGGTCTCATTATGCAGTTCAGGCTGGCCTTAAGCTCACTTTGTAGCTCAGGCTGGTCTCAAACTCACAACAATCCTCCTGCCTCAGCCTCCCGAGTGCTGGGATTACAGGCATGCACCACCACGCCCGGCTCTGTATCCTCTTTTTTTGTTTAGTCCTGTCAGAGATGGGTATGCCACTGGCATCTAAATACTATAGGTGCATGAATTCAGCAAAACAATCCAACACAGGTCAGCAGTCCACAATTGTAGTGGGTTATCCACAAAAGATGTTGACCTAACTGACCTTATCTGAAACAAAAGTTACATTTTTTGTTATATAGGTCTTGCTTTATCTTAGTTTTAACCATCCAGCAGAAAAGTATATAAACGAGTTATATAAAGTAAAGCCATATTAATATACTGAGCTGTGAATGGCTCAAGTCAAACCTTAAAATTTTTTTTTATATTAAAATTTTTTAAAGGGAGAGGGGATGTGCAAAGGCCCAGAGTTCAGTCCCTAGTACTACACATACAAAATGACAGCTCAACTAAAAAATAGGCAGAAGATCTGAATTGACATTTTCCCAAAGATGGAAGCACACATGAAAACATGCTCAGCATCATTAGGAGGGAAATGCAAATCCAAATCACCATGAAATACTACTTCCTCCTCACAAGGATGGCTAGGATCAAACAACAGTAACAAGATAACAAGAAGGAGAGTATCTGGGTCAAATTGAGCCTCTAGAAGTTTTAGTTTTTTGAGGAATCTCCATATTGATTTCCACAGTGGCTACACCAATCTACACTGCCCCCGACAGTAGGAGGGTTTCTTCTTCCCCACAGCCCTGCCAGCACCTGTCATTGGTTAATTTCTGGATAATAGACATTCTTTCTGGAGTAAGATGGAATGTTAGTATTATTTTAATTTATATCTCTTGAATGACCAGTGATATCGAACATTTTTTTAATATATTTATTTACATTTCATCATCTAAGAAATGTCTTCATTTTAGCCGGGCATGGTGGCACATGCCTGTAATCCCAGCACCCGGGAGGCTGAGGCAGGAGGATTGTTGTGAGTTCGAGACCAGCCTGAGCTACAAAGTGAGCTTAAGGCCAGCCTGAACTGCATAGTGAGACCCTGTCTCAAAAAGACAAGAAAAAAAAAAAAAAAAAAGAAATGTCTTCATTTTAGATGCCCATTTTTTAAATTAGGTCTATGAATATGAGGATTTGGGTTTTGTTTTTAGTTCTATACAAGAATATGTGAGTTCAGGGCCCAGGGAGATAGCTCAGTAGAATAAACACTTGACTGGCAAGTCCAGGGTCCTGAGTTCAATCCCCAGTACAGCAAAAAAAAAAAAAAAAATTCTAGATAATAGAATATTATCTATTATCAATCCTTTGAGGAGAACTGGCAAAAAAAAAAAAATATGTCACAGCAATATATGCACACCATTTCTTTCTTTGGCTCTGGTGAATCCATTTCTCTTTGGCCCTGTTGAACCTGCTTCTCTCTTGGTCCCAAGGTAGGTACTGTATCACATCTGAGGACAGCAGCATCAATGCCCTCTATGAGTCACACTGGAACTATTGGTGCACTTCTCCCCCTTTTGCAAGCACAGTGACAAGCGTCCCCTCACCCACTATTTCTTACTCCAGTCCTTCGTTCGGGCACCATATGTTTAAGCCTCAGGAACAAGGACAGCGAGAGGATGGAAATGTAAACGAGATAGAAAGCTGAGGTCAGGTGGACCTCGCTGCAGAGATGGAAGGGAAGGAATCGCTCGACCAGCTCAGCATTTATGCATTTGGCCGGTTGGTGTCCCCCGACGCTCCTTTTGTCTACCAACCCATTGCTTAGATTGTGTCAGGGCTCGGCATTCTCTAGACTGAAGCAGCTTGTTCATATGGTTTGCCGCAAGAGTTCTTTTTTTTTTTGTTTTCTGGCAGGGTTTGCCTCTCCCCCACATGAGTGATCAATTTCCAGCTTCAGTGGCACATTACAGATTATATATATATATATATATATATATATATATATATATATATATATATATATATATATACTGGGGATCAAACTCAGGACCTTGCACTTGCCAGGCAGGCACTTATACCACTGAGCTATATCCCTGGCCTAAAATTAATTTAAAACAACAACAAAAACAGAAAACAAGGTTGGCCAGGATGTGGAAAAAAGTGGAAACTTCATACTCTCCTGGTAGACATGTTCAGTGGCTGGAAAAATAGTTGTCAGTTTCTTGAAAGTTTCATCATATGACCTGGTATTCTTTGCTACATGGTCTTGCTATACAACTCAGACTCATAGTGCTCCTCCTGTCTCAGCCTCCCCAGCACTGGGATTACAGGCATGAGCCACCACACCTGGTTTTGAGACCAGCACACAAATTGTGGGGGATTGAACTGGGGTCCTTGTGATTGTCACAAGCTATCTCCCCAGCCCATGATCTGGCATTCTATTCCTAGGCACTTATCCAAGAGCAATGAAATCCCTATGTTAACAAAAGTCTTACACAGTAGAGGAATTTTAAAAAATTTGTTAGTACATGTTTGCAGTGCATAACAATTACAATACATGAATGTTTATAACAACTTTATTAATAATAGTTATGATGTAGAAACAAATGTCTGTCAACACATAAATAGATAAGACATAGTTAATAAAAATATTTTTAAATGATGTGGGCCAGGGATATAACTCAGCGACACAGCACTGTGTGGTGAGCACAAGATCTTAAGTTTGATTCCTGGTACAAAAAAAGATGTGCTATACTTATGTAGTGAGCACTACTCAGCAGTAAAAAGAAATAAATTACTGTATTGAGTTGTGGTGCTGCAGCCCTATAATTTTAGCACTGGGGAAGTTGGAGCAGGAAGGTCTCCAGTTAAAGGCTAGTCTAGGCCACAGAGAAACTGTCTCAAACCCCCCCCCAAAAAAATGGAGAGAAAGAGAAAGGAACAAGCTTCTCACACAATGCCACAGCACAGATAAATCTCAAAAACCTTTGGGGCTGGGGAGATACCTCAGTGGAATAAGCTCTTCCCTGACAAGTGCAAAGGCCTGAGTTCAATCCTCAGTTCTGGAAAAAACAAAAAACAAACAACAACAAAATACCCATGAGATTAAGTGAAAGAAATCAGAAGAGGGTCAGTGGATGATTCCATGATTCATCTACAGTCAAGAAAATCAGGTGAGAAGTTGGACTGGGAAGAGAGGTGAGGGGACCTTCTGGAATCAGAGAAAAAGTAAGGAGATAGCTTAGTTGCATAAGTACCTGCCTTGCAAGCTCAAGGTCCTGAGTTCAATCCCTGGTACCACAAAACAAAGGCATTGTCGTTGGAATCAGAGAAAAGTTTGCATGTGAAGCAGTTTCCCTGTGTACACTCACGGGAGGTAAATGATCCCTAATTTTATACAGACACAAATGGCCAACACAGTGCCTTCCAGAGCTGTTAATTGTTCAGAGGACATAACTACCCCCGTACTCCATGCCCCTGTGGCCTGTGGTGATGTCCTCAGGGCAGCTGGCAGCCTGGCCTCACCCTCAAGGCCTGAGGGGCACAAGGAGCTGTTGAGGTCCTGGCTCTCAGCCTCCCTGACAAAGTTGGTCAGCATGGGGGTGCGGAGGAGGGAGGGAGGACCAGACAAAAGGGCCAAATACATCTCTCTTTCTTCCTGCTTTTAAAAGGCTGGTGGACCTGAGAGGTGAAGCAGCTTGCTCGGGCCTGGTTTGAAGAGCAGATTTCCCTGATGGAGCAGTGGGGAGCAGGGCTCGGGAGGGGCAGGCTTTCAGAGAAGCGCAGGCAGTGGAGCCATTTGCCATTGTGCCATGGCCTGCAGCCCACTGCACTCAAGAGAAGTGGGCAGAAACAAAGGCCCGCGGCCCAATGGCTCTGGGACACAGATGTTCCAGACGCTGATGATGGCCAAGGCCAGGTAATGGCACTGAATGGCCCTGGGGTGAAGGGGAGCTGCCACGGGTGGGGGACTACCCCCACAGCCACTGTCCCCCACAGCTGGCCTCCCTGATGCTCACCATCTGCAGTGAGGGCTACAGTTGTGCCAAACCTCACCGTGTTTGGCCCTGAGATGGAGTGGCTTAGGGACTTCCACGTGGTGGAAGACTCTGCAAGGCATTGGCACTGCATTCGTCACCGATGCCATGAGTGTCACACAAAGGGCAAGGTCTGGCACATTTGACATTTGTTCAGGGAAAGCACGGGCACATGAGAGACAAAAGCAGTATTAAACATTAAGAAAAGGATGCAGTGGGTTGGCCGTGTGGCATAGGAGTGTAGAGCACACACTTGTCACTCTTGCAAGACTGTGGGTTCAATCCCTGGAGATGCGGGGCAGAAGGCAGGAAGAGATAGAGACCAAGATCTAACACTACCGACAAGGAAACAACCTCATTAAGTTCCTGATAAAAACAAAGTTATGTTCATTTTTTTTTCCATGCTGGGAATTAAGCCCACTACTCAACTGCATCCCCAGTCCCTTTCTCATTTTCTATTTTGAGAGAAGGTCTCACTAAGTTGCCAGGGCTTGAGGCAAACTTATGATCCTCCTGCCTATGTGGAGATAAAGCCCTCGCCTAGCTCATCCTGAAGCTCTGATTTTGAGGGTACTGCTAACAAGAGTAGCCAAAATGAGAGGAAATTTCCATCTTGGTGCTCAACTTTTTTTTTTTTTTTTTTTTTCCTTTTGGACAAAGAATGACGACAGAACCTAAGGCACCCTACCCCTGGCCCACATTTCCAGCTTTTGATTTGTTGTTTTGAGACAGAGTTTGACCGCATTGCCCAGGCAGGACTCAGAGATGCAATCCTGCTTCAACCTCCCAAAGTGCTAGAACAACTTCTAAATGTTGAATATACTTCCACTGTAGAGACAGTCTACAGCTTTCCAACTGACGGCTGTACATGTCTGCTCTTCATTTATTCAAGACCTATGGGCTGAGGTCCTACCACGTGCCAGGCTCAGAGCAGGCGCCACGTGCCAGGAATACTCGTGGAAGCAGAGGCTTTGTATTTTGTGTTCCTGGGAGAGGCAGACATTTAAGAAAGTAAACAACCAAATAAATGCATGATTACAAACTGTGCTAAGTACCATGGGGGGGTCTCTTATGAGTCTAAAATGGTGCAACATTGGAAAATTATCCAAATTATGACAATAATAATAAACATTGCAGGGAATGAAGTAAGCAGTTAGAAGCTCTGGAAGAGGAAGAGAGAGAGAGAAAAAAAAAAGATACAGCAAGCTACTTAAGGAGATGTAACCAGAGTAGATTTGTAGTAAGCAATACTTATATAGCCCTAAAGATTTATCTGAATGTGAAGTACATTCTGGAGGTGACAGAAAGGAGGCAGCAGAGTTATAGAAAACAAAAGACATTTAAAATGGATAAAGAAGAGCTGGCCAAATAGCTCAGTAGTTTAAAGCACCTGCTTAGGCAGATACAGTGGCCGGGTTCGATCCCCAGACAGTGATTAAGACTGGCATGGTAGCACATGCCTGTAATCCCAGCTCTTTGGGAGACTGTAAACAGACAAATCACTAGAGTCTGATCTACGAAGTGAGGCCCTGTACACCTTGTAGACCCTTACTAAAACACAACTAAATAAAAAAAAATGGATAAAGAAAAAACCTGCAGCAGTTTTCAAGTTACTTAGAAGAACTGAATGAAATACAAGAAGCATTCACCTCCACAAGGACTAGAGGTGGGGAGGAGCCCTATGTGGTACTGTCACCCGTTCTTCATTTATTTATTCATTTGGTCCACACACATTTACTGAGAATTTGTTCCTAGGCCCTGTCCTGGGACAAGGGACACAGAAATAAATAGCTCAAAACCAGAGCCTAAGGAGCCAGGGAGATGGCTCAGTGGAATAAGTGCTTCTCTGGCAAGCAAAAGGGCCTGAGTTCAATCCCCGGTTCCACAAAAAAAAAAACCACAGAGCCTAGACTATAGAAGGGGAGACAACAGATAAGAGAAAATTACAGGATCTTACAGAGTGGCGATGGGACATGAAGAACAAATGGGGTTGAAGAAGCAGAGAGGATGCTGCACCGGAAGTGACACTAGAGTGAAGATGCTGTAGTCTCGAGTGTGTGAGGTGCTAGGTGGGACTGGCCTGACTGGCAAGAAACAGGCAGGCACGTGACCAGCATACCATGAGAGAAGACCCTCGCAGCCCACCCAGGTCATCTCACCCATCTGGGTACAGCTGGCCTTTTGTGATTGTGGCTCCCAGCTGCAAATGTGAATTGGTCTTTCTTCTTCTTTTTTTTTTTTTTTTTTTTTTTTTTTTTTGTCTTTTTGAGACAGGGTCTCACTATGCAGTTCAGGCTGGCCTTAAGCTCACTTTGTAGCTCAGGCTGGTCTCGAACTCACACTAATCCACCTGCCTCAGCCTCCCGAGTGCTAGGATTACAGGCATGCGCCACCATGCCCGGCTTGGTCTTTCTTCTTACCACCAACCACCAAAATGAGGGTGGCTTTTTCCGCAGAGGCTCTGTTACTGGGGTCATCATTTCTCCTTTCCTAGGAAGGGGCCAGGACCAAAGCAGCTCAGGCCAGTTCAGCAAGCACTTGGGGAGGGGGGAAGAGAGCCAGCCTTGCCTTTCACCAGGATGACTACAGAAGCTTCCTGACAGATCCCCCTCACCATTGTGCACCTCTGAAATCAGAACCCACTCCAAGGCTGAAGCCAAGTCAAGAGGATCAGCATGAATTGGAGGCCAGCCTAGGCTACACAGTGAGACCCTGTCTGAAAAGAAAAACAAAAACAAAAACAAAAAAATACTCCAAGCAAAAGAAGCAAGAAGCAATGTCCCCAATGACCCACAGGGTTCAGTGGGATCTTTCGCCCCTGTAGAAGCTGAACTTCCATGTGAGGCAGAATTTGCTGCTTCAGGGCCTTTGCACACTTTGTCCCCTCCGCCATCTCTTGCTAGCGCTGACCCTTGATTTCCTCAAGGTTTCCATTCATGACTAACCTCATTGGAAATTTTCCTAACCTCTATACAAGCTAGCATGCCCAGCCTAACACTCTCATTTCTCTTCCTGCTGGATTTTCTTCCTAGCACTTACTGCTACTTTCACCGTATGCTGCCAGAGATATAGCTCAGTGGCATAGTGCCTGCCTGGTGAGCACAAAGTTCTGAGTTCAAATCCTTGTACCAAAAATTTGAACACCTTATGTTAATTTAGTTTTTGCCCGCTCCCCTCACTGCCACCAGCTGTGAGCCTCATGCCAACAGGGTCCATACAGAACATCAGTTTGAACCCTCTTCAGGAAGAAAGAATGAATCCTCCCCAAGCCCCGCCGCCAGAATTGAGGAATCAAAGCAGGGTTCCTAAACAACACTTTTGACCTTTTCTAGGGTAGTGTTTAGGACCTGGAATGTTCCCCTGGCTCATGCGTTGGCAACTGGTTCCCATGCAGTGGTGTCCGTGGAGGGGCTGTGGGAGGTGATTCCACCCTCCTCGGTGGACCAGCCCTTTGACAGATTCATAAACTGATGAACTTCTGGAGAGGTGAGCTGACAGGAGTGCAGCCCAGTTAGAGGTAGTGGTCCAAGGGGCACGAGCTTAGAGACTGTCTTGTCCTTGGCCCCTTCCTCTCCCTGTGTCTCTCCGTGTCTCAGTGTCTCTCTGTCTCTGTCTCTGTCCCTCTATCCTCTGTATCTCTCATAAGGTAAGCAACACCCTCCACTGTGTCCTTCTCCATGCTGCTCTACCTCACTGCAGGCCCAGAAATGATGGCCAAGTGACCATGGCTGAATTCTCTGAAATGATGAGACAAGAAAACTTCTCCTCCTTTATGGTGTCTTTCTAAGGTATTTTATTACAGTGACAGGAAGTTGACTGACTAGACTCCAGCACTGTGCAAACCTGAGGTCATGGAGCCAGGACAGGCCTCTGTGAGGGCAGGAAACTGTCCTGTCACTTCAGGCCCGGCAGAGCCCTAGGAAGGGTCAACTCTTGAGAACAGTGGACTGAGAAATTGGGTTCTTTACAGCAGAGCCAGAAAGAAATGTTTCAACTCAAATATTTCCTCAGATGTTCTGATGAGCCCATACCTGAGGGAAAAGAGGCTGGATCAGTCCTGACAGAGGGCAACTCTGCCCTCTGGTGGCTTCTCTGAAAAGTGCCATCACAGGACTGCTCGGAAAAAATCAGAAAGGGTTCTTCATTCTTGGGAAACATAACCTAAGGCAGCAATAAAAAATAGCCCCATCCCCTTAATAACCCAGATGCAGCTCGACCTTGTGGCACATCTCACCACTCAGAAAGCTGAGGCGAGAGGGTACCCAGGTTCAAACCCAGCAACTTAATGACTCAACAAGAGCCTTTCAAAAAAAAAAAAAAAAAATTAAAAATTGAAAGAGAACCAGGCATGGAGGAACATGCCTTTAATCCCAGCACTCAAGAGGCTGAGGCAGGAGGATAGCCATAAGGTCAAGGCCAACCTGGATTACACAGTGAGTTCAAGGCCAATCCAAGCTGGCTTTTTTGAGATATAGAGACCGTATCTCTGTCTCTGTCTCTGTCTCTAACTCTCTGTCTCTCTCTGTCTCTCTCTCTGCCTCTCTCTCTGTCTCTCTCTCTGTCTCTCTGTCTCTCTGTCTCTCTCTCTCTCTCTGTCTCTCTCTGTCTCTCTCTCTATATATATATATATATATATATAGGCTTTTTAAAAAATATATTTAAAAAATGGGGACTTAGGGACAAAATATAATTCAGTGACATACTGCCTGCCTGGTAAATACAAGGTAATGAGCTCAATTCCAAGTATCAAAAAAAAAAAAAAAAAAAAAAACCCTAAGTTAATTAATTAATTAAAATGAGGATTTAGCTCATTGTGAAACCCTGGGTTTAATCCCCAGTACATAAACAATAACAATAGTAATAAACCACTGTTATTGCTGGCATGCCTGCATCGTCCCAATGCAGTTGGAGCTTCCAGTCTGTCTTGTACGCAGTTCCTTCACTCTATGAGGTGCTTATGGGGCACCTGCCACATCCCAGGTACCAGCTGGGAACAGCACCAAACTCATAGCTTGTGTAGCTCACCTCTCTGTGAGCCTTTTCTATTCTCGTGCCCCCCAATCTTCATTCCACACAAGCCTGTGTTACCACGCACTCATTAGAAAAGTCTTTCCTATAACAGCCCGCTGGCCGAGTCCCAGCCTTTTCCTAGCCTATAATCTCTGAGAGGTGCTTCCTCCTCCAAGCAGACTGGGGCAGAATGAGTAGCATTCAGTCCCTTTGTAGGAGGGTATGGATGCCAGCTGAATGGCCTGGCATGCCACCTCCCAGGTTTTCATTGTCCCTACTTCCCCAGACCCAGATTCCTGGATGCTTTAGACAGAATAAAACACCTTGAATTCACTCAGCAGCTGCCATATGCGGGTGTCAGAGGTGGGGCTGGGTAAAGAGCTCAGGCAGGGCCCTGTGTCCTGTGACACTGTAGGTTGGGAGATGGCACCCATAGTCACAGAAATCTTCCCATCACATGTGTGTGAAAAGCATTAAACAGGAGCCCCAACTTGACCCAAGTGTCCACGTCCCTGAGGGAGTCTCCATGAGCTAAGAAGCCTAGGGTGTCATCAGATGAGGTGGCAAGACAGCCCAGTGAGGACACAGAGGAAGAGGAGGAGGAGGATGAGGAGGAACAAGAGGAGTTGGCCATGAACCTTAAGGATGAATAGGCTTTCCCCCAAAATTCCTTGTTAACAAACAAAACCAGTTGGAAGATGCTCTGGAAAGGGAGTCTATTCATAAACACAGAACAAAAAGCAACAGTTTAGACATTCATTTATCATGAAATATATCATACTTTCCTAAAGAAAAGTTGTGAATTTTACTGAGAGACACAAAAGAAGTCTTGAATAAATGGAAAGACTCATTTATGTCATTATTTTTTTTTTTCACTACCACAAAGCAAACTCATGACCTTACGCTTGCCAGGCTGGTGCTTAGGCAGCTGAACTATCTCCCTGGCCCAAGACTCATTTTTGTCTGGAGCAAAAGACAGTATTATGAAAATGTTAGGTTTCCTTAGGTCTGATGTTTCTTAAGGTTCCTATCTTTCCTTCTCTCAATTGCCAGGACTTTCCCCTAAAGAACACATGACAGTGGTATTAAAGTATTTTTGAAATTATATATGTCATACAACTCCCACTAGACTGATAGTGCAATACTAAATGCCATCTGGAAACTACATAAGTGAAAATAGCCTGTAAATCTCTAAGAAGTAACCTTACCCAGTAGTAAAAATATTTTATAAAGCTGGAGCAAATAAAGCACCTTGGCATGTATACAACAGAACACAACAAACAGAACAGAAGTAGATCAAATACACATGGAAATTTAGAATATGATAAAGGTTGCACTAAATTCATAGAGGAGGGGCCAGGGAGATGGCTCAGTGGAATAAGCGCTTCCCTGGCAAGCGCAAGATCCTGAGTTCAACCCCTGGTTCCTAAAAAAAAAAAAAAAAAAATTCATAGAGGAAGTGGCATTCCATTGATAATTGAGAAAGGGTAGTCATTTAGAAAATGATTAAATGTGGATCCATGCCTGTTCTTCTTTACACCAAAATGCACTGCAGGTAGCTCAGAAATGTAAGTGTGAAAAACGGCACCATACAACAAGAGAGAGAGAAAAAAAAGTATGAATCAGAAAAGGGGCAGCCAAAGTGAATAGATGCTTTTCAGAAGAACAAATCACCAGTAAATCCAGTAAGAAGTCTTCAATATCACTGACTTTTAGAGAAATGCAGATTAAAACTACAATGTGATACCATCTTTCCCCAGAAAGAATGGCTGTTATCCAAGAAAAAATCTAATAACAAATGCTGGCAAAGATACGGAGAAACTCTTCTACGTTGTTAGTGGGGATGTAAACAGTACAACTTCAGTGGAGATTCCTCCAAAACTAAAAGAAGTTTAATTTGACCTAACTCTCCCTCCTAGATATCTTCCTAAGAGTTAAAATTAGCAGGGCGGGGAATATAGTTCAGCAGGCTCAGCACCTGCCTGTCAAGTACAAGGTCCTGAGTTCAATTCCTGGTACCCCCCACAAAACAAAAAAGTTAAAATCAGCATATTACAGAGACATAAGTAAAACCATGCTTATAGCTCCACAATTTAAAATAGTTAGATTTTAGAAATTGTATATGCCATGGACAGATGAGTGGATAAGCAAATGTATTTATACAGCACAGCTTCCACGGACAAAGATAAACTTGAAGCATGTGTAGGTAAATAGATGCAACTTGGGAACATAATGTTAAGTGAAATTCAAGATTAAATATCAGCTGGTCTCTCTTATATGAGAATGTATATATGCAAATAAAGAGCAAAACAGAAGACAGATAAACTAGAAATAGGGAGAAGTTCAAATAATTCCTCAAATTACCTATTCTGTTATCTCAAATTTTTTAAACACAGATGTTAACTTGTTTACCATTTATACTACTAGCTTCTCTTAGTTCATTGAAAAGAAAGTTTTGTGTACCTGTTTGCTTTTCTTTATAAAAGAGAATTATTTTTGTCTGTGTCTTGAGGTCCGATTAAGTACTTTGAAGATAACAATATATAGTATATTAATTACTACTGTTTTATTTTGTCATGAAAATTCTTCCTTTTCATGAAATAAAAAATGTAATAGATAGGGGCCAACCAGATAGCTCAGTGGATTAAAGTGCCTGCTTAGGCTGGGGTTCGATCCCCGCGTGCCCTGCTGGCCCTGCTCCCGGGGTATGCTGAGACTGTGACTGAAACCGGGCATGGTGGCGCGTGCCTGTAATCTCAGCACTTTAGATGCTGAAAACAGGAGGATCACTGCAAGTCTGATCTGTGTAGGGAGATCCTGTAGACCTTGTACTAAATACATTTTTTTAAATATAATAGATAAATTAGAGGAAATATTTGCAACAACCTGAGGAATGATGTGCCTTTTCTTAAGTACAAAGAATGGCTGCAAATCAATAAGCCACAAGCAAAGAACCTAATGGAAAAAAAGACTTAAATGCAAGACACGCATAGAAGAAAAAGAGATTCATCTGGGTAACAGACACATTAAAATGAGAGCCCATTTCTCAAGGAAGTGTTGCATGACTGACAAAGCTATGGGAGGTGTTGGTAACGGGTGAGGAAAAACATCCGGTTATTTATGGAAATGGAAATCAGGAAAGCCATTATAAAATGTAATTTGGCAAAAGTAATCAACATTTTAATTGCATGTGCCAGTTAGGCCAGCAATTTTGCTACCCGTGATTGGTGTCTCTGGAGCATGATTCGCAGGAGCACAGCTCTGGAAGCTGGTGCGGCAATCGGCGGGGCTGGCAGGTGCCAGCGTGCGCTTTCAGGTGAGAAACGCAAGACTTGCTGCTGCGAAGGGTGCACATATGCAATTACACACACCCACACGGAGCAGCGTTTGTGCAGAAGAGACAGGCTCCCTCGGAGCAAGAGGCTTGCAGCCTGGAACAAGCAAAGGGGTCCATCTTTGGCTTCCCTCTACTCTCCAACTATTTGAATTTTTACTATGATAATATATAGCGCATATTCATATATATGTAGATTTTGACCTCAACTCACAGAAACCACCCTACCTCAGCTTCCCAGGTGCCTGGCTCCTGACTTTTTATAACAGAATTTTCTGCAGATGCTGCTGGTCTTTTGAGATTACTCAGGCTGCGGCAGCACAGACTGGCCCCAGGGGACGTAGTGGAGAGACTTGTGGCCGTCCAGGTCTGGTTGGGATTGGGGAAGCAGTCACTGAGAAGAAAGGAGTGAATTCAGATTCCCTGAGGGCCAAGACTGACAGGAAGAACAGTGACATTCTGAACATTTTGTGCTCCCAAGACCACTGTTAATGATTGATCTCTAAAATGTCACCCAAAAGCCTCACATGTTCGGGGGCAGGGATCTGAGAAGGGGTCTGGGACATGGGGTGCTACGCTCGTTGGTGGACGAACCCATGAAGGTCACTGCGGAATGAGCTCTCAGGAAATGAAAGCTCAAAGGGAAGGCCTGAGCCCCGGCTGGAGGAGCACTCGGGAGGTCACCTGGACCCCGCACACCTCGGCTCAGCCCCACGGCCAGCCACCGCCGCGGTCCGCCCTGCAGGTGGCGCACACGGACTCCTGGCCGCCGGCTGCTCCGGCCTCAGGTCCCCTGCTCCCGGCCCCCTGCCGGGCTCCGCCTTCCTTAGGATCCGCCCCGCTCTGCCCCTCGACACCTGTGGGTCCCAGGCCAAGGAGCAGCGCCAAGGGCTCATCGCAGAAGCTGGGGAGAAAGTGAGGATGGAAGAGCGCTTTGAAGTGCGAGGAGAGAGGAGCTTCTTCCAGATAAGAAAGCAAGCCAGGGGCTGTGGGTGCCCATGGAGCCTTCAGGCCGGGAGATGCATCCAGCTTGTGGAACGTTCTAGGTTGTCCCCGTCCGAACAGTCCCAGCCCTGTGTCCAGTCACATCCACCTGTGGATCATCTATCTGCACCACCACCCCCGCACCTCAGTTTCTCCAGGAATGGCCACCTGCCAGTTAGCTTAGCTGTTTAAACTGCTCATGCAAACAGTCGGGTGCAAATTACCGCAGTTCAATCCCCAGCTCCACCTGCCTTTCCAGACCTGCCCTGCAGACAGCCTGAGCCACCAAAAAAAAAAAAAAAAAAAAAAAATCCTCCAGGATCTCCAGGAAGCTGAGAGCTTCATCTCTGCCTTTTGTGCCTGGTACACCCCAGGGAGCAGGGCAGAGCAGATGCCCACCAAAGGTTTGTGGATCATAAAAAGAAGCTATTTTCAACTGTGGTGATCACATGCCTGTGAACAGTTAACATTCACTACGTTGTGAATCTCCCCATAAAGAGAAAGTGTAGGTGTACAGTTCAGTGTCTGGGCTTCTTGAGTCACTAGGTATTTTTGTATCTGTCACCTCACATAACCCATCCTGCAGCTCCATTTCACAGATGGAGAAACTGAGGCCAAGGAAATGTCTAGATCTCATATTGGCAGGGCTGGTCCTTCCTTCAGAGCTTTTTTGTTCATAGGATACGGATGGCGATATTTTTAGAGACCAAGTGCTGAACTGGAACCCAAACTTACTTATTTATTGCAAAGTGCCAACACTGCAGTTAAACCTGAAAGCTTGGCTGCTGGGTGATTGCTGGGGTGAATTGGCTTGCATGATGACAGAGAGCGCTCTGCACGCTGGCCGAGGCAGGCATGCTGTAGGTTCACATCACTGTCACAGGATATAGGCTGTGGGGAACACTTCAGAGGATGTGAGCCATTTGTTGTTGGGGAAATCCAATGTGTGATGCTTGCCCACTGGGGTGCCGCCACTACCTTGCCCTTGGGACCACCAGCTTTCACAGGTGAAGCCAGATTTCCTCCGTAGAAGATGACTTCGCTACTCAATGGATGTCAGATTTAGCAAGTTAAAGCACAGGATGATCCCAGCTTTCTGGGAGGCTGAGTCAGGAGCACTGCAAGTTGCAGTTTAGCTTGGGGATTTAGCAAGAACGTCTCAAAATTTAAGAATTTTTTTCAAAGATCTGGAGATATAGCTCAGTGAAAAGGCCCCAGGTGTAATACAAAAACAAAATCAAAGGATGATCTCCTTATACTAAATTATATACAACTAAACAGAGTACATGTATGCTTAAAAGTATTTTTGTTCATCTAAAATCCAAATATAACAGGGCATCCTGTATTTTATCTGGCAATCCAAACTGCAAACAAACAAACAAAAAATTTTAAAACTGAAATTAATTTTTAAAAATAAAATATAAAATAAATTTTTAAATTACATTAATGACAAAATTAATAAAATAATTACAATGAAATAGACTAAATTAAAGTTAGATTAAAATACATATGAAGTACTAAACAGTTCCTGCCACAGCACTCACCTGCCTCACCCCCACCCCTTGCTGTGTCACCAGAAGGAAATGGGGCCTGTCACTCGGGACCTCCTGTCTGGGAGATGACAGACCACAGACACAAGGCCATTGTGTGCAAGGAGGCCCCTGGCTGTCCCTGGCAACCCCTGCTTCCCTTTGCTGAACTGTGTCCTAGCAGGCCCTGGGTCACATACCAGGGATGGGATGGTGACACCCATGACAGCTCCTCTAGCTGTATATGGCTGCTGCTGTCATTCTGCCACTCAAATCCCCAAGTGACTGCCATGTAGGTAGAAACAAAAGAGGGCACTCCCCCCCACAACAAATCTAAACGCAAAAAGCTACTAGCAGAGAACTTTTGCTCCCCTGGGCAAAAGCAAATCTGGCCCTAGAAAAATCAGTATGAAAGGGACTATGATATTAATGATGCAGAATGCAGGAAGACATAAAGTCTGACCCTTACGCCCAGGAACCCCATTCCCTGGGAATTGATCTGAATGAAACAGTTCAAAATAAGAGGGCATTATTGGAAGTAGCTAGAAACTGGAAACAACTTCCAAAAGAGGAGTGATTAAACCCTTTTATTCCCACAGGAGTGTCACACAGCCACTGAGGCCAGCACCAGGGCTATGGGACCAGAGATGATTACAATGTGATCTTCATGGGAATGACTTTAGCATGCCATGGTGCATACTGGGATCACAGCTCCTGCAGAACTACCTTTTCTACTCATTGAAATTTTTCCTTAGATCATTGTAGACTTATGTGCATTTATAATACAGGGCTGAGGGGATAGTTCAGTGGAAGAGCACTTGCCTAGCATGTGTAAGGCCCTGGGTTCTATCACTGTGGATACATACCACACACACACACACACACACACACACACACACACACACACACAAAAAAAACCTAGAAAAATCTGACCTCTATCATGTCCTCACTGGTGACCTATTACAACAATGACATGTGTATGTGTGGTTCCAAACCATTTTTATCACATGGGGTGTGGGGGAGGGTTGAGTGTGGTGTTAGGCGTCACACCCAGGGTCTTGTGCCACTGAGCTACATCCTGAACACAGAACTGATTTAAAAAAAACACAGATGCATATATCAAAACAGGTTAGGATAGTGAGATTTGAAAGATTTTTTTTTTTTTTTTTTTGTATTTTAGGTAAGAGTCCATAGGGTGTTCAGTCTCATCACTAGATTGGACTTGTAAGTGATCCACCTCTTTACAGCCTCCCAAGAGCTGGGATTGGGATTATACGATTACGCTGTGCCACCACACTCAGTTTCAATCGCACCCAGGGGTGCGGCCTGCCCCGGGGATGCACACCTTGCCCTCACACCTGCTTTCAGGTGCTTTAATATGCTGAGCTATTTGGCCTGCCCTGAAAGATTTTTTTGGGAAATATTTCTCTCTAATGTTGCTGTATAATCAATTAAAAGAGGAGGGGCTGGGGAAATGGCTCAGAAGAATAAGCGCTTGCCTGGCAAGAGAAAGGGCCTGAGTTAAATCCCTGGTTCCGCCAAATAAACAAATAACGAAAACAAGTTGAGTCCTTCGTGGAGAGAAGAGGGAACTGGGTCGAAATGACAACAAAGGTCAAGCTGTCTCACCAGCTTGGCTGTGCACCTTAGGCAGATCAGGGCACCTGCCCTGGGCTACAGTTGTTTTACCAGTCAGTGGGGATCACTTTCTGTGCTTTTCCTGACAAGGAGGTTATTTTTGCCAAATCTAGACAAGTCATTCAGACCCTGAGCATAGAGCAATTCACCAGCCCAGAGAGGCCCTGGGGGGTGGCATTTCCACAACTTCCCACCAGCTCACAGTGGGCTGCTGCTAAGGACAAAGGGATTGCCCTCCACAGGTGAGGAGAGGGACAGGAGCTTCCCAGACATTTCCAGCAGCAAGAAGCTGGTCTGTAAAATGGAACTGTCACCCTGAGCAGTGGATGTGCACAGCGGTAGGGGGTGGGGGATAGAAGGGAGGGGGTAGGGGGGAAGGGCACACCCAGAAAGGTGCAAATGAAACAGTATCCTTGGTTGCCTGGACTGCCAGGAGAATGGGGGACAGGTTTCCCTGCAAGACACACTACAAAGTCAGGGGCAGGGGCAGGAAGTCTCTCCACACCACCCAACGCTTTTTACTCAGCAGCAGTGAGCAGCTTATGTCAAAGGCCATTGGGCAGGTGTGGTGGTGCATGCCTGTAATCCCAGCAGCACTCGGGAGGCTGAAGCAGGATCTCTTATGAATTCAAGGCTAGCCTGCGCTACATAGTAAGTTCAGGGGCAGCGAGACCCTGGTCCCTACTGTGTCCATTCCACCAGGCATATTTGCAAGGCTGGTCCAATTAGTTCTGAAAGGGCTCCTTCAAGGGTGCCCCTAGGCTTCACCCTTTCTGTCCCCCATCCCAGCTGAGCATCCTTGGTTCTGTGAACACCCTGGCTTGTCTTCTGGGCAGGTTTTCTGACCACCGTGCTTTGCTTAGTCTCCTTTCCGGCAAGCCCTAGAAGGAGCGAGGCTAAGTTGGCTTCTCATGCCTTCGTGGGCCCTTATGGGGTCGAACTGTGTCTTTCCGAAGGTCAGGTCAAAGCCGGGTTCCTGGGACCGCGGCTGGCCTCTGCGGGGTGACCGCTGCAGCAGCAGGCCGCTGGTGTCGGCCAGCAGAGGGCGCGGGAGGGGGCGGAGCCAGGAGGTGGACACTCTCTGCCACCGGTTGCTGGGGCCCGGGAAGCGCCCGGTCGCCCTTCTAAGTCCCCCTTGACGTGCGTGCACAGCTTGGGTGGCCTTCTGGGCCAGGCAGCAGACCTGCAGCCACAGGGCAGGCAAAGGGAAGAGGGAAGACTCCCCGCAGGTCTGCACCCCACCTTCGCAAGTCGGGCGCCACGCTCCTTGTCCGGGGTTTAGGGGAGGCCTCTGGGGGAGCCCGGGGCTTCTGCACCGGCATTGTGGAAGCGGGCAGGCGGGTCACACTCAGCCCCTAGCGGGAGGAGCGGCACACGCCTGCAGTCCCCAGCACTCGAGAGGCTGGGGCTGGAGCCAGGGTCACACCCCTGAGCCCAATCTGAGCAACGTAGTGACTTAAAGACCTCATCTCAAGATGAAACATGGAAAGGGGCTGGGGAAAGCTCTGCTTTCAGCGCCCTAGACCTTAAGGCTCTCGTCTACTGAGTACTTCTATAATTGTAGTTTAAAAAAAAAAATGATACAGGGACCATTGAGATAGCTCAGTGGACTAAGAGCCTTCTAAGGCAAGCGCGGGGACCGCCTTGCAGCGCCAGCACCATCCCAGGGCGCACTGAACTAGCCACTGAGACCGGGCGTGGTGGAACACGCCTGAAATCCCAGTGCTCGGGAGGCTGAAAATAGGAGGATCATGAGTCCAAGCTGCGTAGCGAGACCCTGTACCAAATACATTTTTTTTTCTTAAAAAAAAAAAAAAAAAAGATAGTTGTATTGATCATCTAATTTGCAGGTCTTAATGCTTGTGACAGCTCTGGGAAGGTTACTGATTGTTTCACAGATGGCAAAAGGAAAAGAACTTGGAAAAGGTTGGCTCGCCCACAGCTAGTAAAGAGCTGGGTTCCCCAGGGCTGAGTTCCCAGGGCTCTAGGGCAACACAGGTTCCGATGGCAGAGGTGGGCCTGGCCGCACTACTCTGCCCTGCTCCTCCTTGCCCTACCCAGCACATCTGGGTGCCTGTGTGGCTCCTGAGTCCTTCACCAGCAGGGACACTGCAGTTGTGCTGAAAGAGCTGTGCTCCATCCAGGTACAGTGGCTGGGTCCCTGCGCTCTGGGCATGCTCTTTTGAGAAGGATGGCGCCTGCGCGGGCTGCAGACAAACCAAGATCCCAGCCGGAGACAGTCATATGGCCCCCAACACCCAACCCATCCAGGCCGAGTGTCCCCCAGTGCTGGGCAGCCTTTCTCCTAAGCCCAGAGATTTCGTTTTTTATTTTTGTTTTTGCTTTTGTTTTCTCACTCTGTAGTTCAGGCTGGACTTGAACTCAGAGCAATCTTTCTGCCTCAGCCTCGAGTGCTGGGGATTACAGGTGTACGCCACTACGCCTGGTTAAAGGGATTTCGTTTTTTTATGAAAATACGTGGTGATTAGTGAGGGAATGTGCTAGAATGTTCGATTCAGTAGTGTTGATAACGACGACCTCCCAGGAAAAGACAAGTAAAATGTAACTGTCCAAAACTAGGTGATGAATTAAATAAATTCGCAGTAGTAACAATACAGGGTACAGTAGTATGCAGCCATTAAAAATGGTTTTAAGGGGCAGCCAAATAGTTCAGCGGATTAAAACGCCTGCTTAGGCAGACGCAGGAGTCGGAGGTTCCATCCTGGGTCTACCGTGCCGCCCCCACCCCAGGCATGCTGAGATGGTGATTGAGACTGGGTGTGGTGGCAGGCGACTGTCATCCCAGCATTGGGAGGCTGAACACAGGAGAATCACTACAAGTCGTATCTGTGTAGTGAGACCCTGTAGACCTTGCACTAAATACAAAAAACAATAAAATTAAATTTTTTTAAGAAATGGCTTTTACCTGGGAGTGTGATGCATGCCTATAACTCCAACATTCTGGAAAGATGAGGCAGGACACCAGATGCAGCCCAGCCCAGCCCGGTCAACTTGGCAACTTAGTGAGACCCTAAATTTTTGTTTTGAGACAGGGTCTCAATATGTAGTTTGGGCTGGCTTTGAGCTCATGATGTAGCCCTCCTGAGTACTGGAATTACAGGCACACATCACCATGACCTGTCAACACTGTTTTAAAATAAAAAATAAAAAGGTCTGGTTCAGTGCAAAGGCACAGGTTCTATCCCCAGTACTGCAAAAATAAAAACTTTAAGGGCTGAGGAGATGGTTCAGTAGAATAGAATAAGCGCTTCCTTGGCAAACGCAAGGGCCTGAGTTCAATCGCTGGTTCTGCTAAAAAATAAATAAACAAATAAAAACTTTTCATTGGGCTCCCTACAAATCTAAAGTTTAGTAGGGCTGCAGGGATGTGTGTGTGTGTGTGTGTGTGTGTGTGTGTGTGTGTGTATAGCTAGCCTGCCTGGCAAGCTCAAGGTCTGAGTTTGATTCCTGGCCAAAAAAAAAAAAAAAGATTCAGTAATGTGGTACATGTTCACAATAAAATATTCACAGAAAAATACCTGTCCCATATTCAGTGTTTAACAAATATAAGCACAGGGCTGAGGAGACAGCTCTGTGGTCTAAGCTTACAGGCGCAAGGACCCAGGTTCTACCCCAAGCACTGCACACCACGCTGGCCCCTGACAGTAAGCATGATGGCGCATACCTGTAGCCCCAGAGCTGGGCAGGAGGGTCACAGGAGGGTCACTATGAGTCAGAGATGTGGAGTGGACTCTGTAGACCCTGTACTAAAAAAAAAAAAAAAAAAAAAAAAAAAAAGATCCTGGGATAGGGCTAAGGCCTTTGCACTAAGCGATATTCCCCAAACCTTTCATTTTTGAGAGTCTTGCTAAGTCACACAGGCTGGGCTTGAACTTGTGCTTCTTCTACTTCACCCTCCCAAATCCAGGACTTTTTCTTTAACTTTCATTAGTACATATTTGTCATATACATTGACACTTCTGCCATAAGGTATTCATGCTTGTACATATCTTCATTCTTTTTCTCTACTCCCCTCTTTTCAACCCTTCCTCTCCTAGTTTACACAAGCTATGATTCCATTTTTTTCTTTTCTTTTCCTTCCCTTCCCCTCCCTGCACCCTAATTCCCCTTCCATTTGAACATGTTCTTTCTCCTTCCCCATATCTACCCTCCATGCTGCTTATTTACCTTTTGAGTTCTCATACAAGAGAAGCAATGTGACATTTAAACTTATGTGTTTATTTCACTTAAGATTATGGTCTCCGGATGCATCCATTTTCCTACAAATGACGCAAGCTTATCCTTCTTCATGGCAGAGTAGCATTCCATTGCATATGAACACTGCAATTCTTTACAAGATGGTTTTTATTAGCCAAATGGCCTGGTAGCTCCTTCCCTCCCATAATTTCTGACTTCTGGGTGCCCACCATGGCTTCCAGAGCAAGGGGCCTTTCTACCCTCCCATCTCTCCCCAATCTTGGAACTAGTCTTCAAAACTCAGTCCCATAGCCGGGCGTGGTGGCGCATGCCTGTAATCCCAGCACTCGGGAGGCTGAGGCAGGAGGATTGTTGTGAGTTCAAGACCAGCCTGAGCTACAAAGTGAGCTTAAGGCCAGCCTGAACTGCATAGTGAGACCCTGTCTCAAAAAAAGACAAAAAAATAAAATAAAATAAAAAAAAAAAAAAAACAAAACTCAGTCCCTACCAGAATTCCTATAGGCAGCTAATTTTCACAGTTCAGGGACCAAACTGTGTTGCTTCTACATCTTGCTTCTCAGTAGGTGATTTCAAGCTTCTCAAAGTCTTCTCTACTGGGACCAACTACATGTGCTACAGGTTGAATATGGTTTGTTCTCTCTGAGACACTATAAAACCTTCATGTGGCTGTGTGCACAGGGACAAATAAAGCCTTGCTGGAGTGCATGGCCACTGGGGTGGCCTCACCCTTCCTGCTCTGGCTCCTGCCTGTAGCTGTTAGGACAGCACAGGGTGCTCAGCAGAGGTAGCTGTTGATCCCGGCCACCAGCCTCTAGAACCAGGCCCAACAAACTTCTTTCTTTCATAAACCATGCAGTCTTGAGTATTCTGTTCCAGCAACAGGAACCGGACTAAGCCAATGCATTTCTGAACTGGGGAAGCTAAGGCCTAGTTCTCTTTCTTTCTGAATAGAGAAGCATCGGAGCTGAAGAGAGATCACCTGTTTGCTGGCTCTGGAGACAGGCAAATGTCAGGAATGAACTCAATATCCATCTATTTTATTCTCATTAGTTTCATTTCTGGGAATCTATTTCAAGAAAAAAAATACAAGATGTACAGGGGCAAGCCAAAAACATAAAGATGTTTATTGAAGCTCCATTTATAGCTGAAATAAATATATATATTGGAACGAATGTTCAACAAGAAAGCACCATGTAGCCATTTGAAAAAGATTCTACATCAACAGCGAAAAAGGGCAGGGTAAAAGTTAGGTACACACAACTTTGCCAGAGGCAGGGGGAATAAAGCGACCATCAGAGTCTTAGGTGAGTTGTTTCCCTCTCTTCCTCCAACTTTCCCTTTAGCACTTTGTTCTTTTTGAGACAGGGTCTTGCTGTGTATTTCAAGTTGGCCTTGAACTCACTGAGTAGCCCTGGCTGACCTTGAACTTTTGGGGATCCTCCTCTCCAACCTCCCCAGTGCTGGGATTACTGGCTCAATCCACCATACCCCTTCACATTCTTGAGCATTGCCCAGCAGGCAGTGCTGTCCGAAACCTCCCACCAGTCATGGGTAGGAAAGAACTCTCAAGCAACCTGACCCAGGAGCAGGAGCCAAGGTCAGGCCTCCTGGGCACTTGAGGAGACACTGCTGTGTCCCAGGCCTAACATGGACTGAGACTGCCACCTGCACAGGTGGGGACAGGGAGCTAGTGACTGTAAGCAGAACCCTGAGAACAAAGGGTCACGTGTGCAGGGCTCTTTTGTTCCCAAGGTCCTTGCCACCTGGAAGATCGTGCTAAGGTGCCCAGTTACCAAAGGAGCCCAGACATGGGTCAGGAGACCAAAAGCCCCGGCCAGCACCTTCCCTGCACACCAGCATGCCCTGCACCAAGGCCAGAGGTGGGCAAGATACGCCTTCCCTAAATGGGAAGCAGCCTCCACCACCGCTCACTGGGGTCAGTCTGCACATATCTCCTCCTGGTGCTCACTCCAGGTATGGCTCCTTCCAGGTTGCTCCCATTCTGACTGTGGGGCTCCTTGGCCACTCCTCTCCACACCCCATTGCAAGAGCAGTGGTGCCTGCTCATCAGGAGCTCCCCAGCTGTCACAGACACCCTTCTTTGTACTCTGGTCCTAAGACGCCTGCCACTACACCTGAGGCTGTCTGCTTTCCCAGCAGCCTTCCTTCATCACTGTAACTCACCTCTGCTGCAAGCGGCACCACTTCCCTGCGCCTGCACAGCACTGCATGCTGCGGGATGCTGCGGTTGGGTGGAAGCGGCCCTGCACCCCGCCCGCAACGCCCCATGAGGTACTTAAGCCTTCTGGAGCGACAGTCAAATGAGACACAAGACAAAAGGACATTATTATGGTGCTTTTTCCGTTTTTCTTTTTGCACAAAAACAGTCCATTTATTCAAGTGTTCTCCAGCACAAGTACATTAGAAAGGAGCTTTATTATATTCTTCTGGGCACAAAAAAATGTGATGAAGGCGGAACTGACAGACTTTCTACATCTGCTGTATGCATTGACCTCTTTAATTATTTCATAAACAGCTATGTCACGAGCATCACGTACACAGAGATACAACAGAACACCAGGCGGCCACGGCAGAGCCCACAGAGCACCGTGCGGCCGGGCATCCCAGAAACCAGACTGTGAAATGTACATTATTATTGTCAATAAATAGAGAAGCAACCCTAAAAAAAAAATACAGTGGTGAAAGGATGCTGGAACCAGGAAAAAAAAAAGAAAGAAAGAAAGAAAGAAGAAACGAAACAAGAACTCAAGAGAAAGGAAGAAGGCTGGGGCTGGGGAAAGGCTGGGAGGTCCTGCATTTAGCTGCGTGGAATGTGGAGTAAAAGTGCTCTGCCACCGGGGTCAAAGCGCAATCGTCTGTAACAGTAAAAGTTATTACCAAATCAGCTACGGAGTTTATTCTTCAGTATGAATACATGATTTCCCACAAATAGGTAAGCACCCGCTACTTCAATGCCTCAGCTAAAACACGTGAAATCGCTCACTTAGTTTTCAAGTACAAAGTTAAAATGCCTTTTTAATAATATATCAGAGTAAAATAATAGTCTCTTTTAAACTCCACTACAAGAAAACAAAACAAACAGTCATTGTCCAGACAGCAGACTTAATTTAACAATATATATTTTTAATAAAATGTTTTAGCACCTTGTTGAGTCACCTCCTCCCTCTGCATATTCTAAGGAATTTCAGCGTTTTTTTTGTTGTCTGTTGAATTCTCAGGCTGTGCAACCAAATCGACCTGTAAGTGAAATGGGACGACCGAGATGCTTTGGACCACTGCTCATGGCCTCAGGGACAGGCTGGAAGCTGCCACACCGGGCTGTGGGGAGCAAGTCCCAGGAGTTTTCCAGTTACCAGTTTTGGGAGTCCAGGGCCTCTCAGGAAGTTAGCAAGTTCCCACTAGCAAAGGCCTTCTACCTCTCTTCTCCATGCGTTCACCTGCTTGGTTCTCCTGCTACACAATTCATTGCCTGGGGTCAGAGACAGGTCCCCAACCAAAGAGCTCACTTAAACTGGGTCTCTGAAACCCACACTTCCAAAGACTCCAGATTTCCTTTACCAAAACGTAAAGATGCCAAAGCACACTTTGCAACCATGGAGTTCATCTTTTGAATCGACCTACACCCTTTCCAGTCGGGTCTTCCCAACCTCAGCACAAGATCTGGCCAGGAGAACCACTGTGCCTTCAAGCCGTCTCTGCAATACCTTCTTGTGCCGGCTGTTTCTTGTCAAGGACACAACCGGATATCACCCTCTAGTCACAGCACTGGGTGCAAGCAGACTAGAGCAAGGTCTGATAACAAACTGAGCTCCCTAAGCCCCCAGTACCAAAATGTGGGTCTGCCCTGAAACTCAGTTCTCACAGCACGGTGGCTCTTCAGTCCCCAACTAAACCAAGAACTTTTCAGGGCACATGCCACAACTCCCAGGGAAGGACAGTTCTGCAGATATGAACACCTCGGCCCTGAAGCATACAGATGGCAACAGGAAGTCCACAGCTCCCCTATGTGTTCACTTTTACAATCAAAACCAGAACTAGTGATTACTCTTCCCAGAAGAGCATCTCCCAGATGGCTCAGCTGGATTCCTGCCTTGCTTCTGTTCCAGACCTCCGGGTGCTAGAGATGGAGGGTGACTGGAGCAGCCAGGCCCAGATGGGCCAGCCTTCCTTCATACCAGGTCTGCTTGGCCATTCTACACCCTGGCCACTCCAAAAACACCAAACAGGCTTCCTACCTACCAACTACACCCAGGCCTGTGGGAAAGCTAAGAGATCCTAGATGCTGTCTGGGGAAATCTGCTAATGCGATGTTCAATGGCAGGGAAATTCTGGGGTTCAGAAAAAGACAGTAGATGCAAGATCCCTATGACCCTCTCCGGTAGACCCTAGCTCTTGTGCCAGTCAGTCCCACGGGGAGGGGGTTAGCACCAGCCAGCCTGACGCCCTGCTGGGATGTAGCAAGCACCTCCTCAGGCAAGAGGCCAAGGTTCTGAGACCCTGGCTCTAGCACCAGCTACCTCCCCCAGGCAAGGGCCGTGGGTCTTTGGCACCATGTCCCACTTGGCACCTGCAGGAGGAAGAGGTCACCTTTGATCCCCAGGGCTGAATTCCAGGGGAACAGACCTACTCTTTGGAAAGGAAACACAGGTCACCCTCCCGGCTTCTCCCCAGACTTTCTTGGCCTGTATCCCTGCCTCATCAAAAGCCCAGTGAGCCTGCCTACCCCTCCCATGATCTTACCTCAGCTAATGAGGCTCAGCTCCCCTTTGAAAAGTACCTAGAACCTGTCCCCAGAAGCCCCAACAAGGGTAGAGGCGGATGACGAGCAATGCAGCCTGGCTAAGATGACAGTCTGAGTCCTCTACATCCTACCAAGTTTTGCTGAGACCAAGCCTCCACACTGGGCTGGAAGAAAAGCTGGTGATGAACTCTACCCCTAAATAGGATCCATTCTGGGAGTCACTAGAGTGAGAACAACATGAGGCCTGTGCCCAGCACCTACTCTCCAAGCGAGCCTGCCAGCCCACTGCTCTGGACTTGTCACATCTTTGGCTACCAAACCCTTCCTGAGTCCCCAGACCAACCCCCAGGGGGAGCACCAGCCCCAGTTAAGGTGGTGGTAGGGCCACTAGGAAAAGCTAGATCCTTCACATAAGCAGGGGACAGAGGCTTGGGAAAGCCAGAGCTCTGGAAAAGGAAAGCCCAGACTGTCCTGTTGCTGGGAGCCGGGAAGACCTTGGCGCTGGCCAGTGGGGAGGGAGCACCTTAGACTGCCGGAAGCAGCCGTCCTCCCCACGGCCCTCCTGGAGTAGTGCTGGTGGACTCCAGATCAGAACACAGCCCTGCTGGGGCAAGAGGGATGGGCCAGCACATTTAGCACAGGGATGCCAGTGGGGAGAGGTCCCCCATCTCCTACCAGCTCCAGTCCCGAGAGGCTAGTTAGTAGCTGCCACATCAGGAACTTGGCAGGCAGCATAAGGTGTTCTCTTCAACTCCGCCTATGGAGGAAACCAGCAGAGTGGGGCCAGGACTTAGAGACCCCAGAGGTACAAGACAAGCCACCAGCCGTGTAGTCCTGAGTGATGAGCAAGGGATCAAAGCCTGTTTCACTTTGTTTCCAATTACTGATCTGCTTTATTCAAAGGTGAGCATTAGTCCCATTTTTGTCTTTTTTTTTTTTTTTTTTTCTTTCCCAATGGAAGCCCCACAGCCCAGACAGACAGATGTCAATTTGATTTTGGTTGGGCGAATAGGTAGGGGGAGTCGAGGGCTGACTTTACCGGTGCCTGGAGTCGCAGGTCAGTATCACAGGTTGCTAACAGAAGAATCTTTGACATCACCAGGGGTAAAAGGGATTAGAACACGACCTGCTAGAGGAAGCACCTGCTCAATCAAACCTCCTTTTCCTGCCTTCAGCACCTAGCAACTTCTGAGATCAACAGTCTGCCTGCAATCAGGGCAACAGAGGTAAAGAGCTTCGGGCTGACTCCACAAAGTCCTGAATCCTGGGGACAAGAGCCTGGGGCTCCCTGGTGTGTGTGTGTGTGAGTGCACGCGATATGCATCCAAACAGAAGCAAGTTCCTGTGCGTGTGTGAGGACTGACTGGCGTGGGGCTTCTGTCCGTGGCAGGAACACAGGCTCACTGCTGAGCCTGCTCCCTCCACCCCCACTGTGTAATATTCTTATACATGACCCTATCTATGTATTTATATAGTGCCTATCATCATAGGCCCCATCTTTCTGGGGATGCGGACTTGGGACCATGTGCTTAATGGCACACCTCCCAGTTCTGCCGGTCCCAGGAGGTGCTGCCCCCCCTCCCATTATAAAATATATATCTCTATATGCCACATATCTACACCCCATCCATCCAGGCAAGCTCCGCCTGTCAGGCTCTCACCCCAGAGCAACAGCACCATCCCTCCCCACCACCAATGCTGGGCTGCTGGGCTGCCAGCCCCAGTGGGAAGCAGAACAAAGTGCGAGCACATAGGGCCCCAGGTGCTGCTGCCTCAAGGTAAGAGCACAGCTATCAGACCAAACACTAGAAAATAAACACACACCACTCCAACCACACACACAAGGAGAGAGGCTGCCCAAGCCTCTCTCCGGCCCTGACACACCTGATCATGAGGAGGGGAAGTAGAAGAGAAGAGTGACCAGCCAGAGGGCAGGCCTTGGGGACTCCCTGGCCACCCAGCTTGTCTCTATGCCATCCAGTGGCCCACCTGGCCCGAGGGGTAGGAACCAGGGCACCAGAGCCACTACTGCCTTAGAAGCACCCTGCTCCCCGCACCTTGGTTTGAAACCTAAAGGGAAGGGTGTTGGGCTTTTGTTTTCTTAAAGAAAATCTTAAAACAAACAATTATAACCAGAACCATAAGAATAATTATAATAAAAGGTGTCATCAGCCTCCCAGTATAAAACTGCAGCCTTTGGAGATGACCAAAAACATCACATTCCAGGGGCCCAGGGCCGCCTTATGCACAGAGGGGAGGATCATGGGGCCTCATAAAAGAACACACAAAAGGCGACTTAGACAGGAAAGCACCAGTACGTTTTGTATGTTTTTTTATTTGCTCCAGGTGGGGTTTGTAACTGTCACTTTTCCACACCCTGGATTATTTCTGATCCCACCACAAGGAGCCCTCTCTAACATGAGAAATCAGGAATGAAGACTCCTCGCCCTGCCCTCTTGCTAAGGGAGCCTCCTTTTTTGAAAGATTTCAAAGGTTACTGCATGAGCCAGATGGACTCCATGCTCCGCTTCTCAGGGCCTGACCACCGCGGCAGAGCCCTTTTTTGGCAGGGAGAAGCAAGGGAATGCAACTCAATTCCCCTCCTTTAGCTTGCTATAAACCAAGAGGGAAACCCCACTGGACAGTAAGCCGTCTTCAAGCTGAGTCCCTTTCCCCATTCTTGGTTAAAACCCTTTGCACATAAGGCCAGACGGAAGCTGATGTTTTTACTCATCTCGCTGTTTTAAAGCACCATTATGAAGTCAGGTTGTACAGTAGTTAACAGTACCTTTTATATATATATCTCATATCTATCATATATATATAAACTGTAAACAAGAGGTAACAGCGGCTTCTAGAAACTGGTTTTCTTCAAGGTTTCCTGTGTGGTAGGCACCTGAAATACTGTAGAAAAGTATCTTGTGTGGTGGTCTCGTCTCCCTGCTGCTAGTTGGGTTCTGTTTGCATGACCAGGAATGGTGCTGGTAGGACAGCTCAGAGGCGGGGAGGAAGTTCGACCCCCGAGTGTCTAATTTTCTGCCCCTGCTTGTGCTCCTATCTGATCAGGCTAGAGACAACAATAACAAAAAGATATATAGTAAAAAGAAAAATACCCAATATATAGATTTCTATAGAATTTCCTTTGCTCATCTCTCTGGCCTTTCCTCTGCTAGGTATCATTACTGTTTTTTGTTACTGATTTTTGCTGCAATAACACTCTTGTTTCAGTCACAGCAAGAAACAAAAACCCAAACAAACAGAAAACCCCTCTGAAAGAGAAGAAAACAAAAGGTTTGACCCAAAAAGGGGAGAAGGGAGGGGGCTTGGTTTTGCTTTTTAAATAGGACTGAAGATCAACATTGAAAAATCAGGAGATGATGTCCAACCCTTTTCACAAGGCAAAGCCCTCCAGTATTTCCACCTCTGTGGTTTTTGTTTTAAATTCCTTTTTCTCTTCTGGGTGCTGATACTTCTCTCCATCCTCATGTTCTTGGTGTTTTATTGTGTTTTGTGTTTTTTTTTTTGTTTGTTTAACTTTGTGTCACTACCTCAGTTTGCCCCCATGTCCCTTACACACAAGCAAAATATTCCTTCAGTGGAGCGAAGAGGTGGCGGATGACTGGCACGCTCCAGGACCGGCCCAGCAGTCTCTGCCTCGCCAAGCGGCTCATGTTGGAGACATCAGTATAGTGGACAGGGAAGCCAAACACCCTGGGGACAAGAGTGGAAAGGGCAGGGTGAGTGCAGGCTGCTCCGAAGCCATCTGCCCGCATGGCAGCTGCAGGTGGCAAGGACCCAGCTGAGCACTTCACACCCACACTCCAAGGCTAGCCTGCTCTGCATCCTCTGCCTTCCCCATCAACACTCGCCTGCATCTCCGTTGGCATCCAGGCTGCCAGTGTGCTGGTCTGTGTGGGCCTCAAGGCTGTTAACATAATCCCTGCCTCACACCTAGCAGACATAGAAAGTACTCATATAAAAAATAAAAATAAAATTAAAAAAAACTTCTAAAATGCCTCCCTGACAAAGCTCTCCAGTTTTCCGGCAAGCAAGGTCTAGATCAACGATGGACAGCTCAAGGCTGAAAGCAAAAATATGTATACTCCTCTCCAAGTCACCCCAGAGCAAAGAGCCCCAAAATGAGCTGAACTCTCATCTGGCTTCACAAGCTCAAGGATTTCCTGTTTGCTCTGATTGTGTAAATGGTCTTTTTGTCTGGCTTAATCCTAGTTACAAATAATCAGGAGCCGAACCAGTCCTCGAGTCCAGCTTGCACTCACTGCTGCAATGCCTAAGATACTGCAGGGGAGGTCTGGGTAGCCCTGGCACCAGAAAGGGATTCCTAGAACCTCTTGATTTAGGAACAGCTATAAAATACACAAGGTCCTCACCAACCAAGAGTCCTCCTCCAGGGCTCAGCCACACAGGGGAATGCTTGGATTTGTGGGCAGGACCGTAACCCCACCCTTGAAAGCAAAGCAGGCAGGACACATTGCACACAGGACGCAGGTACCTTTCCATTTCAGTGCACCATAAGATGTCCTCTTTCTCATTCATGAAGACAGGAAAATGCTGGTCTTTGCCCTGCTTTATGGAGTTTGACCTAGTAGTAATGGTCCTCACTTTGCTGAACTAGAAAAATGAAGAGGAGAGAGGTGAGCACACACCCAACTGGTGCTGGGTCAAGGCAAACGGGGTTCAGACTGAGCCTCCCCATCCCTCTTGTCCTGATTCACTTCCCACTCTGAGGTCACCTGGCCATCCTGGTCCAATCCAGCTAGTCAGGCTTGAAAGGAGGTGGCAGCTCTCACACCACTATACTTTCTAAGTCTTCCAAAGGCTCAGTCCTCTCGGAGGTGGGTTCAAAGAAGTCCAAGCTACACTGTGAATCAACTCCTAAACCCTGGCTTTCATTGGCACAGAGCCTAAAGCTCTGTGAGCTCAGATTTCTCCAGAGAGAAATGCACGTCCTAGGAGACACCCCTGCTGATGACTCTTGCTGTGCCTTGGTCAAAAATACAGTAAATATATATTGTTTTAAAGATCACAGAGGGACACAGAACTGTGGTAAAGCCTCCTTACTGACAACCTAACAAGGGAAGGAAGGCCCAAAGGCAACAGCTCTGGGCCATGCCCTGGCTAACTGACTGACTGTACCAGGCCCTAAGTTGCATTTTCTATGCTGGCTGAGCACACAGGCCCTATGGAGCAGGCAGGACACTGCCCTGACACCCTCCACTTCAACCTGCTCTCTATTCCCCGCAGAGGTCGTGGGTGTGGGGCTGACCTTGGCTATTCTGCCATGCTCCAGACACTCCTGTAGCTCCAGCTTATCGTTCACAGTGGATGCCAATGGCCTACAAGGTAGAAGACAGAATATAACAGCAGAAACCAAGGGAGCAGCAAGATGATCCCCCGAGGGTGTTCACTTCCAGCAGCCACGTGACTCCCAGGGGCATGCATATAGGCTAGAACACTCTGAAACCTCCTCTAAAACATCATACACTGCAGCCATCCATGGACACATGGGTGAGACCCCACTCTTACAAACTCAAAAGTGGTCTCAGACTACCAAAAGGCAGATGGGGCCGGGCCAGGGGGCTCTTGTTACATATAGAACAAGGGCTCCTTAGGTAGTTTAGGCTGGTCTGGAACTCACAACCTTCCTGCCCTAGTCCTCTAAGTATTGGTACCCCATACCCAGCAAGAGCACAATTTTAAAAAATTGGTTATTTTTGAATATGTTGTTTTGTCTCACAACAAAACAAGCTTTTAGGGTGAGAGAATATTCTCTATCTCGAGGGCTTTTGTTTTTTGGAGCTGTCCTTGAACTCACTATGTAGCTCATGCTGGTTTGGAACTCCTGGGAATCGTTCTACCTCAATGGACACTGGGATTAGAGGTGTGTGCCATCACATGCTGTACCCTGATGTGTGGCAATGATTCATGAATATGTACACTTTGTACACACAGTTAAAGACCGAAGTTCCACAAAATCAATCCAAGGATTCAGATTCTGGGATACCCCTCAGGAAGAAGGCCAGACAGCAGAAGATCACTGACTGTCATGACACCGAGGAATGTTGAATACAGGCTTCCACAGCACTCCAGATCCCAGCATGGGGATCTGGGCCTGTGGTCACAACAGACACCTCCTTGACTGCAGTCTATTTGCACGCACCATCTACTTGTCCCCACACAGTCCCTCTGCTATTTCCAGAGCTTCAGAATCCTCATGTTTTAGGGTTAAAGTGGGTGGCAATAATTCCACTGGCCATGATCTGTCAGAGGACACTGAACACTAGCTCCATAGAAACACTGGACTGACAAGTGTATCTCCTTGCAACAGACAGATTCAACAACCTCTTGCAAAAGACAGAAAGGGAAGGGATAGGAAAGGCCCTCCAAGCCCACGTAAACAGCAATGAGTAGATGACTGAAGCCAAGTTACATGGTGCTTTCTATTTATAGGTATACCAAGAAGGTTAAAAATCCATGCTGGAAAATATAATCCTCCATAATGGGTCGCCAGATCAGGTGGTTTTCTCTCGCTTTCTAACTGCAACTCCAGGAAAATCCCTTTGTCCAAAGGATTTCATCAGGCAATTATTACACCCAAAGGAATAAAATATTTTTTTTCATTTCTTGACGTTAAGATCTTTACCTATATAATTTAAGTGAAGAAAGTCCTTTCCTTCTAACAAAGGATAAAAAGCCAACACAGTGTGAAAGAGAACAAGCAGAACCCTCAAATTTAGATGCTTTGGCTTCAGCTTCCCTCTCTTGGATGCCACACCTTTCCCACAGTCCCCACCCTACAGGCTCCCCTCAGGAGCACACAAGGACCACCTGGCTCCTGGCTCTAGACACACTGAGGCAGGATAGGCAGCTTGAACACCAAAGGATAGGCTTTTCTTGTGCATAAATAACAATGCATTTTGTTTTTTGTGGCTTTGGCGATTGAACCCTGGGCCTCATGCATAGTAGGTCAGTACTCCAGCACTGAGCTAGACCCCAGCCTTGTTATTTTGAAACAAGGTGTCTCACAAGGTGCTCAAGCTGGCTGTAAACCTTTGACCTTCTCACAGAAGGATCTCATATAGCTGGATTACAGCTATGCACCACTGTGGACAGATTAAAATGCAATTCTGGAAATCCTGTTTACACCACTGATTGCTAGCTTCTTGAGGCAAACATTTTCTGTGCTCCAACTCCCCTTCTTTCTCAAGGAATAAAAAGCACAGAAGAGCAGCAGGCATTGAACAAAGGAGGCTAGCCCAGGATGGTCCCTCAGTGTCCCCCCTCTCTGGGCCATTCTATCTGTAGGTTCCACCCATGGCACCCACCCCCAGCCCTGGAGTGTTCACCAACCTGTTCATACCAGGAAGGTTACCCCAGAAGTAGCGGGCCCTGTGTGCAGCTGACACTTCTTTGGCATCAATCATCACAGGATTGGACTATAAAACAGGAGACAGTTTAAAGATGAGCAAAGGAGAACATTAACTAGTGCTCGGTGATTTTGCTGGTTGAGAACCTAAAGCCCTCAAAGGCTCATACTTCTCTCTCAAGCAGTTACATACTGAGATAGTCTGAAGCCCCTGGGAAAAGCTGGAATGAACGCTAGCCACACAAATGCCAAACATTGCCATATACATGTACTCTCACAGAACATTCCAAACCAGCACTGTCCAATCTTTCTGCGTTGATGGGAATTCTTGTCTGTGGGCACTGCTTCTTGCTGCGGCCACTAGTCTACTAACTATGGGTGGTCAAACTGCATTTGAAATGAGGCCAGTAGGACTGGGCAGATTTTTCATGTAAATAGCCACACATGGCCAATGGCTGCCATATTGGATATTCAGACTCTTCAGACAGAACAGTTTTCAGCAAGCCCGGGTGTATACACTATGTTCAAGCTCTAAGTCAAACAGACGCCCACCCACATTTAACGTCACACAACAGGTCTGAGGTATTACTGAGCCCGAGACTCAGTGGTCCACCCAAGAATGCCTCTGGCACCAAGAATGCCTCTGGCTCACACTTGGCTAAGACGTGAACTGGATTCATGTCATAGGACATAAATTGGGATAAGGATGTTTTCTTCTAGGTGCCAGCCAGAAAGCCTCTATCACGCCACCAGGGAGTGAAGACAGGCCAATCTGGTCAGAGAAAACTGAATATGGCATCTTAAATGTACCCCCTAAAGTAACAGCACACACAATCCCCATCCTAAGGCACCTGGCACCTCAACCTACATAAAGACATTGGGTACCACCTCACACACTCAGAGAATGCTTTTCTTTCTGGAGACATCTAAAACTGGCTCCCCCCACTCTAGCTTTGGAACCCCTGAACATCCAACATAGGCCCCTTGCAAGGCAGAAGCCCCTGGTGCCCAGCTCCACAATGCAGATGAGACAGGAAGAAAGCAGCAGTTCAAGGTACAAGTCATTAGTGAGCCGGCCAGCCAAACCAAGGCTGCTGGCTATACCTCGAGAAATCGTGAGATGTCCCTCTTGTCACTAACGCCCATGGCCACCACATTCTCAAAGAGCCAGAAGAAGGGGCGGTCATCTCCCTCCTTGGGCCGCGCATCATGCAGGAGGCGGTAGAACTCAAAGAAGAGCCGGCCAGTGCCCTCTGAGAGGTCGGAAGAGAAAGTCATCAGCTGGAGCTGTCTGCATCAGACAGTCATATAGGGGTGGGGCAAGGGAAGACAGGGTCATGGGAGCAGCTGTCCCAGGGCAGAAACACCCAAGGAGGAAACCCAAGTGCAGAAGCACTGTCACAGGGGCAGAGGGTGAGGACAAGACCTACCGTAGAGTCCCTTGCGAGCAGGGTTGACGATGGAGAGGTCATTGCAGGGACTGCCCCCAATCACCAGATCGAATGGGCCCCACTCCTGGATCTGGGAGGATAAAGGTACTATGATGGGCCTGTTGTCCAGGGACAGAGGCAGAGAGGACAAAACTGAGCTGTGAACATGGCAAAGTCACGGAGGCTCTCTGGACTCAGCTCCTGAACAGTGAGGAAGCACAAACTGGACCATGCCTGAGGCCAGCAGGGAACCCAGGATGAGCCAAGCAGGACCAGCAGCTACTCGGTGGGAAGGTGCTCCAGGTAGCCCTCACCCTGAGCGCCATGGGTGGGGTGTCTTGGCTGTGAGTATCCTCAGGACTCAAGGCAGACCCAGAAATCTTGAAGGGCAGAGGACCCAAGGCAAGACCCTGCCAAAGCTCCCCAAACAGCAGCAGGTAAAGCCATTTGCCAAAAGCACTGGGAGTGCAGGAACCTCTCCAATCCAAAGCACTCTGCCACAAAAGGGCCCTGAGAGCAGTCCAGAGAGCAGATGGAGACCCCAAATGCAAGTTCCCAAATCTCCCTTTTTTTTTGGCACTACTGGGGGGTTAACACTGGCCTCATAACTGCTACACAAGTACTCTACTGCTAAGGCCTGCCCTGAGCCCCCAGCCCCCTCTAGTACACCAGGGACCAAACCTACCACTGAGCTATATCCCCAGCTATTTTTGAGACAGGATCTTGCTAAATTCCCTAGGCTGGCCTTGAACTAGCAATCCCAGAGCCTCAGTCTCCCATGTAGCTGGGATCATAGGTGTGCACCACGGTCCCTAGTCCAAATTCCTATTGTTAATGTGCCCACTACCCTTGTAAGTCAAAGAAGAAAAATGGAAGATAAGGAGAGAGAGAAGCTGGGGGGAGGGTGATGAGTAAAACAGCAAGTGAACAGAATGGGAAGGAGGGCAGGGCGGCCTTAAGGAGCCGAGTGTGCGGGGTGCAGGGGAAGAGAAGGCGGGGTGCATCCCGCAGCACTGACGTACATGCTTCTGTGTGACGCTGCGGACGTCCCCGACGTACATGATCTTCCCCTGGTGCCGCACCATGCCCACTGTAATGGAGTCCTCACACACCTCTGAGGCAATGTAGCGGTCCACCTGGATGCCCAGGTCCTTCAGCACCAGGAGCCCTGTGCCAGCCAGCAGAGAGCACTGTCACCTGGGGCCACTGCCCTGGTACCTGGTCTTAGCAGGTAAGCCCCTCTGGTCAGCTAGATATAAGGGGTCAGCTGCAATCCAAATCCTACTGTGCCCTGGAGGGGTCTGAAATTCTTTCTTGCCTAAACTGGAATATCAATGCCAGAGCTTTGTGGTTCTGGATCAGACCTTGTTTGGCCTACCCAGAAGGTAGTGAAAGCAAAAGACTGACCAGAGATTTGGGGAAGAACAGCCACTACATTTTGGGTGGCCTGGTTGTAGTTTCTGCCTCTATCACTTCCTGCTGAAAACTTCAAGTATCAATTGAACGCCATCTGCTTCTAAAAAGGCTTCATCCTTTTACCACCTTGCCCAGCAGCTCTCCAGAATTATCTTCTCCTCCTCTGGAGGTCTTCAGTACTTAGTATCTCAATCTCAGTAGTTCAGCTCCTCTCAGACTGCAAGTGTCCCCACGACAAGTAGGAGGCCTCATGCATTGAACCTCCTCCTGAGTTGACCTCTTAACATGACCCCTCTATTAGTGATTAGTGCTATAGTTTGAGGCAAGGAAACAGTAAGAACAGACCTAGAAGACTTTAGGAGAAATGAGGGACAATGGTACCATTTCTATGGCTGCTTATAGGAGCCAAGGAACTTTTCTCCCCAAGGTACTTTTGACACCATCATGGATGTGACATGACTTCAGAAAGCTTCAAAGGTCTAGCACAGGAAACCAAAGCTGCATGTGAACTTTCTAGATTTACAGGACATCAGCAGAGGGCTGAGAACAGAAGACAAACATCTAGCTGGGGTGCCACCCACATCTTGCCCTTTGGCCAAGGTCCCTGGACTCAGACTGCCAGTACCTCCCTGTGGTCATATGAAGACACAAGTTCTACAGACAGTAATTCTTCTCGTAAGACCAGAGAGGCTCTCAGCCTGGGGAGATGACAGAGGGGATTATATATACACCGCAGTATCTAACCTTTCAGGAAGGCTTTCCAGCAGCATCAAGAGCCACACAGAGCCTACAGAGCATTTCCTAAGAGCTTTTCCTACAGAGATAATGGTTTAAGTACACAAAGATATACCTCTGAACTCAGGGCCTCGTGTATTAAGTATATAAAGATATATTTCGAAGAACACTTGTCACAGCACTGCTTATAATAATGAAAAAACAGGAAATGACTTACTAGGGGGTTAAATCATGACACTCTTACAAATGAATGTAGCTGTACGGGTTGACATGAGAAGTACTCATAATACATGACAAGGCAAATTACAAAACAGTATGCATTTTCTACCTTGTTTATCTACAGACATACCATTATATAAACATACACACGCACACAGAAAAAATCCTAAAAGGACACTCACCAAAATGTTAATTATAGAATCCCTACACTTAAAAAGCCTTCTTTAGATTATCTGGTTTATATTCAAAACACAACACACAATTGTTTGTTTTCATCACCAAGTCTGTCTTTTGAAGATTGTGAAGCTTGTTAACTCCTACTACTACTGTCCTGTGTTGCAGAGGAGACTGGTTCACCAGTGTTGTTTTCTGTCCCCCACCCCACCCAAATTTCATGTCTGTAGACTGCACAGCTTTTCAAGTAACATGAAAGCTTCTTTAGCACTGTAGATTCAACTTAGGACCTTGTGTATGCCAGGCAATTACTCTATCACTAAACTACATCCCTACCACAACCCATCCCTTTTTAAAATGTATTTGGTACAGGGTCTTACTATGCAGCTCGGACTCATACTGATCCTCCTGTTTTCAGCCTCTGCAGCACTGGGATTATAGGTGCACACCACCATGCCATCTTGGTAGCCAGCTCAGTGTGCCAGGGGATGGGGCCAGCACGGCATGTGGTGCCAGGGATCAAATTCCAGTTCCTGCACTTGCCTAAGCAGGCGCTTAGTCTGCTGAGCTATCTCTCCAGGCCTTCCCTTTGGTTTTAATGAGACAGTGTCTCCACTATGCAGTTGAGGTTGGGCCTGAATTCACTAAGTGTTCCAGGCTGGTCTAGCTGCCTAGCCTCCCTGTGCTTGGAATAATAAGGTATACATCACCATGCCCAGGCCTAATTTTTTATTTTTACTCTGACAGAGTCTCACTAAGTTGCTCAGGCTTATTTGAACTGGTAATCCTCCTACCTTAGCCTTCCGAGATGCTGGGATTACAGATGTAGCAACCAGAGCTGGCTATGAGAATTTTCTCTTTAGAATACATTTTATTGTGATGCGAACAATCATTCTGTTTGGATAGTCACATGTGTGCACATACACACACAAAGCTCCCTTGTTTACAGACAAAAAGGCCAGCACTCTTGGGATCCATGCCACTCACCAGTAGCGATTCCATCAAAGAGAGACAGCACCCTGATGGGCTTCCTTTTTTCAGCTGGGACAGGTGGATAAACCTTCGGAGGGTCCTAAGCAGGGAGCACAACTGATCAGGTAATGTGCGGAAATGGCTTCCACATGCCGCCCTGGGCTACCCTCCCAGCCTCCTAGACTGCAGCCCACACAGGTCTCAGGCACACATGCTCTTTGCTGAGGCCCCACATCCCCTGAAGTGTGCTCACTAGGGCTGAGTCTCAGCAAAGAGTGGGGGAGACTATGCCCCTTGGCCCAGCACTCACAAATTCCTGGTCATGATTATTGGCAAAGAACATCTGGAGCCGAGAAGGCCAATCTTCCCGCCGCCGCAGCAGTCCGTAGGTGCCCTTGTGCCCACACATGTAGCAGTTCCAGGGGTCTTCCTTGATAGCTGCCTGGGCAGCCCCCGGCCCCACCAACAGATCCACACACTCCACACAAAAGCACCTGAAAAGAGGCTCAGTAAGTGGGGAATATCCTAGCCTGGTGGGGAGGCCAAGAAAGAACATACCCCAGAGTGGCAGCACTGGCGTGCTGAAAATCCAGGTCCCAGGTCAGGCCCTCACCTGCAACAATTGTTGTTCCCACACATGAGCACCTCGCGTCCCCCACAGCAGATGGTGCAGTAGGACTGGTAGCCATCGTCATCATACTGATATGCACATTCCAGAAAGCAGTTCTAGCCAAGGGATATAGGGTCAGAAACTGCCAAGCACAGCCCAGCACAGCCAAGGGAGAGGCTGGCTCTCAACCACCCTGGTAGCCCCACACCTAGGCTCAGGCCCAAACCCCAGATCTGAGAAGGGAGCTGCCCATCACCTCTTTCCCTCTGGGGATCCTTAAGGCCTGGCAACCCCCTTAGCAGTCAGCCTGTCCTGCCACCACCTCTTCAATACCTACCCTCCCAACAAGGCTGCGCTGCTCTGAGCCCTGCCCCTGCCTCCACCCACAGCTGGGGCCTACAATGGGCTTAAGAGAAATCTTTCAGGACACAAACAACAAGCCAAAAGCTTGCAGCCCAAGGGTCCACTTAGCAAGGACTCTGCCTCCAAAGTATCAGGCAAGCCCACATCACACTTCACCAGGTATCCTTCTGAGCTGGGGGAAGGGGTCAGCTCTGCAGGTGTCTCTACCTTGCAGTTCTGGCACATTCCTCCAATGAACAGCGGGTGCTCCAGGGTGACATTGAGGCTCCCACATGAGATGCAAATATCTGCAAAGAAGCAGACTGCAGTGAATATTGCTATCCCCAGAGAAATTCCAGAAAGGGGATGCCAGAGCAGCAGCCAAAGAGGCAGGCTGCAAGTCAGGAAGGATGCACCACAGTCCCAACCTCAAGAGCCTATTTTTCTCCTAGAGTATGAACACCATCATCCAGGCATAGGACATGGTGAGAGAAACCCACTTGTGAGAACAAAGCCCATCTGGGTGCTCTGCAGTTATGCCTGGGACAGGCGTTAGGCCCCAGAGACCAATCCTTGACAATGACAGGAAGATAGATGGTGCATGGAGCATGCTGAGAAGGGCATGCAGAAAGGCCCCAGCACTTAGTGCTTAGGGCTCTAGGCCTATATAGTACGCTTTATTGTGTGTGGTACTGGAAATTGAACTCAGGACCTTGTGCTTGCCAGGCAAGTGCTTATTCTACTGAGCTATTTGTCTCCCCAGCCCAAGGTCTATAGTATTTTCACTTCCTAAATCCCTGTGCTAAGGCTGCACCATGCCCACGGTAGGAGGATCCAGATTCTCAGCTCAGGTGACCGACTCACCCTCGATGTTCCGGCACTTCTGCCGCACCTCATACACCAGCCGCTCTGTGGAGAGGGAAGCATGCATGCATCAGGAGGCTGTCTAGGTCATGCCTGCTTCGCAAGGGATCTTACACTCTCCAGAGTAAGCCACCTACCTCTTGTGCGTTCATCAATAATCTCCTTAACCTTGGGCTTCTCTGTTGTGCTCTTTCGTGGCTTTTTGGCTGGGGGAGGTGGCGCATAAGCAGCTGCCTCAGGCTCAACCCACATGTCTGTGTAAACTTCCTTGTAGGGATTCTTCTCCTCTGCACCAGGAAGTGACCAGGTCAGTTGTAGGCCAACACAGAACCCAAGCTCCCTTTCTGCTCTACCTACAGAGGGGTGCACCTAGTCCCCATCCAGTTCTACCTGCTGATGCCTGGGTCCAAGGAAGCTAAAAGAGGACAGGTTAAGCTTGAGTCCCAAAATAGTACAACCTTGAGCCCAAGGCAAGTCTCAGGAGGCCATGGCCATTCCCACCAGTCTTCTGTGGCACCTCAGCAGCCCTCCCCAAGCACAGTAGGTAGGGATTCTAGGAGGTTTGGTTGGGACCTACATTTACCTTCTGGTGGCTCCAGGCCCTTGGGGCCAGAGGGTTGGAAGCCTCCAAGGGCCCATTCAATCATCTGCTTATTCTGCACCTCCACAGCCTTAGCAGTGTCACTCTCATCATTGTCATGGCAGGCCGGGAACAGCTTCCCTGCACGGCTGCTGGCCACCTGGGGGCAATAGGTGGGAGAAGGGGTCAGGGGAGACTGGAGGCAGACGGGGTGGCAACTGAGAGCAGCCAAGATGAAGAGTGGCAGGGGGAGAGAGGAGATGTCGATGTCTGAGGAGCCAGGGTACAGAGAGGGTGGTGAGGAGGGAGGAGTCTCTCTTGAAGAACCTTCAGCCTCCAGGGGCCCCATGGCTTGGCCCTCTGAGCTCACAGGCTCATACTCACCTGCAGCACTTCGTAGATCGCCTTGCGGTACATGGGCTGCTTGTTGTAGGTAGCCTGGTGGAATGCACTGCAGAAGGAGCTCAGTGGCATCAGCTTCTCAACACATACCTGGGGGAGGGCCAGTAGTTCTGTTTGCTGCTCCTCCCACTCTCAACACCCCTTCCCAGGGTCCCAACTGTCAGGGGTCAGGAACACTAGGAGTTAATCTGGGCCCTCTGAGGAAGGGAAACACTGACAATAAAAGCAAGGGAGGATTCCAGATCAAAAGTGAGAAGCTCTGAAGCATAGGGAAGAAATTCCTGCAAAAGGAAGGGCCCCTGGCAGCTAATAGGCTGGTATAGAGCCTCCATCTGAGCTGGGGTTGTAAGTTAATGATCTAGAGGCTTCTTCCACTCAGCACAAGGATGGGCACCAGCAGGGACCACATCTACTGAGCAGAGCCCAATTCCAGGTTGCCCCCGAGAGCCCCTCCACACCTGCAGGCAAACCCACAACTTACCACAGAGAACTTGCCGTCTCCAAACCACATGACCCAGCGTGTGCCTTCAGCTGCTCGGCTCCGGCCCGTCATCCACCAAGACACAATGCGGCCTGGCCACCAGGAGAAGCCCCGCAGTTTCCCCCACACCAGCTCCCCAATGCCAAAGCCCCGGCCGTCCTGGAGCCCCAAGGAGCAGAAGTCATTACATGATTGTCATGAGGCCCTGCCACCCTAGTCCCCCCCTCGGTAACTCTAGCCCCAAGCCTCTGGGGGCACGACAGCCAGGAGAGAGCTCCACGCAAATGGAAGGAAACAGCAAAGTCAGGGAGATGAAGAGGCCCAGGGTCAGGTGGAGAGTGTGAGCAGCCAGTGGGAGATGGAGAGCAGGACAGGAGGAGCTGGCAGTGGAGGCCTGGGAAAGAGCTGGACAAGGCTGGTGAAGAAGCAAGCTGCTCACCTCATATTCCGGCTCATCATCAGCTGCTTTGGTGGCATTCTTGTCCCCAGCATCAGCCCCCACAGGCTCAGGGGTGGTGGCCACAGTGGGGGATGCAGGATCAGTGGGCTGCTGCACAGCAGGAGGACTGGCCTCTTCTACCTTCTGTGAGTCCCCAGAACCCTGGTTTTCTTCCACAGCATTCATTACGGCAATTACCTTGGCTTTCTTCTCAGCCTGGGGAAAATCGAACAATCACTTTGACCCTTCTGACATTAGCAAGAAGGAGGGGCTGTTCCCCACCCATGTGTGGTCTGCAGGAAGTGACCGGGAGGTAAAGGGCCAGGGAGAAGAGTTCTTCCCTCATCAACCACCAGAAAGGAAAGCAGCTGAGGCTGACAGGTGAAAACAAACCATACAGCTCCTTTTTTCGCCTCTTAGGGAACCTTCTCTCCCTGGCCTAATCTTCAACACCCTACTAGAAACATCAGTGGCCCATCCTCCCATCTGGAAAGGAGAATTCCATTCAAGTATTAATCATAGGGGTGCTGGGGAGATGGCTTAGCAGAATAAGCGCTTCCCTGGCAAGCCAAGGGTCTAAGTTCAATCCCCGGTTCTGCCAAAAAAAAAAAAGTATTAATCATGGTACCAATGTTTAGGCATAGATATTGGCTCCCACCTCTCATTGATTCCCAGTCAAGAAGGGGAGGGGTCATCTTTTTCTCCATCATTTTCTTCACCTATCAATTCTCTTTCTAGTTTCCAGACCACAATCCTAGTGCTGTCACATCTACTGATTTAATATGCACATCTCCTGCACCTGCTCCAACCTCACAGAAAGTTCCACAAAAGCCTGCCTGCTCCCACCACTCCAGAGTGCTCAGGGGCTCCAGCTGACACACTGTGTGCAGTTGCCCTGTGCACGTACTTTTCAGATATGTACATCTATCTGCTCACTCAATTATCTGCTGAGTGCACACAAAACAGGCATGCTCTCTGCCATCCCACCAGCAAATTAATAATCCAAACTCCAGCCATTCTCTCACTGACAGTCTGCATAATTGCATGGTATCACACATCTTCCAAGCCATGACCTCTAGAAAGGACAATGAAATCTTCAATACTTAATTCTGAAACTCATTTAACATAGCGCTTATTCTTGAATCCGGGACACAGGACCTTAAAACTTTAACATTCCATACCTATCCCAACAGATTCAAAAGAAAAAAAAAAATCTCCTTTTTTTGGTGCTGGGAATGAAATCCAGGACCTCCAGTCTAAGCACAAGCTCTAGAGCTCTATCAGAGATACATCCCCAGCCCCCCAATCCTATTCAACACAACTCCTAACAAACAGCTTTATGTAAGAGTTTTGACTTTATTTGCATTTTGGCAAATGCAAATCCTCAATGTTTAAAAAAATAGAAAGATTCAGAAAGCAAAAATCTCTAAAAGTCACAACTTCTATAGTCTGTTTTAGCCGAAGCAACTCAGTAGCTGACGCTGACGGGACAAGTTCATTCTCTTTAAAGCTGCTCCAACCTAAAAAGGCATTTGAACTTCAGATTCCCGGTCACCTTTCCCGGCCTGTTTTAGAATCTGACACACACATGCAGTAAGGATTCTCCCAAACCCTGTCAATGATCCCAGCTGCTGCACTGACTGACAGATTCAGTTTATTTCACTCAATTTTCAAGACTTTCCCTCCTGGCAACAAACCAGATTTGTTTCTTGTGGCAGTTATCCTAGCACTTTCTCTGACTCAACAAATTCTAAAATGGGATAAAGCATCCTTCATCCCAGCCCACAAACACCTGGGAAAATGAGCTGGTATGGGTGCAAGAATGCAGAGCAACTGTTCAGCCCCCAGCCACACCCTCACCTGGCCAGGACTTTGCCCTCTCCTTCCTTCCATCAATCAGCTATCACTCCTCCTTCAAGAGGTGCTCCAGGCTCTGCCTCTGGGGGAGGGGATTCCCTTCTCCTGCAAAGCAGCTTCTCCCCTGGGATTATTAGCTGCACCAACTCCATTCATAGATAAATGCTGCCTAGCTATCTGCTCCCTTATGCAGTGCCTGCTTCCAACTCCAGGCCGGGACAAGTCACTTAAGATGAGTTTGCTGCCTTGGATGCCCCAAAGAGCCCAGGCCTGGCACCGGGCAGGAGGGCACAGCCTCCAGGTCGAGAGAAGAGTCGTGCCTGCCATCACCCTCATTACTCCCCCACAGCCCCTTTGTCTTTCTTCACCCCCTCCACAGCAGTTCCTGAAAATTCTTCCTCCACAACTTCCCCCAGCCTGTCAGATGCCTCCGCTGATAGCTGCTCCGCATCCCCAACCCACTTGGTGCAGAAGTGTACCCAGCATGGTCTGGGCTAACAGAGGATGGGGGCCTCCATTAGAGGCAGTGAGCAGCAGGAGGCCAGAGGAAAGGGGAAGAGAGGCAGGGGCAGCCGGTGGGGGATGGGCCCGCGATAGAAGAGTCCGTCGGAAGCCTTTCTCCTTCACCAGCCCTACCCTTCACCCCAGGCAAACAATGGGCCAAGGAAGGGTAAAACTCGGGACTCTCGAAGTGGGGGTTATTGCTTCTCTCTCCTAGAGGGGCTGGGAAACGAGGCAGGGTTCACAAGGGCCATTACACCTTCCTCCACTACGGCCAGTTCAAGGAAGACACTTGGCCAGGAGTTTGTCCAGCCTGGGAAAGCCACGGTTAACTCCACTGACGACAGCCTCCCCGTCCAGTTCCATCTCCTCAGGCAGCGGTCGGCCTCCCCCTCCCTCTGCAACTCCCATCCCAAAGGTCAGAGGTCAGAGCGCCACCGCCCCCGAGCCCACGCGGCCTTGGGCTAACCCAGTGTCACAGGGCATCGGGCTGCCTCCACGGCCCTGTCGGGGTCACACTGCTCCCTCCCACCCCTACCATTTCTTTCTGGCTGCCTGCCCAGTGGCTCTGGGAACTCGCAAGGGAGAAAGCTGTCTCTCAGAAGGGGTGTGCAGGCAGGTAGGGCCCTGAGGACAGCACGGTTCCCCAACCGGGTACACGGGTCAACGGAGAACTAACTGCCAGGAGCCCATCTGCCAGCATCTCAGCCCAAACCACTTTCAACCCGACTCCTGGTTGCCAGCTGCCCTCAGCAGGCCGCCAACTCCCCAGCCTGCAGTTACCACTGCCGGGGTTGATCTTCCTGTCCCCTAAGAGCGCCGGGTGCCACTGGAGCCCAGTGAGGAGTGGGGCCTCCGGGCTCCTAAGCAGCAGTGGGTGGGACGGCACTAAATCTGCATCTTCAGAACTCAGGCGGGCCGGGGCAGCTGCAGCTGCTGCGGGCCAGGGAGGCATACTTGACTCTTTTCAAACACTGAGGGTTGTCGGGATCCTCCCACCGGCCCGGCCGCCTCCCCGCCCCCAATCTCCCCAGGGCTCCGTCCAGGAACCTACCCATAAGGCCAGGTGCAGCACCTCTGCGGTCCGGCTCAGGTGTGAGCCCTGGCCCTGAAGCTCTGTAAGTAGCTGCCCGGCTGGGGGAGGGGAAGGGGGCGAGGGGGCTGGGGGCGGAGGGGGCCAGAGAGGGGGAGGGGGCGCTGGGGGGGAGGAACAGTTCTTTGTCTAGAACTCCAGGTCACGTGGGCCCCGCTGGAGGGCCTGGTTGGCTGCGCGCGGGCCGGGGGAGGGGGCCGGCCTCCGACGCTGGCGGTGGGCCAGCCCCTCTTCGGGTGCGAGGGGCGCTGGGGCGCGGGGACTTGGGGGCGAGGCCGGTCTGCACCCGTTCCCAGCGCCCCGCCCCGGCCACCCGCCCTGCCCCCTCTCCGCGGCTCCGGAGGCGATTAGCGCGGGCCGGGGGCGAGGCGGGAGCCTGCAGGCAGCGGGGAGGCGGGCGCACGGCCGGGGGCGACGCGGGCCGGCGGCTGGCCCCGGGGCGAGCGGGGGCGGGCGCGGAGCTTTCCGGACTGTCTGGGAGAGTCGGGAGAAAGTTGGAGAAAGTGAGTTCCACAGAAGCACAGCCAAAGCGAGAAAAAGAGAAAGTTTACAAATAGAGTTTAGGGAAACTCCAAGTGCAGACGGAGGCGGGCCGAAGGCGCCCGACTGAGCTCGGCGCGAGCCGCTGGGGGCCGGCCCGCCCCAGGTGCACGGGAGGTGTGCCTGGGGCCGGACGCCGCCAGAGCCTCTTCTGGCCAAGTCCGGAGCTGGAGCTGAAGCTGGTCGCAGGTTGCGCTGGCTCTCGTGGCATACAGTGTCTCATTTTGCAGTGTGCAAGGCTGGTGATGAGGACGCTTCTTCAAAGGGACAGCAGCGACTTCGTCCCCAGCAAGACACGTGCGGCTCAAGATGACTTCACCTTTCCTGGAGCCTCCCAGCCGGGCTTCCAGAAGCAGCCTTAGCCATGTCAAGCTCCGTCCTTCTTCAAGCACAGAGGCACCTTACCCCCAAAACGGATACGGTCTCCTTCCACAGCCCCCGTGGCTGGGATCATCAAATACAGAAACACACTCTGGACCCTGCTGTCAGGGAGCTGACAGATTGCAATGGACTTGGTTGGAGAGATGAAAAGATCATTGAAAGCTCAGCACTCTCAAGAGGCAAAGGCAGGAGGAGCATAAGTTGCCTGGCATGGGTAACTGAGCCACTTAGGGAGACCCTGTCCCAAAATAACATAATAATAAAATATAGATGTAGCTCCAGGCAAAGGCCCTATATTCAAACCCCAGTCCCCCCCACACACACACACTCCCTGAGAAACAAGCCACCACTATACCACAAATACCAAGTAGATGGCAGTGGTGTCAATGATAAATGAGGCTGAAAAGGTCAGAAGATGAATAGGATTTGGAAGGAGTTCAGCTAGGTAAGATAAGAGATACTAGGTGATGCAGAAAGGGAATCCCTCCCTTTTTACAACTTGCCAGAAACCAAAGGGCACAGAGAAAAGGCTGGATAATGGGAGTGGGGCTTAAAAGTGTCAATGGATAGGTTCTACAAGTGAAGAACGAGCAGGTTTTTCTGACAAGACTGTTTTAGAGAGGGTGACCTGGTCTGAGTGCTAGATGAATTAAAAGGACAGCGGGAACTGAAGGTGAATACTCCCAGCAGAAGAGGGCTGTTTGGCTGGCACACTTGTCCAAAGATCTGGACTTGAGTTCTGAGGCCACTACCATGACCTTGACACAAGTCAACCCCAAGAAGTCTGTTCTCATCTGAAAAACAGTGATGTCATCAGCTCCCTGCAGCCCTGGCCGACCAGCATCCTAGGGACAATGAGAGAACCAACTCCTTGGTGCCTGGCTCCTGGCCACAAGCAGCTGGGACACACTGGTTGGAACATCCTCCCCAGGGGCAGCAGAACAGACAAGTTCTGAGAAGGGAAGAATCCAAATCAAAAGGCCTACACAGAGAACTGCTAGGTGGAGCATAAGCTTCCCTGCCAGCCCTGGATCAATAAACAAGGAAAAGGAGCCACTCAAAAACAAAAAACAACCTAGGCTTGCTTCCATCCTAACACTTCTTGTGACTCAAGATATTTGCTTGGGACAACTTTTGATGTGATCCTTGTGCTGGGCTGAGAAGACCTGAATTTGGGACTGGAATGTAGCTTCAAGGTAGAGTATGTGATTAGCATTCACAAAATCCTGGATTCATGCACACACACACACACACACACACACACACACACACACACACAAAGGCTAATCAAAGAGCCCCAAATTTAAATCAGAGCTGCCCTGGTCCTGTAAGAAATGTAAAATAACTTGCTTAGCTACTTGTCTTGCTGCCATCTCCCCAGCATTCAAGCCTTGTCAACACCAGCTTGCTCCTCACCCAGGCCTCCTCTCAAGAGGAAGTTTCTCAAGCCATGAGCAATGGTGCATGCTTGTAATCCCAGCACTTGGGAGGCTGGTAGAGGAAGATTGCTGTATCTGAGGCTACCCTGAACTATGTAATTAAGCCCTCAAAAAACACAAAACTAGGCTGAGGATGTGGCTCAGTGGTAGAGCTCTTGCTCTGCATGCACCACCACCACACAAAAAGTGCCCCCCCAAAAGAATTTTTAAAGAGGGCGGGACATGAGATGAGCTAGGGATGTAGCTCAACCCCTAGTACTAAAAAAGGAAAGAAGTACTATTATTTGTTACCTTTTCTATACAACTTCCCAACTTAAGCAAAAGAAATCTATGGGGGCTGGGGAGATAGCACAGTAGAATAAGCACTTGCCTGGCAAGCTCAAGGTCCTGAGTTCAGTCCTCAGTACTGAAAAAAAAAAAAAAAAAAAAAAGAAAAGCAAGAAATCTAGGACTCAAGTGTTCCTTAACCAACTTAGAACATCTTGCCTCTCTTGTGGCTATGAAGACAGGTAAAACTACCCTTTCACAGATATGAGACATGGAACGAGTGATGTGCCTTTCTGTGGTTTGGACACATACCCTAAAGCAGAAGAGATTCCAGGATCTAGGGTAAAGAGGTGCTTTTAGTAAAAGAGCTGAGGAAATAAAATAGGGTAGGCTTCAACAACCCTAGGGATAGACAGATGCCTTCCACCTTGCTAAGTAATCTTCCTGGGATAGGTTTTTTTGATAGAGATAAAGATAGTCAACTTAAGCCCTGTTGTTGGAATTGCTATCAAAGGATGTTGAAAGGAAGAACTGGATGAAAAGCATATATAGATGTCAAGAGCCTAAAAGAGGTGTTGGAGAAAAAAAAAGGTGTTTGAGAGGAAAAATCCAGCAGGGTCCCACTGAGAGGCTGACCTCACAGGCAGAGTTCCTTTCCTGTCTGGCAGGCAGATACCAGTAACTCAACAGGCTATCAACACTGATCAAACCGCCTCTAAGGTCACCTGACTTGCCCCAAGCCTGTATTCCTCAAGCACAGGTCTAATTCTAATTACATTTTCCAGTTACTCTCCAACCAGTAAGTTGCCAGAAAACAGAACAAGTATTATGATTTGCCCTTACCACAAAGACACGTTCTGTTAGAGCTTGGGCACTGTACTCTTCTGGTGAACATCATCCAGGAGAATGAGCATGATCACAAGTGTGTAGACTTACTTGACTTTCTAGTCCTACAGAACTGAGAGAAGACCTAGGCTGCACACCACACCACAGAGCACACCTGAAGGTCTAGGGTACATACCTGTCTGACTAGTGTTAACTAAAAGGTTAGCATTCTATAGCATATTTGTCATAAAATGCTATCTTGGCAGAACAAGGGTAGTCTATTGCTGCCACCATTCACAGGACAATCACTATCTGAGAGCCCTTCCTCAGATTCAGAGAAACCCCAGCCTTGTAAAACTACTTGCAGAACAACATGCTGGGAGTCACTGCTTAGCCACCCACAACAGGGGAAACTGATGCGGACAAAGACCATGAGGTTGGAGTGGCTGTCTATTTTGGACCTGTCATCCTCCCACCTACAGCTCAAAAGCCTCCATGCACTGACTCCAGAGCCCCTGCAAACCTGGAGGCTTCCATGATCTATGACGCAGACATGTTCAGTAATTTATGTGCTGCTGCTCACGCCGTTCTATCTTTCTAGAATGCCCTTTCCCTCAACTCCCACCAGCTCCAAGCCCACTCATCCTCCTTCAGCTCACCAATTACCTTCACCAAGAAAGTTTTTTCTAGGGCTGGGGAGATGGCTCACTGGAAAAAGTGCTTCCCTAGCAAGCACAAGGGCCTAAGTTCAATTCCCGGTTCTGCAAAAAAAAAAAAAAAAAAAAAAAGTTTTCTAGCCTCCCTGGTCACTGAGGTAGCTGCTTAGGCTGCATGTAGCTATTTTAATTAATTAAAACTAAATAAAAATTGGTTCCAGTTCAATTGTACTGGCCATATCCCAAGTGTCTGACATCTACGTGGCTGGGGCTGCACCTCAGATTGGAGGCCAGTTCCATCACTACAGAAAGAGCTTCTGGACTGCTCTGGCCCCTCACCTTCCCCAACTGTCCTTCACCTGCTTCCCTCTAGTCCTCTCCTAGAAGTGTCAGTCTTCTTTGCCTGTAGGAAGGTGACTGTGTACTTATCAGTTCCATGAGATTAAAAATCCTGAAGGACCGGGACTCATTTGGAAGCCATAAGGACTGAGCATCTTGCCTATAATGGAGGATGGAAATAGCATTTGCTGAACTGAATGCAACATGGTCTCAGAAGCCTAATCTCAAAGCCACAACCCACACTGTAGGCTGAGGGACAGATACTTTCTATGACAGATATTCTAATGACTGTCAAGAGATCTGGGTCCATGTCTCCCTGAAACAGCCAGGAGTCTTCACTTTCCTGTTCTTCTGCTGTCCAAATGAAGGTTGCAAGCAAATGACCAGGACTGGGCTGCTGGCAGCAAAGCTAAAAATAGCCCTGGAGCCAACAGCATGGAGTTAGCAGGACTTGTTGCTAAGGAGACAGCTGCAGAGAGAGCAACTAAGCAGAAGGAGGTGTCAGATGCACACCAGAGAGCAAAGGCCAAGCTGGAGACTCTTAAGTTAACAGGGGTCCAGGACTCCCACAGTGATGTGTGCTACCTTCTGGCAGCTCCTCACTGATGTTCTAAGTGGGGCAAATGTTCCTCTGTCCCTCAGTACCTCATCTCCATGGAAACCACCATGACTGGGGTAAAGTACCAGCCCCTGGAAAGGAGGCCTCTGCCTGGAGCTGGTTGTTATGGCAACATCCCCCTTTCCTGTCATTCTCTCACTCCTGGCTTCTCCTGAGGGAAGTGGGGGAGGGCTTGAGTTAGCCAGTGTGACCAGGAAACACCAGCTTCCTGACAAGATTAACCTGTCCACCTCCAGAAGCTCTGGGGTGCCCAGAAAGGCCAGTCAGTACCAGGTAGATGTCCTGCCCAATGGGGCCCTTACAGATTCTATCAGAAGAATCCCAAACTTCCCAGGCTTGATGGATGAAGACCACCCAATGAGGACTTTACAAATAGAGACTCTCTGGCCCTACCTACACAGATCAGCAGATTCAGGCCTGAGGTCTAGGATTCCATTGGTAATTCTGATACCAGCCAGTTATGAGAGCCACTAAAATCCCTGTCTGTTACAAATGAGGAAAAGTGAATCTGGAGAGGACCAAGCCATCCCAAAGGGTCAGAGCCACTAGCTGCAGAGGAAGTGGTCGGGAGAGGAGGGGTAAGGAGGGGCACATCCGGAGGTGCATTTCCTCGCAGTGCATCAGCACATTATGTCCCCTGCCAGACCAGCCACACCACCTCCTGGGCCTTTCCCTTCTGCTCCCCTTTCAAGTAATACATGCTGTTGTCTGATACTAGGTCACGACTTAAATCTGATGCACTGGACATGGCAGAAAGCAGGAGTGTGGTTCCTAGCATACAAGAGGCAACCTAGGCAGGTGATTTGGCCTGAAGGGGAACACCTCCAGCCCCAGCAAAGCAAAAGGATCACCATGGCAACTGTAGTACACTGGCCTAGTCAGGCTCTATGCCATCAGCTCAAACCTGAGGCTCAGGCAAGCAAGAAGCAGTGCTTGATGGGCCCGGGGAATAAGCGCTTGCCTGGCAAGCACAGGGTCCTGAGTTCAATCCCTAGTACTGCAAAAAGAAAAAAAGGAAGCAGCATTTGGGCTGTGGTGGTGCAGAGGTGCTTGTCCCCACCTACCAATTGAATTTCCTGGAGCCAACCTGTAAGCCTGCCTGAAACAGCTACCACAAGGCCCTCAATGGTGTTAAGTCCTGAGAACCTGCCCTGGTTGGGTCAGCAGGGAGAGGACTTTGAAGAACAGAAGGTAGAAGAGATGGGTGTCTGCTTCTGTTGCTTACAGGAGACCCAAGGCCCACCACACATAAACCACAGCCCTCATTCAAGACAGTATGCAATTAGAAGGTAAATTATGTGGTAGTGGTGTTTCCTACATGTGCTGAGGGAAATCAGAGGCACCTTGGATCAGGAAAGGCAGGAAGATTCATGGGGAGATGAACAAGGGTATACTAGGAATGAGCTCAACCTCCAGGTACCAAAGGCAGCCATGGGGGTCACTTGTCATTCATTGCATTAGCTTCCCCCATAGATGAAGAGAAGAATTGAGAAGCCTTGGGCAGCCACAGAAGCATTTGCTGGGGAGGGCCAGTGGTGTGGGCCTGCTGTATCATTCTGGAGAGGAGCCTGCCAGAAAGCCAGCCCTTCCCCCTCAACTCACTGCCCTCCCTCCCATGACATTGTCCCTTCATTCCAGGCAGCCTCAGCAGCCTCCACACCCTGATCAGCCCTTCTGCCCTAATCATGTACCAGGCAGCCACCTGGCCACATCAAGCTCTGGCTACTTGACCTTTCTTATTGCACCTCAACCTCTCCTGAGCTCTGGGACTGATCCACAAACCCCACTTCCTTCGGCTGACCCTTAACTACTGAAGCTACATCTACAGGTGAGTATGGGGTCCTGGCAGGAGGTACAAATGACACCATAGGGGTGAGGGGTACCATTCTGACACTAAGACTCACTTGCCCTTACCAGGAAAATCATGAGGTGCAGGGTGGGGTTCTTGACCCGGCAGGGTGCAGTAGTAATGGCAAGACCTCTCGCTTATCTGGCACTCAGTTGCCTAATCAGCCTACCACACTACAAATACCTGCTCAGTATTCCAGATGCTGTAGGTGTTGTCACTTTATTCTGGAAAGCAGTGTCAATTCTACACCAAGACCAGGTGTGGGCTAAAAGGGGGCAGGCACACCTTTGCTGCCACCCTTCCCCCAACTCCTTCCCCAGCTCTGGGGAGGGTCTGCGGGACGCCATTCACATTCAGGCATGCAGACCCTCTCAAGTTTCAGGACCCAAAGGGAAGACCAGAAGAGCCCAGCAAGCCAGTGTGGCTATTGCTGAAAACACCAGGAAGGCCTTCCATCTCCATCCCAAAAGGAAAAATGTAAATTCCTGCACTGAGTCCTTTCCGGTCTTCCCACCCCCAGGCTTAGAAACTGTTCACCACACCTGTTACCCTCAGAGCCTGGGCTTCATGCTTAAGGCATCCTTGTAGGCTGAGACCAGCTGCAGCTGGGAAGCTCTGCACTGCTAGCAGGCTCTTAAGAGGGCCAGTGCTGGCAGCCCTTCTGCCCAGTGTGCTCATCTGCCCAGACAGTGATGTTTAAACAATACACCACTCCCAGGTGATCCTAACGTGCAGTGAGGCCCCTGCCCCAGGTGGTATGACATTTTGGGGGAAATCTCTTCTGAACCAGGTTTGGTCCACTTCTAATTATGTGAAGCTTGATAGTTCTTAAGCTTCCATAAACCCTGAAATGGGGCAGGGGTGAGTGCAGTACTCCAGAGACCCTGGTTCAGGATCCTTTAGGTGCACTGCACATGTGCTTCTCAGGGCTAACAGGAAAACTCAACCTCTGGGGAAACCTGAATTCTAAATTTCATTTTCTTCTCCTTTTTTTTTCTTCGCAGAACCGGGGATTGAATTCAGGCTCTTGTGCTTATTCCACTGAGCTATCTCCCTGGCCCTAAATTTTCATTTTTCTGATTGCTTGTTTTTTTTGTTTTGAGAGGGTCTTGTAATATAACAAGATCTGCTAGGATCACAGGTATGCACCATCACACCTGGCAATGTTCAGATTTTTAATTTTTTTTACCATATAAAGTTGCCTTTCAGGTAGCCTCTAGATTCAAATATACTGTATTCTGAGCAACAATCCCATTTTTGGTTAATCCTGAACTGGAAGTGAAATCAGAATTTTTTTTTTTTTGGTGGAAATGGGGATTGAACTCAGGCCCTTGCGCTTGCCAGGGAAGCACTTACTCCACTGAACCATCTCCCTGGCCCCTATCTTTTTGTTTATTTATTTGGCAGAACTGGGAATTGAACTCAAGCCCTTGTGCTTACCAGGCAAGTGCTTATTCTACTGAGCCATCTCCCCACCCCACCCCCTTTTGTTGAGACAAGGTCTTGCCATGTTCTTAAGGCTGGCCTTGAACTCTGCCAAGCCTCTGGAGTGCTGGGATTACAGGTATGTGCCACCATCTCCAGCTACAAATAGAAATATTTTTACTGCCTATTGCTCATGGATAAAGAGGCAGGGAGGAGCCTGATGGCATTGGAAGTGTTACTGAAGAGTGAGGGGGCAGCATGTAGTTGGTGTTGGAAGGAGTGCAGCCTTGGAGGGAGAATGAAGGATGGAGGTTGGGAGGCTGCAGATGGTGAGAAGGGGCTCTGTGGTATCCTAGCTAGTCCTGAAAGTGGCCCCAGATGCTGCCCTAGTGAAGCCCATGTTCATGTCTCTCCCGACCCTGGTCCTACTTTCTCTTCCCTGCCCTTTGGATCCTGCCCTCCCTGCTCAGACCATCCAGGTAGAAGGCACTGGAGTCCCAGTCCAGATCCTCCATTTATTTTTATTTATTTATTTTTGGTAGTACCAGGGATCAAATTCAAGACCTTGCACTTGCCAGGCAAGCATGTATTCCACTGAGATATCTTCCCAGCCCCTAGATCCTCCATTTAGAAGCTAACCACTGAGCTCCCCAGAGCCTGCTGCCCAAAGCCTAACTCAGTGTCCCCTCCACCTAAGAGAAAATCCTGATGCCCTGGGCCTGAGGAATCCTTACAGGTGCACAGTACACCCCACACCTGCCATACCCACCAGATGAAAAACTGGCTAAGTAGGACTTTACTAAGAAGCTTTTGCTCATCACAACATACTTAAAACGAGCCAGGCCAGGTGGTGCACACCTGTAACCCCAACACTTGGGAGGCCAAGGCAGGAAGATCACTGCTAATTTAAGGCCACCCTGGGCTTCTTGGGTGAGTTTAAGACCACCCTGAACTACTCAGTGAGACCCTGTATCCAAAAAAAGTAAAAAAGTAAAGTTTACATCTCAAGCCTGCTGTTCCTCCAGGATTCCCTAACTCAGATCCCAAATCCTACTCAGGTTTCTCCCCTCCAGCTGTAGCAAGTTGTAACAGTTCTTTTTTGTTGTTGTTCTTTTTTGGTACTAGGGATAAAACTCAGGACCTTATGTTAGCCAGGCAGGTGCTTAAGCTTCTGACCTATCTCCCTAGTTCCAACAGTTCTTTCAAGTTGCTTCAGAAAGCCAACTCTCAGTCCAGGCCAAATGTGCTACCTTCCTCACTCACCCTGTTTTACACTGCCCTCTGTGACTCCATGACGCCCTCAGGGTTCGAGCACTAATGTACACACCCACTCCCCACTGCAGAACAAAGCCTGAACCTCTCGCTGAGGCAGGAGGGCCCCAGTGATCTGCCTACCTCAAGTCTGACCCCTGCTCACCTGTACCCTATCTCCACCCCCAGACAAGCCAGGAGCTGCAGGCTGCCTCTCTCTGCCCTCACCTGCTCTTCCTGCACACTTTCCTCCTCATCCCCACTGTTCCTCTCCATGGTGTCTCCTCCAGAAAGCTTTTGTGGGTCTAAAGGAAGCTAGCGCCCTCCACTGTGCCTGTGCTGTCAGGGTGCCAGGTGCCACCCACGCTGGCTGGTGTGCCACTGGGACTGTGTCCAATGTCAGTGTCACTCTCTGGGCATATTTAGTCAATACCAAGGTAAAGGCCATTAACTTCCTCAACTCCTTTTAGGGTGACAGAATCCAGCAGCCCAGCCCTCGGAGACCTGGACATCCCTGGTGATCCAGTCTTCAAGGGAAGCCTGGCCATTGATCTCCATTGTCAACTCCACAGAAAATGCTATGGCAGCATTTTCCAGTGCTAACCTAATGCACAAGAAATCTCCTTGAGAGATGCAAAGTTCCAAACCCAGGAGATTTCTGTGTCCAGTACAGCACCCTAGCTAGGGTTTCATCACATTCTTCTTCCACTACCATGCACATGAATTCATTTCAGTCAGGGCCACACAGTGTCTGCCATGATACAGCCTTCCCAGAGGATGCCCCTTGGGCTTGGGAGGGGACCCCACAGCCTCTTGGCTCTTTGTTAACTTTAGGATCTTAACATTGCCTAGATTGGATTGGAACTTATGATTCTTCTGCCTCAGCCTCCCAAAGTGCTAGCATTATAGGTTTGCGCACCACAACACTCTTTGGTTCTGGGGTTGAACCCAGGTCCTCACACATGCTGGACAAGCATTCTACCACTGAGCTATACCCCCATCCCTTTTTAAATTTTATTTTGAGACAGCATTTCACTAAATTGCCCAGCTCGCCTTCAACTTCTGATCCTCCTGCCTCCTGAACAGTGGGAATTATGGGCATGTGTTACCTTGCCAAGCCTCTACTCGCTCTCTAGTCATACCAAGTCACAGCATGACTTATTCATTTACTTGCCCACCCCTTCAGGGGGTGCTGGGCAATTTAAATTAATTTCATTAGTGTCTGGATGGTTTTGGAACGTGGCAGACACCCAGACACACAGGGCAGTATCTTAAGGACTGAGCACATAATACCCGCTTAGTAAGAGTTCTGCAACTCTTTGGAATCACAGATGAATAACCGTATGATTAATGAAAAGGAAATTGCCAGTAAGGGGCAGATCTTGTAGATGGTGGCCAGAGATGGGAGAACTTAAATCAAGGAGCTGCTGGGGAAGATTTGTGTGTCAGACAGTGGGTGTGCTTTGATGCAGCACCTTTCTTGTGAGAAGCCACAGCCACCTTTTGTGCTTGGGCCTCGGTCCCAAACACAACCTACTTTAACTTCTTTTTTTTTTTTTTGTCTTCTTCTAGGCTGAGGATTGGACCCAGGCCCCGATACATGCTAGATAAGTGCTCTACCACTGACCTATATTCCTAGACATGTTCTACCTTTCTGTTTTTGTTTTAATGTATTTGGTACTGGTTCTTACTACACACCTTGGACTTGTAGTGACCCTCCTGTCGTCAGCCTCCCAAGTGCTGGGAATACAGGCATGTACCACATCCTGTCTCCGTGGCTGGCTCAGCTCGCCTGGAGGTGGGGCCAGTGCCACATACGGTGCTGGGATTCAAACCCAGTCCCTGTGCTTGCCTAAGCAGGCACTTAGTCTGCTGAGCTATCTCACTGGCCCTTGTCCTACCTTTCTGATCCAGTTGTGAAAAGAAAGAGGAAGAAGTGGAGGCAACAGTGAAGAAAGAAAAGCAATACTGTGGCACCAAAGGGCAAAACTCCTGATAGCTTTCTGTAAGAGCACTTGGGTTTTGTTTCTTTTGATTTGAAACAGGGTCTAGCTAAGTTGCCCAGACAGGCCTTGAACTCATGATCCTCCCTCTTCAGCCTCCCAAGGAGAGGGGATTACAGACCATCATACCCTGCTGAGTTCTTACAAGGATGTTCTGGGTGCGCCTTCATGTGTGCCATGAATGAGAGGCCTGAGAATTCACTCAGAACTTTAACTTAGAATTCATGTACAATCAGTAATGGTAGCAGAGGGAACCAGCTTTGAATCCTCCCCACTGCCACAAATCCCTTGCATCACCTCATCTCTTTCTGTTACATTATAAGGAAAGAAAAAAAAAAAAAAAACAGAAAAAAAAAACTAAAAACTAAAGCGAAGAGAAGAGAAAGAACTCCTCAAATTGATCAGCTAATCAAGGACAGGAGCTGAGACCAAAAACCAGGCCTTCTAAATTTCATTCCAACATTCTCTTAATCCAATTTCATAATGTCAGACATATGGCCACGAGAAAACAGCAAGTCAGGGTAGGCAAAAAGGACCATGTGACTGGAGCCGGAAGGGACAGGCCAAGGTCATTAACTGGTCAAGGTTATGAGGGTAAAAAAGACCTGAGTGTCACAGTGGGCAGAAGAGCCAGCCAGGAAAGGGTAGCCAATTGGACACTTTGTTCTTTTTTGGCAGTACTGGAATTGAACCCAGGGACCTCATGTGGAGCTATGGGCTTTTTAAGACATGGCCTCACTAAGTTCCCCAGGTTGGACTAGAACTTGCAGTCCTCCTGCCTCAGCCTCCCAGAGTGTGAGAATTGCAGGTGTGTACCAGCATGCCTGGCTGAACAGCTAGAATTCACCCAGAACTTTAACTTAGAATTCCTTTCTTCTAAACCTATGCTTAAATTTCATCCTTGTGGCTGTTTCCTATGGAAACCTTCCTTTCCTAGTAGCAAAATAGGGTTGATGATATTTCTTACAAGGCCAAGAGAGTAACCACCTAGGCAGGCCTGAGGCACAGGGTCCTGGCTTCAGTCCCTAGTGTGCAAAAAACAAAACAAAACAAAACAAAGAGCTCACAGTAGATGACTGTGCCTTAGGAGTGAGGTAAAAGCTGTGCTTTGGCACAGTGCCTGATGTGTCTGTGGGTCTTAGCACAGCCCAGCCCTTGGCCCCATTGCCTGGTCCCAGCCAGCAGTTGGACATGGACACATCTCTCACTGCTAAAAAAGCAGGGGGCTGGCCTGACAGCTATTATTCTCTCAGTGCCCCCAGAAGGAGGAAATTCTCAAGGGTCAGCAAACAGCTTGTCCACTTAAAGGGCACTGAGGAGTCACCCCGTGACAGTTTTCACAGCTTAGTACCAACTTGTGCCCTGGAATGCACCCTGATTACAGGAGGCCACAGGAGCACCCTTAACACTCGGCCATTTGGCAAAGTATGCTCACTGTGCCTGCTCCAAATGCTATTACCTCCTTCATGGGGATTGTGGGCTCTGAGGCCCCCTGCGCAAGTCCAGGGATGGCAAGCAAGTGAGGAATGTCTGCATAGTACACCACACTCCAGATTTAGTTTCAGCTTTTATTGGTCTACTTCGCAAAAGCCTACGAAATCATACCTTAGTGTCTGTCTTCCCACAGCCCCTGGAATAAGGTCCTGACTTAGGAGGTGCTGAGTGATTGCTTATTAAATGGATATGGCACAGCAGGAAGCAGCCCTCTGGACATTCTCAGGCTATTCCTCCCAGGCAGACAGGAAGCACAGTGTGTTGAGACCACAGGTTGTAAAGACAGGGAAGGTAACATTTGCTAAGTTCACAGAAGCACCAGCAGCAGTGCAAATGGCTGGTAAGCATCTGAAAAGAGGTGCAACCTCACTTACTATCTGGAAAACACCAATGCCAATTGTGGCAAGATACCGTTCTTCCACCCATTTGATTAGCAAAATACTGATGTTGCCAAAGGTGGAAATCATATCTTCCAGAGCATACACTGGAACTGCCCTCTTTTCAGGGCAATTAACCAGATTTTCTAAAATGCAAAATGCACTTTCCCTTGGGCCCCGAATTTTCTTTTAGTATCTGGCCTTTCAGAAATGCATATGCAGAGAGAAGATGACCAGCTGCTCACTGCTGCAACATGTGGGTGCCAAAGCAGCAGCGGCGGCAGGAAGGTCACCAGTAAGCACAGTGGCGGCCCGCATGCGGCAAGGACAGTAAGGGTGCAGTTCTGCTGTCCAGACATGGTGGAAAGGAAGATCCAAACTGTGACATGAAACCACAGTGTGGCCCATTTATGTAAAAGAGGAATAAATAAAATGGAAAAGGAGAAAAATGTGAAAAATCGTTTATACACACAGGTAGGCAAGTAGGAAAACTGTGAGACTCACCATCTACCTACTTGATAGCATCAAACAACTCTGGTGAAGGAATTAAAACTATGGGGGTAGATTTTTTTTTTTTTTTTTTTTTTTTTTTGGCGGAACCGGGGATTGAACTCAGACACTTGTGCTTGCCAGGGAAGTGCTTATTCCACTGAGCCATCTCCCCAGCCTCTTGGTAGATTTTTTTATAACCAGAATATACTTCCATAGTACTTAGTATGAAAAAAAAAGAATATATATATATATCTATAGATATAGATATAAATAATTTTTTTGTACCAGGGATTGAACTCAGGGTCTTGTATAGGCAGGCGCTTAAGCCACTGAGCTATCTCCCTGGCCCTAAAATATATATATTTTTAATGGTCAGGCTTTAGTATATGCTGACTTTGTGCTCACATCTCTAAAGGTATGTGTCTACTCCTTGCTGGACAGCATGGGATGGGGTGCGCTGTGTTTGGAGGGAGCACGGATGCTCATCATCAGGTCACTAGGGGCAAGGGAGATGGCTCAGTGGAGTAAGTGCCTCCCTGGCAAGCTCAAGGGCCTGAGTTCAATTCCCAGTTCCGCCAAAAAAAAAAAAAAAAAAAGTAAAATCAGGTCACTCACCCTCATGGTGACCCAGTGACAGCAAGAGTCCCAGGGTCCTGACCTACAGGTTGAGAGACAGCAAGGAAAGGGACAAGATCCTTTGACAGCAGGACACAGAACCCTTGCCTTCAAGTAATTTGGAATCTGCTCAGGGTGAACAGCTGCAATATCAATGGGCTATTACAGAGTCCTAGAACAACTGGGTAAATTGTTGGGGTCAGAGGCTGAAGTCTAGAGAAGTGGCCAGGTGACCTCCACCACAATGGGGAGCCAATGGATGCTGTACAGAAACACCTGATCACGATTAAGGTGGAGGATTAGTTGCTAGGTAAAGGGAACAGGAAAAGTGACAGAAGTTTTCCTACTCCAGCAGGAACTCCCCATCAGCTTAGGATGGACAATGTGTCCCATTTCTTCCCATCTATTTATTTTAAATGTCACTGATCTTATGGTATTTTTTGTCTTCTGAAATTTTGGGAGGTATGGAGAGAACTTTGGGAAGTAGGTCATTCTAGACAGACAAAAAAGAAGAGTAGGGGCCGGGGAGATGGCTCAGTGTTTTAAGCACTTCTCTGGCAAGCGCAAGGGCCTGAGTTCAATCCCTGGTTCCACCAAAAAAAAGAAGAGTAGATCTCACTCAGTATTGATGGTCTGGGCCTAGGGAGATAGCTCAGTAGAATAAACACTTGCCTGGCAAGCACAGGGTCCTAAGTTCAATTCCCAGCACCGCAAAAAAAGAAAAGAAAAAGTACTGATGGTCTGAGGGACCAAAGTGATGAAGGGAAAAGAAAACTCATGCAGGGGTGTATTGAGGGAGGTGTCCTTCAGATGGGCATGTAGTCTAGAGGAAAGGGTGGGGGGGAGGAACTTGGGGGAAGGCACTTACTCCCCTGTAAGCCTGACCAGTCCTCCCACCTTACCAGCAGCACTTCCTGCTGCACTCTGCCCACAGCTCCTGAACCTCACCAGAACAAATATCCATTCCTGAAAAAGCCACACTATCTTGTGCTTCAGGACTTCCGTATGGCCTGTATACTTTCTTCTAGAATGCCTTTTCTCTCTTCGAAAGCCAAAAGTTGTCTCTTACTCATGTATGATCCTCAAAAGAGTTGGTCTAAGCCTATACTCAGGGAATGCGCTTTCTGTAGATGCCATAATATTTTACAAGGTGCACAGACATAGCAAGTTCTGACAGTGGGTGCAGGAGAGGTGCCAGAAGGAGACTAACAACGGGCTCTGCATTCAGGTTAGGAAGTGCCGGCTGAGCCTTCAGGCGAGAGTGCTGAGGAGTAGGAGCCGTTCACAACTGAAGCCTGGATGCCTTGTCAGGAGTGGGGTTTCTTTCTGGAGAGGGTGACTGGACCCCATAAGAACAGATAAGGGGTAAGGGTACAGATCTGGGGGTGCCACAGATGTGTGGATAGCTGCAGTGGGACCTGTGGGGAGTTCAGGCAGGGTCAGCAAGGCAGCTTTTGAAGAAGAGGTCAAAAGCAAAAGAGTTGACACTGAGAAAGAGAATAGTGCTCTGTTCCCTAACTACATAATTTGGACAACAAGCAACTTGAAAGCCACTCGTGCTTCCCAACATTTTTTTTTTTTTTTGAAGAACGAGGGATTGAACTCAGGCTCTTGCACTTGCCAGGCAAGCACTTATCCTACTGAGCTATCTCCCCAGCCCCTCCCCCAACCTTTTTTTCAGACTTTTTTTTTCTTCTTTTTCTTGTTTTGTACTGTTTTTATTTATTTATTTATTTATTTTTTGCGGCACCAGGGATTGAACTCAAGGCCTTGCACTTGCCAGGGAAGTGCTTATTCCACTGAGCCATCTCCCCAGCCCTTGTTTTGTACTGTTGAGACAGAACTTCACATGTAATTCTGGCTGATCTTGAACAACGCTCCTGCCTCAGCCTTTTGAGTGCTGGTTTTGCAGGCAGCTAGATTAGATAGAAATAATATAGGCAGGGGCTGGGGAGATGGCTAAGTGGAATAAGTGCTTCCCTGGCAAGGGCAAGGGCCTCAGTTCAATCCCTGGTTCTGCAAAAAAAAAAAACAAAAAAATAGTATAGGCAGTCACACAGGGCTAGACCCTCAAGGAAACAGTGACTGCAACTTTGGAAGAGACAGAACATCTGTTGTGGGCCAGATCTCAAGACAAAAGAGTAAACAAATGCAGCCACATTCTTCCCTAGGGATGGGCTTCAGGAATTGATATTCTAAATAGGTATCAATCACCTTGAAAGAGCCAGAAAGAGTCACTGACCCAATAGCAGCAGGAAGAGCCCTTGTTCCCTATTCAAGTCTTCTTGCTCTGTGACTCACTTCCTCATTTGGTCCTGGATTTAAATCAATTATACCTGAGCACTGGTGCCTGTAACGTTACTGGTTGACCATAGTTTTGTCACACATTATGCCCACCTAAGCGAGTTCCCATGTTTTCCACTTTAGACCCGCCTCACCACATGGTTTTACTCTATAAAAATCCCTAGAAGAGACAGCTTCCCAGGGCAACTTATTTGAGTCCCTCTTCTGTCCTTCTCTTAGACAGAAGCTTTCTTTCCTCCAATAAATATTCTCTTATTCTCTGTTTGTTCCTAAAATTGATTCTTCAGTTTTAGAGAACACGAACTCATCCCAGGTACCTTTCAGGTTGGGAGTTTCATTCCCCTATAATCACTGGGATTATAGGTGTGTACCACCATAAATAGCCAGTTTTTAAAATTTTATTTTTATTAGTACATGCCTGAGATATCCACAGCTTTCTGATTACCTGTCAGAGTGCTGTATATGGAACCAGGTCTCAACAAGAGCGGGAAGCCTAAATTCTTATTCCATTCCAGCCCGATAATACCAGATGCCCTAGTCCTAAAAATGAGGGGATCTACAGTTCTAGAACTTGTACTGGAAACTACTGAACAGTCTTATTGGCAGAAATAAATATTCTGTTTGGGAGTTTCTATACTATAAGTCCAAGGCACCTATAGTCTTTTTTCTTTTTAAGTTTTCCATTAAGCTTCATTGTTATCTTTTTTTTTTTTTTTTTTTTTTTGAGCCAGGGATTGAACTCAGGTCCTTGAGCTTGCCAGGGAAGCGCTTATTCCCTGGCCCTCATTGTTATCTTTACTGCTTGGGGTGGATAAACAAATACAATCTAGCTTTTGATGACTGTTGAAGTGCATGATTGACACAGGGTTCTTTATCCTACTCTCTAGTTCAGTGTAGCTTAGCAATTGTTTTGTATTTTACAGTGTTGGGGCTCACTGGGCAAGTATCCTACCTTTGAGCTACACCCCAGTCCAACAAATGTT